>NW_021024722.1:2090187-2113101 GCF_004153795.1 Camellia sinensis
TCAGCTATCATGCCCAGCGGACGCATTCCGGCAAAAGTGTCCGAGTGCTCGAATCCTTCATGGGGTGCTCGAGAAATGGGCTCAAAGTAAACACCCCATAATACAATTATCGATTGAATGCCATTCAGGATTTGCAAGTTGTGTCCAAATAAGTGCAGAGAGTGTTTCGAATCCTAAGTTGCTCGAAGAAATGGTCAAGGTAAAAAAACACCAATATAACATACATTGCCATCATGCAAAACTTCACAACATAGATGATAAGATCAGTCGTTCCGAACGTAATTCAGTTCCGACATGTTTTGAAAGCCACCTAAAGCCGATTGACAAATGGCAAGGTAAACTACCATCATTATATATCTGTCATCAGGGCAAGAGTTCCGAAATAAAGTGTCCAGCAGTGTTTTTTTTTTTTTTTTTTTTTTCTTTTTTATTTTTTTTTTTTTTTTTTTTTTTTTTTTTTTTTTTTTTTAAAACAGCCTAATGCCGATGAATCTAATGGCCAAAATAAGCACCCATAATTTAACCATATCTTGCAAACAACTTATGCCAAGGAAGGTCTGAATAAGGTGTGCCGAGTGTCTTAAACCCAATGCGTCTGAGGAAATGGCAAGTAACACCACCCCATAATATTACATATCATTGCCCTCATGCAAGTGATGGGTCCAAATAAGTGTCCGAGTTGTTGAATCCTAATGCTCGAGAAAATGGCAAGTAAACACCAATACATTAGCAATATATCATGTTACTCGCATCTTCTGGCAAAATAAGGTGGTATACATACACAGCACCCCCTCGACCCGCCTAAATCTTATTCCTAGTAGCTCGAATCTCACCGCGCCCCGACATCAGTTTCTCCGACTGTGTTTTGCTTTTTTAAGCCCCCTAACACCGACGGGCTCTCATGGAGATGAGAAAGAAGAAAGAAAGAAGAAAAACAAGAAGAAAATGAGTGCTAACGGGTGTAAACCAACCATCATCATATTTATTATCTTCAGTTCAGTCAGGCAAAGAGCCGAGGTCCTGAAATAATGTGTTCCGGTTAGTCGGAATGTTATAACCTCCCTGTTCCTAAAACCCCTAAGTGAACTTGTTACCCCTAATGCCATGAGAAATGGCAAAATAAACCCCATAATTAACATATCTGCAAACATGCAAAAGTGGTCTGAATAAGTGTCCGCTGTTAAACCTAAGCATGATGCAGAGAAATTGCAAGTAAACACCATAATTACATATTTACAACATGCAAGAGGCGTCCGAAATAAGTCCGAGTGTTTTTTAACCGTTTAATGCATGAGAAATGGAAAGTAAACACCATAATTACATATTTCCATCATGCAAGAGGGTCAGAATAAGTGTCCGACCGTTAATCGCTAATGCACGAAAATGGCAAGTAAACGCCATAATTACATTCTTCATATCCCGCAAGAAGGGTCGAATAAGTGTCCGGTGTTTAAACCCTAATGCATGAGAAATGGAGTAAACACCATAATTACATATCTCCATATGCAAGGCATCCGATAAGTATATAGTCACGCAGTAAGTTCATTGTATTACACCAATCTGTTCGAATACTAATGCTCGACGAAAATGGCAAGTAAACACCAAATTACATATCCTTATCTTGCAAATTGTCGAATAAGTGTCCGACAGTTTCGAATCCTAACATGCTCGAGAAATGACAAGTAAACACCATCGTTACAATATCTGCCATCTATGCAAGACGGGTCCGAATAAGTGTCCAAGTTTTTTAAACCGTAATGCTAGAGAAAATGGCAATAAACACCATAACTATATACTATTGCCATCATGCAAGAGGTCCGAGTAAGTGTCCGAGTGTTCAACATCCTAATGCTCGAGAAATGGAAAGTAAACACCATAATTACATTATCTGCCATCATGTAAGAGGGGCTGAATAATAGTCCGACAGTGTTAAACCCATTTGCATGAGAAATGGAATAAACCACCATAATTACATATCAGTATCACCAGACATATCGAATAAGTGTTCCGAGTGCGAATCCTCATGCTCGAGAGAATGGCAAGTAAACACCATTAATACATATCTGCATCATGGGCATAGTGGTCCAAATAAGTGTTCTAGAGGTTATGCGATCCTAATGCTGAGAAATGGCAAGTAAACACCATCTTACATATCTGCCATCATGCAAGAGGGTCCGAATAAGTGTCCAGTTTTAAACCGTAATGCATGAGAAATGGCAAAGTAAACACCATAACTTATATCTGCCATCATGCCAAGAGGGTCCGGTAGAAGTGTCCGAGTGTTCAATCCTAATGCTCGAAGAAATGGAAAGTAAACACCATAATTACATATCTGCCATCATCTAAGAGGGGCTGTATAAGTGTCCGACAGTTTTTAAACCCTATTGCTGAGAAATGCGAAAATAAACACCATAATTACATATCAGCTATCATGCCAGAGATTCGAGATAAGTGTCCGAAGTGTCGAATCCTCATGCTCGAGAAATGGCAAGTAAACACCATAATACATATCTGCCATCATGCAAAGTGGTCCAAATAAGTGTCAGAGTGTTCGAATCCTAATGCTCGAGAAAATGGCAAGTAAACACCATAATACATATCATGCCAATCATGCAAAAGGGCCGAATCAGTTTCGAGTGTTTAAGCCTAAAGCATGAGAAATGGACAAGTAAACACCATCATTATATATCTGTCACAGGCAAGAGGTTCCGAATAAGTGTCGAGGTTTAAACCCTAATGCATGAGAAATGGCAAAATAAACACCATAATTCATATCTGCAAAACATGCAAGAAGGTCTGAATAAGTGTCCGACTGTTAAACCCTAATGCGTGAGAAATGCAAGTAAACACCATAATTACATATCTGCCCTCATGCAAGTGGTCCAAAATAAGTTCCGAAGTGTTTCGAATCCTAATGCTCGAGAAATGGCAAGTAAACACCATAATTACATATATGCCTATCATGGCAAAAAGGGTCCGAGATCAGTTTTCCGAGTGTTAAGCCCTAAAGCATGAGAAATGGCAAGTAAACACCATATTACATATCTGTCATCAGGCAAGAGCTTCTGAATAAGTGTCGAGTGTTTAAACGCTAATGCATGAGAAATGGCAAATAAACCCATAATACATATCTGCAAACATGAAGAGGGTTGAATAAGTGTCGAGTGTGTTTAACCCTAATGCATGAGAAATGGCAAGTAAACACCATAATTACATATTACCATCATGCAAGAGGGTTCCGAATAAGTGTCCGAGTGTTTAAACCGTAATGCATGAGAAATGGCAAGTAAAACACCATAATTACATATTTGCCATCATGCAAGAGGGTCAGAATAAGTGTCCGACCGTTTAATCCCTAATGCACGAGAAATGGCAAGTAACACGCCATAATTACATCTCTGCTATCCCGCAAGAGGGTCCGAATAAGTGTCCGAGTGTTTAAACCTAATGCATTGAGAAATGGCAAGTAAACACCATAATTACATATCTGTCATCATGCAAGGGTGTCGATTAAGTGTCTGAGTGTTCGAATACTAATGCACGAGAAATGGCAAGTAAACACCATAATTACATATCTGTCATCGTGCAGATTGTCCGAAATAAGTGTCCGAGTGTTCGAATCCTAATGGCTCGAGAAATGACAAGTAAACACCATCGTTAAATTGCCATCATGCAAGAGGGTCCGAATAAGTGTCCAAGTTTTTAAACCGTAATGCATGAGAAATGGCAAGTAAACACATAACTATATATCTGCCATCATGCAAGAGGGTCCGAGTAAGTGTCCGAGTGTTCAAATCCTAATGCTCGAGAAATGGAAAGTAAAACACCATAATTACATATCTGCCATCATGTAGAGAGGCTGAATAAGTGTCCGACAGTTTTAAACCCATTGCATGAGAAATGGAAAATAAACACCATAATTACATATCAGCTATCAGCCAGAACGATTCGAATAAGTGTCGAGTGCTCGAATCCTCATGCTCGAGAAATGCAAGTAAACACCATAATTACATATCTGCCATATCATGCAAGGTGGGTCCAAATAAGTGTCAGAGTGTTCGAATCCTAATGCTCGAGAAAATGGCAAGTAAACACCATAATTACATATAATGCCATCATGCAAAAGGTGTCCGAATCAGTCCGAGTGTTTTAAAGCCGAAAGCATGAAAATGGTCAAGTAAACACCATAATTACTATATCTGTCATCATGCAAAGAGGTCCGATAAGTGTCCGCAGTGTTTCAAACCCCAATGCGTGAGAAAATGGCAAATAAACACCATAATTACATATCTGCAACATGCAAGAAGGTCTGAATAAGTGTCCAGTTTAAACCCTAATGCGTGAGAAATGGCAAGTAAACACCATAATTACATATCTGCCCTCATGCAAGTGGTCCAAATAAGTGTCCGAGTGTTCGAATCCTTAATGCTCGAGAAATGGCAAGTAAACACATAATTACATACTATGCCATCTGGCAAAGGGTCCGAATCAGTTTCAGAGTGTTTAAGCCCTAAAGCATGACGAAATGGCAAGTAAACCACCATCATTTAATATATCTGTCATCAGGCAAGAGGTTCTGAATAAGTGTCCGGTGTTAAAACCCTAATGCATGAGAAATGGCAAATAAACACCATAATTACATATCTGCAAACATGCAAGAAGCCGAATAAGTGTCCGAGTGTTTAAACCCTAATGCGTGAGAAATGGCAAGTAAACACTCATAATTTACATATCTGCCCTCATGCAAGTGGGTCCAAATAAGTTCCGAGTGTTCGAATCCTAAATGCTCGAGAAATGGCAAGTAAACACCATAATTACATATATGCTATGGCAAAAGGGTCCGAATCAGTTTCGAGTGTTTTAAGCCCTAAAGCATGAGAAATGGCAAGTAAACACCATCATTAACATATCTGTCATCAGGCAAGAGGTTCTGAAATAAGTCGGTGTGTTTAAACCCTAATGCATGAGAAATGGCAAATAAAACCCCATAATACATATCTGCAAACATGAAAAGGGTCTGAATAAGTGTCCGAGTGTTTAAACCCTAATGCATGAGAAATGGCAAGTAAACACCATAAATTACATATTTACCCATCATGCAGAGGGTCCGAATAAGTGTCCGAGTGTTTAAACCGTAATGCATGAGAAAATGGCAAGTAAACACCATAATTACATATTTGCCATCATGCAAGTAGGGTCAGAATAAGTGTCCGACCGTTTAATCCCTAATGCACGAGAAATGCAAGTAAACGCCATAATTACATCTCTACTATCCCGCAAGAGGGTCCAATAAGTTTCCGAGTGTTAAACCTAATGTGCATGAGAAATGGCAAGTAAACCCATAATTACATATCTGTCATCATGCAAGGGGTCCGATTAAGTGTCTGAGTGTTCGAATACTAATGCCTCGAGAAATGGCAAGTAAACACCATAATTACATATCTGTCATCGTGCAAGATTGTCCAATAAGTGTCCCGAGTGTTCGAATCCTAATGCTCGAGAAATGACAAGGTAAACACCATCGTTACATATCTGCCATCATGCAAGAGGGTCCGAATAAGTGTCCAAGTTTTTTAAACCGTAATGCATGAGAAATGCAAGTAAACACCATAACTATATATCTGCCATCATGCAAGAGGGTCCGTAGTTAAGTTGTCTGAGTGTTCAAATCCTAATGCTCGAGAAATGGGAAGTAAACACACATAATTACATATCTGCCATCAGTAAGAGAGGCTGAATAAGTGTCCGACAGTTTAAACCCTATTGCATTGAAAGGAAAATGGAAAAAAATTTAAAAACACGTAAAATTTTTAATATTTTATTTTTCAAGGGCTAATTTCATGCCAGACATTCGATAAGTGTCCGAGTGCTGAATCCTATGCTCGAGGAAATGGCAAGCAAAACACCATAATTCAACTATCTGCCATCATGCACAGTGGGTCCAGAGTGTCTGAATAAGCGTCCGAGTGTTTAAATCCTAATGCTCGAGAAATGGCAAGTAAACACCATAATTACATATATGCCATCATGCAAAAGGGTCCGAATCAGTTTCCGAGTGTTTAATCCCTAAAGCATGACAAATGGCAAGTAAACACCATCATTATATATCTGTCATCAGGCAGAAGGTTCCGAATAAGTGTCCGAGTGTTTAAACCCTAATGCGTGAGAAATGGCAAATAAACACCATAATTACATATCTGCAAACATGCAAGAAGGTCTGAATAAGTGTCCGAGTGTTTAAACCCTAGTGCGTGAGAAATGGCAAGAAAACACCATAATTACATATCTGCCCTCATGCAAGTGGGTCCAAATAAGTGTCCGAGTGTTTGAATCCTAATGCTCGAGAAATGGCAAGTAAACACCATAATTACATATATGCCATCTGGCAAAAGGGTCCGAATCAGTTTCCGAGTGTTTAAGCCCTAAAGCATGAGAAATGGCAAGTAAACACCATCATTATATATCTGTCATCAGGCAAGAGGTTCTGAATAAGTGTCCGAGTGTTTAAACCGTAATGCATGAGAAATGGCAAGTAAACACCATAATTACATATTTGCCATCATGCAAGAGGGTCAGAATAAGTGTCTGACCCTTTAATCCCTAATGCACGAGAAATGGCAAGTAAACGCCATAATTACATCTCTGTTATCCCGCAAGAGGGTCCGAATAAGTGTCCGAGTGTTTAAACCCTAATGCATGAGAAATGGCAAGTAAACACCATAATTACATATCTGTCATCATGCAAGGGGGTCCGATTAAGTGTCTGAGTGTTCGAATCCTAATGCTAGAGAAATGGCAAGTAAACACCATAATTACATATCCGCCATCATGCAATAGGGTTCAAATAAGTGTCCAACAGTTCAAACCCTAATGCATGAGAAATGGCAATTAAACACCATAATTACACATCGGCTATTAAGCAAGAGGGTCCGAATAAGTGTCCGAGTGTTCGAATCCTAATGCTTGAGAAATGGCAAGTAAACACCATAATTACATATCTGCTATCATGCAACCGGGTCTGAATAAGTGTCCGAGTGTTTAAACCCTAATGCGTGAGAAATGGCAAGTAAACACCATAATTACATATCTGTCATCATGCATGATTGTCCGAATAAGTGTCTAAGTGTTCGAATCCTAATGCTCGAGAAATGACAAGTAAACACCATCATTACATATCTGTCAATATGCATGAGGGTCCGAATAAGTGTCCAAGTCTGTAAACCGTAATGCATGAGAAATGGCAAGTAAACACCATAACTACATTTCTGCCATCATGCAAGAGGCTCCGAATAAGTGTCCGAGTGTTCGAATCCTAATGCTCGAGAAATGGAAAGTAAACACCATAATTACATATCTGCCATCATGCAAGAGGGGCTAAATAAGTGTCCGACAGCGTAAACCCTATTGCATGAGAAATGGAAAATAAACACCATAATTACATATTTGCTATCATGCCAGAGGATCCGAATAAGTGTCCGAGTGTTCGAATCCTAATGCTCGAGAAATGGCAAGTAAACACCATAATTACATATCTGCCTTCATGCAAGTGGGTCCGAATAAGTGTCCAAGTGTTCGAATCCTAATGCTCGAGAAATGGCAAGTAAACACCGTAATTACATATATGCCATCATGCAAGACGGTCCGAATCAGTTTCCGAGTGCTTAAGCCCTAATGCATGAGAAATGGAAAGTAAACACCATAATTATATATCAGTCATCAGGCAAGAGGTTCCGAATAAGTGTCTGAGTGTTTAAACCCTAATGCATGAGAAATGGCAAATAAACACCACAATTACATATTGGCAAACATGCAAGAGGGTATGAATAAGTGTCTGTGTGTTTAAACCCTAATGCATGAGAAATGGCAAGGGAACACCATAATTAAATGTCTACCATCATGCAATAGGGTCCGAATAAGTGTCCGAGTGTTTAAACCGTAATGCATGAGAAATGGCAAGTAAATACCATAATTACATATCCGCCATCATGCAAGAGGGTCTGAATAAGTGTCCGACAGTTTAAACCCTATTGCATGAGAAATGGCAAGTAAACACCATAAATACATCTCTACTATCCCGCAAGAGGGTCCAAATAAGTGTCCGAGTGTTTAAACCCTAATGCATGAGAAATGGCAAGTAAACACCATAATTTCATATCTGCCATCATGCAGAAGGGTCCGAATAAGTGTCCGAGTGTTTAAACCCAAATGCTTGAGAAATGGCAAATAAACACCATAATTACGTATATGCCATCATACAAGAGGGTCCAAATAAGTGTCTGAGTGTTTATACCCTATTGCGTGAGAAATGGCAAATAAACACCATAATTACATATCTGCCATCATGCAAGAGGGTCTGAATAAGTGTCCGAGTGTTTAAACCCTAATGCATGAGAAATGGCAAGTAAACACCATAATTGAATATCTGCCATCATAAAAGAGGGTCTGAATAAGTGTCCGAGTGTTCGAATCCTAATGCTCGAGAAATGGAAAGTAAACACCATAATTACATATCTGTCATCGTGCAAGAGGGTCCGAATAAGTGTCCGAGTTTTTAAACCCTAATGCAAGAGAAATGGAATGTAAACACCATAATTACATATCTGTCATCATGCAAGAGGGTCAGAATATGTGTTCGAGTGTTTAAACTCTAATGCATGGGAAATGGCAAGTAAACACCATGATTACATATCTGCCATCACGCAAGAGGGTCCGAATTAGTGTCTAAGTGTTCGAATCCTAATGCTCGAGAAATTGCAAGTAAACAACATAATTACATATCTGCCATCATGCAAGTGGGTCCAGAAAAGTGTCCGAGTGTTCGAATCCTAATGCTCGAGAAATGGCAAGTAAACACCATAATTACATCTATGCCATCATGCAAGAGGGTCCGAGTCAGTTTCCGAGTGTTTAAGCCCTAATGCATGAGAAATGGCAAGTAAACACCATAATTATATATCGGTCATCAGGCAAGAGGTTCCGAATAAGTGTCCGAGTGTTTAAACCCTAATGCATGACAAATGGCAAATAGACACCATAATTACATATCTGCAAACACGCAAGAGGGACTGAATAAGTGTCCGAGTGTTAAAACCCTAATGCATGGGAAATGGCAAGTAAACACTATAATTATATATCTACCATCATGCAAGAGGGTCCGAATAAGTGTCCGAGTGTTTAAACCGTAATGCATGACAAATGGCAAGTAAACACCATAATTACATATCTTCCATCCTGCAAGAGGGCCTGAATAAGTGTCCGACAGTTTAAACCCTAACGCATGAGAAATGGCAAGTAAACACCATAATTACATCTCCGCTATCTCGCAAGAGGGTCCGAATAAGTGTCCGAGTGTTTAAACCCTAATGCGTGAGAAATGGCAAATAAACACCATAATTACATATCTGCAAACATGTAAGAAGGTCTGAATAAGTGTCCGAGTGTTTAAACCCTAATGCAAGAGAAATGGCAAGTAAACACCATAATTACATATCTGCCATCATGCAAGTGGGTCCAAATAATTGTCCGAGTGTTCGAATCCTAACGCTCGAGAAATGGCAAGTAAACACCATAATTAGATATATGCCATCATGCAAAAGGGTCCGAATCAGTTTCCGAGTGTTTAAGCCCAAAAGCATGAGAAATGGCAAGTAAACACCATCATTATATATCTGTCATCAGGCAAGAGGTTTCGAATAAGTGTCCGAGTGTTTAAACCCTAATGCATGAGAAATGGCAAATAAACCCCATAATTACATATCTGCAATCATGAAAGAGGGTCTGAATAAGTGTCCGAGTGTTTAAACCCTAATGCATGAGAAAAGGCAAGTAAACACCATAATTACATATCTGCCATCATGCAGAAGGGTCCGAATAAGTTTCCGAGTATTTAAACCCAAATGCATGAGAAACGGAAAATAAACACCGTAATTACGTATATGCCATCATACAAGAGGGTCCAAATAAGTGTCCGAGTTTTTAAATCCTATTGCGTGAGAAATGGCAAATAAACCCCATAATTACATATCTGCCATCACACAAGAGAGTCGGAATAAGTGTCGAGTGTATAAACCCTAATGCATGAGATATGGCAAGTAAACACCACAATTACATATCTGCCATCCTGCAAGAGGGTCCAAATAAGAGTCCGAGTGTTTGAACCCTAATGCATGAGAAATGGCAGGTAAACACCATAATTACATATCTGTCATCATGCAAGCTGAATAAGTGTCCGAGTGTTTAAACACGCATGCATGAGAAATGGCAAATAAACACCATAGTTACCTATCAGCCAACAGGCAAGAGGGTCCGAATAAGTGTCCGAGTGTTTAAACCCTAATGCATGACAAATGGCGACCATAATTACATATCTGCCATCATGCAAGAGGGTCCGAATAAGTGTCCGACTGTTTAAACCCTAATGCTTGAGAAATGGCAAGTAAAAACCATAATTACATATCTGCCATCAAGCGAGAGGGTCTGAATAAGTGTCCGAGTATTTATACCCTAATGCAAGAGATATGGCAAATAAACACCATAATTACATATCTGCTATCATGCCAGAGGATCCGAATAAGTGTCCGAGTGTTCGAATCCTCATGCTCGAGAAATGGAAAGTAAACACCATAATTACATATCTGCCATCGTGCAAGTGGGTCCAAATAAGTGTCAGAGTGTTCGAATCCTAATGCTCGAGAAATGGCAAGTAAACACCATAACAACATATCTGCCATCAAGCAAGAGTGTCCGAATAGGCGTCCGAGTGTTCGAATCCTAATGCTCGAGAAATGGAAAGTAAACACCATAACTACATATCTGCCATCATGCAAGAGGGGCTAATAAGTGTCCGAGTGTTTAAACCCTATTGCGTGAGAAATGGCAAATAAACACCATAATTACATATCTGCAAACATGCAAGAAGGTCTGAATAAGTGTCCGAGTGTTTAAACCCTAATGCATGAGAAATGGCAAGTTAACACCATAATTACATATCTGCCATCATGCAAAAGGGTCTGAATCAGTTTCCGAGTGTTTAAGCCCTAAAGCATGAGAAATGGCAACTAAACACCATCATTATATATCTGTCATCAGGCAAGAGGTTCTAAATAAGTGTCCGAGTGTTTAAACCCTAATGCGTGAGAAATGGCAAATAAACACCATAATTACATATCTGCAAACATGCAAGAAGGTCTGAATAAGTGTCCGAGTGTTTAAACCCTAATGCATGAGAAATGGCAAGTAAACACCAAAATTACATATCTGCCATTCTGCAAGTGGGTCCGAATATGTGTCCGAGTGTTTAAACCCTAATGCATGAGAAATGGCAAGTAAACACCATAATTACGTGTCTGTCATCATGCAAGGGGGTCCGATTAAGTGTCAGAGTGTTCGAATCCTAATGCTCGAGAAATGGCAAGTAAACACCATAATTACATATCTGTCATCATGCAAGAGGGTTCAAATAAGTATCCGGCAGTTCAAACCCTAATGCATGAGAAATAGAAAATAAACACCATAATTACATATCTGCTAGCAAGCAAGAGGGTCCGAATAAGTGTCTGAGTGTTCTAATCCTAATGCTTGAGAAATGGCAAGTAAACACCGTAATTACATATCTGCCATCATGCAAGCGGGTCTGAATAAGTGTCCGAGTGTTTAAACCCTAATGCATGAGAAATGGAAAGTAAACACCATAATTACATATCTGTCATCACGCAACATTGTCCAAATAAGTGTCTGAGTGTTTGAATCCTAATGCTCGAGAAATGACAAGTAAGCACCATCATTACATATCTGCCACCTTGCAAGAGGGTCCGAATAAGTGTCCGAGTGTTTAAACCGTAATGCATGAGAAATGGCAAGTAAACACCATAATTACATATTTGCCATCATACAAGAGGGTCTGAATAAGTGTCCCACAGTTTAATCCCTAATGCATGAGAAATGGCAAGTAAACGCCATAATTACATCTCTGCTATCCCGCAAGAGGGTCCGAATAAGTGTCCGAGTGTTTAAACCCAAATGCATGAGAAATGGCAAGTAAACACCATAATTACATATCTGTCATCATGCAGAAGGGTCCGAATAAGTGTCCGAGTATTTAAACCCAAATGCATGAGAAATGGCAAATAAACGCCATAATTACGTATATGCCATCATACAAGAGGGTCCAAATAAGTGTCCGAGTGTTTAAACCCTATTGCGTGAGAAATGGCAAATAAAACCCATAATTACATATCTGGCATCACGCAAGAGAGTCGGAATAAGTGTCGAGTGTATAACCCCTAATGCATGAGATATGGCAAGTAAACACCATAATTACATATCGGCCATCCTGCAAGAGGGTCCAAATATGTGTCTGAGTGTTTAAACCCTAATGCACGAGAAATGGAAAGTAAACACCATAATTACATATCGGTCATCATGCAAGGGGGGTCCGATTAAGTGTCTGAGTGTTCGAATCCTAATGCTCGAGAAATGGAAAGTAAACGCCATAATTACATATCTGCCATCATGCAAGAGGGGCTGAATAAGTGTCCGATAGTTTAAACCCTATTGCATGAGAAATGGAAAATAAACACCATAATTACATATCTGCTATCATGCCAGAGGATCCGAATAAGTGTCCGTGTGTTCGAATCCTCATGCTCGAGAAATGGCAAGTAAACACCATAATTACATATCTGCCATCATGCAAGTGCGTCCAAATAAGTGTCCGAGTGTTCGAATCCTAATGCTTGAGAAATGGCAAGTAAACACCATAATTACATATATGCCATCATGCAAAAGGGTCCGAATCAGTTTCTGAGTGTTTAAGCCCTAAAGCATGAGAAATGGCAAGTTAACACCACCATTATATATCTGTCATCAGGCAAGAGGTTCCGAATAAGTGTCCGAGTGTTTAAACCCTAATGCATGAGAAATGGCAAATAAACACCGTAATTACATATCTGCAAACATGCAAGAGAGTCTGAATAAGTGTCCGAGTGTTTAAACCCCAATGCATGAGAAATGACAAGTAAACACCATAATTACATATCTGCCATCATGCAAGAGGGTCTGAATAAGTGTCCGACAGTTTAAACCCTAGTGCATGAGAAATGGCAAGTAAACATCATAATTACATCTCTGCTATCCCGCTAGAGGGTCCGAATAAGTGTCCGAGTGTTTAAACCCTAATGCATGAGAAACGGCAACTAAACACCATAATTACATATCTGCCATCATGCAAGAGGTTTGGAATAAGTGTCCGAATTTTTGAATCCTAATGCTCGAGAAATGGCAAGCAAACACCATAATTACATATCTGCCATCATGCAGGAGGGTCCGAATAAGTGTCCGAGTGATTAAACCGTAATGCATGAGAAATGGCAAATAAACACCAAAATTAAAAATCTGCCATCATGCAAAAGGGTCCGAATAAGTGTCCGAGGGTTTAAACCGTAATACATGAGAAATGGCAAATAAACACCATAATTACATATCTGTCATCATGCAAGAGGGTCGAAATAAGTGTCCGAGTATTTAAACCCTATTGCATGAGAAATGGCAAATAAACACCATAATTACATATCAGCCATCACGCAAGAGGGTCGAAATAAGTGTCGAGTATATAAACCCTAATGCATGAGAGATGGCAAGTAAACACCATAATCACATATCTGCCATCATGCAAGAGGGTCCGAATAAGTGTCCAAGTGTTTAAACCCTAATGCGAGAGAAATGGCAAGTAAACACCATAATTACATATCTGCCATCATGTAGAAGAGTCCGAATAAGTGTCCGAGTGTTTAAACCCAAATGCATGAGAAATGGAAAATAAACACCATAATTACGTATATGCCATCATACAAGAGGGTCCAAATAAGTGTCTGAGTGTTTAAACCCTATTGCGTGAGAAATGGCAAATAAACACCATAATTACATATCTGCCATCATGCAAGAGGGTCGGAATAAGTGTCGAGTGTATAAACCCTAATGCATGAGAAATGGCAAGTAAACACCAAAATTACATATCTGTCATTCTCCAAGTGGGTCCGAATATGTGTCCGAGTGTTTAAACCCTAATGCATGAGAAATGGCAAGTAAACACCATAATTACATGTCTGTCATGATGCAAGGGGGTCCGATTATGTGTCGGAGTGTTCGAATCCAAATGCTCGAGAAATGGCAAGTAAACACCATAATTACATATCTGTCATCATGCAAGAGGGTTCAAATAAGTGTCCGACAGTTCAAACCCTAATGCATGAGAAATAGCAAATAAACACCATATTACATATCTGCTAGCAAGCAAGAGGGTCCGAATAAGTGTCCGAGTGTTCGAATCCTAATGCTTGAGAAATGGCAAGTAAACACCGTAATTACATATCTGCCGTCATGCAAGCGGGTCTGAATAAGTGTCCGAGTGTTTAAACCCTAATGCGTGAGAAATGGCAAGTAAACACCATAATTACATATCTGTCATCACGCAAGATTGTCCAAATAAGTGTCTGAGTGTTTGAATCCTAATGCTCGAGAAATGACAAGTAAGCACCATCATTACATATCTGCCACCTTGCAAGAGGGTCCGAATAGGTGTCCAAGTTTTTAAACCGTAATGCATGAGAAATGGCAAGTAAACACCATAGCTACATATCTGCCATCATGCAAGAGGGTCCGAATAAGTGTCCGAGTGTTCGAATCCTAATGCTCGAGAAATGGAGAGTATACACCATAATTACATATCCGCCATCATGCAAGAGGGGCTGAATAAGTGTTCGACAGTTTAAACCCTATTGCATGAGAAATGGAAAATAAACACCATAATTACATATCTGCTATCACGCAAGAGGATCCGAATAAGTGTCCGAGTGTTCGAATCCTAATACTCGAGAAATGGAAAGTAAACACCATAATTACATGTCCGCTATCATGCAAGAGGGTCTGAATTAGTGTCCTAGTGTTGGAATCCTAATGCTCGAGAAATGGAAAGTAAGCACCATAATTGCATATTTACCATCAAGCAAAAGGGTCCGAATAAGTGTCCGAGTTTTTTAACCCTAATGCATGACAAGTGGCAAGTAAACATCATAATTACATATCTGCCATCATGAAAGAGGGTCCGAATATGTATCCGAGTGTTTAAACCTTAATGCACGAGAAATGGCAAGTAAACACCACAATTACATATCTGTCATCATGCATGAGGGTCCAAATAAGTGTCTGAGTGTTCGAGTCCTAATGCTCGAGAAATGGAAAGTAAACACCATAATTACATATCTGCCATCATGAAAGAGGGTCCGAATATGTATCCGAGTGTTTAAACCTTAATGCACGAGAAATGGCAAGTAAACACCACAATTACATATCTGTCATCATGCATGAGGGTCCAAATAAGTGTCTGAGTGTTCGAGTCCTAATGCTCGAGAAATGGAAAGTAAACACCATAATTACATATCTGTCATCATGCACGAGGGTCGGAATAAGTTTCCGAGTGTTTAAACCCGAATGCATGAGAAATGGCAAATAAACACCATAATTACATATCTGCCATCATGCAAGTGCGTCCAAATAAGTGTCCGAGTGTTCGAATCCTAATGCTTGAGAAATGGCAAGTAAACACCATAATTACATATATGCCATCATGCAAAAGGGTCCGAATCAGTTTCTGAGTGTTTAAGCCCTAAAGCATGAGAAATGGCAAGTTAACACCACCATTATATATCTGTCATCAGGCAAGAGGGTCTGAATAAGTGTCCGAGTGTTTAAACCCCAATGCATGAGAAATGACAAGTAAGCACCATAATTATATATCTGCCATCATTCAAGAGGGTCCGTATAAGTGTCCGAGTGTTTAACCGTAATGCATGACAGATGGCAAGTAAACACCATAATTACATATCTGCCATCATGCAAGAGGGTCTGAATAAGTGTCCGAGTGTTTAAACCCCAATGCATGAGAAATGACAAGTAAGCACCATAATTATATATCTGCCATCATTCAAGAGGGTCCGTATAAGTGTCCGAGTGTTTAACCGTAATGCATGACAGATGGCAAGTAAACACCATAATTACATATCTGCCATCATGCAAGAGGGTCTGAATAAGTGTCCGACAGTTTAAACCCTAATGCATGAGAAATGGCAAGTAAACATCATAATTACATCTCTGCTATCCCGCTAGAGGGTCCGAATAAGTCTCCGAGTGTTTAAACCCTAATGCATGAGAAACGGCAACTAAACACCATAATTACATATATGCCATCATGCAAGAGGTTTGGAATAAGTGTCCGAATTTGTGAATCGTAATGCTCGAGAAATGGCAAGCAAACACCATAATTACATATCTGCCATCATGTAGGAGGGTCCGAATAAGTGTCCGAGTGATTAAACCGTAATGCATGAGAAATGGCAAATAAACACCAAAATTACAAATCTGCCATCTGTCCGAATTTTTGAATCGTAATGCTCGAGAAATGGCAAGCAAACACCATAATTACATATCTGCCATCATGTAGGAGGGTCCGAATAAGTGTCCGAGTGATTAAACCGTAATGCATGAGAAATGGCAAATAAACACCAAAATTACAAATCTGCCATCATGCAAAAGGGTCCGAATAAGTGTCCGAGGGTTTAAACCCTAATACATGAGAAATGGCCAATAAACACCATAATTACATATCTGTCATCACGCAGGAGGGTCGAAATAAGTGTCCGAGTATTTAAACCCTATTGGATGAGAAACGACAACTACACACCATAATTACATATCTGCCATCATGCAAGAGGTTTGGAATTAGTGTCTGAATTTTTGAATCCTAATGCTCGAGAAATGGCAAGCAAACACCATAATTACATATCTGCCATCATGTAGGAGGGTCCGAATAAGTGTCCGAGTGATTAAACCGTAATGCATGAGAAATGGCAAATAAACACCAAAATTACAAATCTGCCATCATGCAAAAGGGTCCGAATAAGTGTCCGAGGGTTTAAACCCTAATACATGAGAAATGGCAAATAAACACCATAATTACATATCTGTCATCATGCAAGAGGGTCGAAATAAGTGTCCGAGTATTTAAGCCCTATTGCATGAGAAATGTCAAATAAACACCATAATTACATATCAGCCATCACGCAAGAGGGTCGAAATAAGTGTCAAGTATATAAACCCTAATGCATGAGAGATGGCAAGTAAACACCATAATCACATATCTCCCATCATGCAAGAGGGTCCGAATAAGTGTCCAAGTGTTTAAACCCTAATGCAAGAGAAATGGCAAGTAAACACCATAATTACATATCAGCCATCATGCAGAAGGATCCGAATAAGTGTCCGAGTGTTTAAACCCAAATGCATGAGAAATGGAAAATAAACACCATAATTATGTATATGCCATCATACAAGTGGGTCCAAATAAGTGTCCGAGTATTTAAACCCTAATGCATGAGAAATGGAAAGTAAACACCATAATTACATATCTGTCATCACGCAAGATTGTCCAAATAAGTGTCTGAGTGTTTGAATCCTAATGCTCGAGAAATGACAAGTAAGCACCATCATTACATATCTGCCACCTTGCAAGAGGGTCCGAATAGGTGTCCAAGTTTTTAAACCGTAATGCATGAGAAATGGCAAGTAAACACCATAGTTACATATCTACCATCATGCAAGAGGGTCCGAATAAGTGTCCGAGTGATTAAACCGTAATGCATGAGAAATGGCAAATAAATACCAAAATTAAAAATCTGCCATCATGCAAAAGGGTCCGAATAAGTGTCCGAGGGTTTAAACCCTAATACATGAGAAATGGCAAATAAAAACCATAATTACATATCTGTCATCATGCAAGAGGGTCGAAATAAGTGTCCGAGTATTTAAACCCTATTGCATGAGAAATGGCAAATAAACACCATAATTACATGTCAGCCATCACGCAAGAGGGTCGAAATAAGTGTCGAGTATATAAACCCTAATGCATGAGAGATGGCAAGTAAACACCATAATCACATATCTGCAATCATGCAAGAGGGACCGAATAAGTGTCCAAGTGTTTAAACCCTAATGCGAGAGAAATGGCAAGTAAACACCATAATTACATATATGCCATCATGCAGAAGAGTCCGAATAAGTGTCCGAGTGTTTAAACCCAAATGCATGAGAAATGGAAAATAAACACCATAATTACGTATATGCCATCATACAAGAGGGTCCAAATAAGTGTCCGAGTGTTTAAACCCTATTGCGTGAGAAATGGCAAATAAACACCATAATTACATATCTGCCATCATGCAAGAGGGTCGGAATAAGTGTCGAGTGTATAAACCCTAATGCATGAGAAATGGCAAGTAAACACCAAAATTACATATCTGCCATTCTCCAAGTGGGTCCGAATATGTGTCCGAGTGGTTAAACCCTAATGCATGAGAAATGGCAAGTAAACACCATAATTACATGTCTGTCATCATGCAAGGGGGTCCGATTAAGTGTCGGAGTGTTCGAATCCAAATGCTCGAGAAATGGCAAGTAAACACCATAATTACATATCTGTCATCATGCAAGAGGGTTCAAATAAGTGTCCGAGTATTTAAGCCCTATTGCATGAGAAATGTCAAATAAACACCATAATTACATATCAGCCATCACGCAAGAGGGTCGAAATAAGTGTCAAGTATATAAACCCTAATGCATGAGAGATGGCAAGTAAACACCATAATCACATATCTCCCATCATGCAAGAGGGTCCGAATAAGTGTCCAAGTGTTTAAACCCTAATGCAAGAGAAATGGCAAGTGAACACCATAATTACATATCTGCCATCATGCAAGAGGTTCTGAATAAATGTTCGAATTTTTGAATCCTAATGCTCGAGAAATGGCACGCAAACACCATAATTACATATCTGCCATCATGCAGGAGGGTCCGAATAAGTGTCCGAGTGATTCAACCGTAATGCATGAGAAATGGAAAATAAACACCAAAATTACAAATCTGCCATCATGCAAAAGAGTCTGAATAAGTGTCCGAGTGTTTAAACCCTAATACATGAGAAATGGAAAATAAACACCATAATTACATATCTGTCATCATGCAAGAGGGTCGAAATAAGTGTCCGAGTATTTAAACCCTATTGCATGAGAAATGGCAAATAAACACCATAATTACATATCAGCCATCATGCAAGAGGGTCGAAATAAGTGTCGAGTGTATAAACCCTAATGCATGAGAGATGGCAAGTAAACACCATAATCACATATCTGCCATCATGCAAGAGGGTCCGAATAAGTGTCCAAGTGTTTAAACCCTAATGCGTGAGAAATGGCAAGTAAACACCATAATTACATATCTGCCATCATGCAGAAGGGTCCGAATAAGTGTCCGAGTGTTTAAACCCAAATGCATGAGAAATGGAAAATCCATAATTACGTATATGCCATCATACAAGAGGGTCCAAATAAGTGTCCGAATGTTTAAACCCTATTGCGTGAGAAATGACAAATAAACACCATAATTACATATCTGCCATCTGTAGACACCCCATTTTTGGCCGTCCTCAAGACTTGGACGTCACCATTGGAACACTTGGTGATTACCCTTGTTTGTGTTCGTTTGGAGTTCCCTGAGGTCTCGGCTCACGCGCCTTGCCTCAGGATCTCTGAACTCAACTGTTTAGTGTCTGGTTTTGCACCAAACACTTGTGTTTTGCCTTGGAGGGGCAGGGAATGCCCTGTGAGGCATCCCCACACACCACCGGCAGTGGCTAGAGGCCACCGGCTGGTTTTTGCTGGCATCGGCACTGTTTGTTGCCGGTCGACACTACTTTTTGCCTAAATGGCATCTTTGGCCGGCCGACTACTGTGCATCTGCTTTTGCAGATATTTTGTCACAGCTGTCCTGCTTTTGGCTCCCCTCCATACAAGTGGAGGGATCTCCCTCTTTGGAAGCTTGTCTTGTAAGCTTTACAAGACAAAAAGCTCTATAAGAGAGAGCCTTGTCTCTTGGCTTTAGGGTTAGACACTTGAGAGACTTGAGATATTTTTAGACAGCCATTTTTAGGGTTTTGAAGTCTAGGGTTAGAAACCATACACTTTCTATCTCTATATCTCCCTCTTGTGTGTGTTAAATTGTGTTTGTGCCTTACTATTGCACACAAACACATAGTGTTTCACCTTCACTTAGCTACTGAGGTTCTAAGAGGTTGGTTTTGAAGTCTTGGAGCTGTTTTCAACCTAGAAGGAGCTGTTGGAGCACCATTGTTAAAGGGGTCTTCAAGGGTAACAATTTTGCCTCTTTATTCCCCTATCTTGCATTGTATTTCTACCTATCTTAAAATCATGCAAGTTCTGTCCTTTGCTGCTGTGAGTTGCAGGTTCTGCAGGCATTCTTTGCCGACGGGCAGTGTACATTGCCGACCGGCAATTATTCTTCTGCCGATAGCTTCATCTTGTGCCGGTGACTGCATACCACTGCCGGTGGTAATTTGATTCAGCTGGTGGTGAACCCCAGTATCCAGAGGAGCATCTTTGAGACTTTGGCAGTCTTCAGAGGGGCAGAGCAGGGAAAATAGAGGCAGGCTATGCATGGTGGTGCACATCCGAGCACGCGCTGCATCTGGCTCTCCTCCCGAGGCGGTTTATTACTTTTCTTAGCTTAATTAGTTTGTTAGCTGATTATGAAATTTGTAATTTTAATTAGCTTGCGTAGTTAATTAATTTCTATTATTTATTTACCTGCTTTGATGGTTAGTAGTAGGGCACGTTTAAATTAGCATACCTCATGCAATGCATGTGTGCATTCATACATTTGCTTTGCATGCACCGGGCTCGATACATCATGCTAACTGCATTTGTACTTCAATTCCAAATTGAATACGTGCATCAATTGACTGCATTTCACATGCCATGCTTAGGTTAGCCGAGCCTACTCTAATTGCATTTTGCATGCGTTGCATTAGCCACTCTAACATGAACTAGGATCACGCATGTTTGCTAACTAGTTTATTGTTTTGGCACGGAGTACTATGTAAGTATTTATGCTTTAGCATCTCGCATGCGTGTGAATGTTGCCATGACAGTATGTTTGCCATGTGGCTAAATGCTTATGTGATATTATTGTTTGAATGCCTGTGGGTGAAGGTTGGATTGTTTGAGTTGGAAAAACTCGTTGAAATCCGTATTTTAGCCTACTTGCGAGTAGCCAATTCCAAAGCGCTTTTCAAAACAAACGGATATGCAATGCTTGTTTCCAAATTAGGCAATCTAGTATATATACTTGTTTGCTGTGCGTATAACATAGTAATTCTAGGCTAAGAAATGGAACAAGAACACATAAAATTTTCAAAAATGGACATTACGGTTAGTAGAGGCCGGTCTTTGGACCGGGCGAAACGGGGTGCTCATAGCTGACCTTCCCCGATCGTACCCAAGCTCCCGAGCCGAGGCAACTCCGGTGATGACGGACATGTGGCCTTCGGCACCGAGTAAGGGTTTCCTAAATTCCCCCATAAAAAAAATATTTAGGTGGCGACTCTGTATCTGGCAAAGCAGTCTATGTTTGGCACTTCTTTTCGAAAAATCTGTTTCTCAAAACGATTTGCCGGATTTGGACTCTATGGTTCAGATTAAGAACCGTGACACAAATCGAGTCCGAACTGTAGTGAACCCCATAAATGAACAGAACGGGAGCTCACCCACCCGGGGCGTTCGGGGGACGTCTACACCATCATGCAAGATGGTCGGAACAAGTGTCGAGTGTATAAACCCTAATGCATGAGAAATGGCAAGTAAACACCAAAATTACATATCTGCCATCCTGCAAGAGGGTCCAAATAAGTGTCCAAGTGTTTAAACCGTAATGCATGAGAAATGGCAAGTAAACACCATAATTACATGTCCGTCATCATGCAAGGGGGTCCGATTAAGTGTCGGAGTGTTCGAATCCTAATGCTCGAGAAATGGCAAGTAAACATCATAATTACATGTCCGCCATCATGCAAGAGGGGCTGAATAAGTGTTCGACAGTTTAAACCCTATTGCATGAGAAATGGAAAATAAACACCACAATTACATATCTGCTATCACGCAAGAGGATCCGATTAAGTGTTCGAGTGTTCGAATCCTAATACTCGAGAAATGGAAAGTAAACACCATAATTACATGTCCGCCATCATGCAAGAGGGCTAGAATTAGTGTCCGAGTGTTCGAATCCTAATGCTCGAGAAAGGGAAAGTAAGCACCATAATTACATATCTACCATCATGCAAAAGGGTCCGAATAAGTGTCCGAGTTTTTTAACCCTAATGCATGACAAGTGGCAAGTAAACACCATAATTACATATCTGCCATCATGCAAGAGGGTACGAATATGTGTCCGAGTGCTTAAACCCTAATGCACGAGAAATGGAAAGTAAACACCATAATTACATATCTGTCATCACGCATGAGGGTCCAAATAAGTGTCTGAGTGTTCGAGTCCTAATGCTCGAGAAATGGTAAGCAAACACCATAATTACATATCTGCCATCATGCAAGAGGGCCCGAATAAGTGTCCGAGTGTTCGAATCCTAATGCTCGAGAAATGGCAAGTAAACACCATAATTACATGTCTGCCATCATGCAAGAGGTTCTGAATAAGTCTCCGAGTGTTTAAACCCTAATGCATGAGAAATGGCAAGTAAACACTATAATTACATATCAGCTATCACGCAAGAGGGTCCGAATAAGTGTCCGAGTGTTTAAACCCTAATGCATGAGAAATGGCAAGTAAACACCATAATTACATATCTGCCATCACGCAAGAGGATCCGAATAAGTGTCCGAATTTTTGAATCCTACTGCTCTAGAAATGGCAAGTAAACACCATAATTACATATCCGCCATCATGCAGGAGGGTCTGAATAAGTGTCCGAGCGCTTAAACCCTAATGCATGAGAAATGG
>NW_021024722.1:2113151-2181875 GCF_004153795.1 Camellia sinensis
ACGTGCTCATAGCTGGACTTCCCCGATCGACCCAAGCTCCCGAGCCGAGGCAACTCCGGTGATGACGCGACATGTGCCTTCGGCACCGAGTAAGTTTCCTAAATTCCCCCATAAAAAAAATATTTAGGTGGCGACTCTGTATCTGGCAAAGCAGTCTATGTTGTCACTTCTTTTCGAAAAATCTGTTTCTCAAAACGATTTGCCGGATTTGACTCTATGGTTCAGATTAAGAACCGTGACACAAATCGATCCGAAACTGTAGTGAACCCCATAAATAACAGAACGGGAGCTCACCCACCCGGGGTCGTGGACGTCTACACCATCATGCAAGATGGTCGGAACAAGTGTCGAGGTATAAACCCTAATGCATGAGAAATGGCAAGTAAACACCAAAATTACATATCTGCCATCCTGCAAGAGGTCCAATAAGTGTCAAGTGTTTAAACCGTAATGCAGAAAATGCAAGTAAACACATAATTACATGTCCTCATCATGCAAGGGGGTCGATTAAGTGTCGATGTTCGAATCCTAATGCTCGAGAGAAATGGCAAGTAAACATCATAATTACATGTCCGCCATCAAGCAAGAGGGCTGAAAAGTGTTCGACAGTTTAAACCCTATTGCATGAGAAATGGAAAATAAACACCAACAATTACATATCTGCTATCACGCAAAGAGGATCCGATTAGATGTTCGAGTGTTCGAATCCTAATACTCGAGAAATGGAAAGTAAAACCATAATTACATGTCCGCCATCATGCAAGAGGGCTAGAATATAGTTCCGAGTGTTCGAATCTAATGCTCAGAAAGGAAAGTAAGCACCATAATTACCATATCTACCATCATGCAAAAGGGTCCGAATAGTGTCCGAGTTTTTTAACCCTAATGCATCAAGTGGCAAGTAAAACACCATAATTACTATATCCCATCATGCAAGAGGACGAATATGTGTCCGGAGTGCTTAAACCCTAATGCACGAGAAATGGAAAGTAAACACCATAATTACATATCTGTCATCACGCATGAGGGTCCAAAAAAGTGTCTGAGTATTCGAGTCCAATGCTCGAGAAATGGAAAGCAAACACCAATAAACATCTCGCCATCTACAAGAGGGCCCGAATAAGTCCGAGTGTTCGAATCCTAATGCTCGAGAAATGGCAAGTAAACACCATAATTACATGTCTGCCATCATGCAAGAGGTTCTTGAATAAGTCTCCGAGTGTTTAAACCCTAATGCATGAGAAAATGGCAAGTAAACACTATAATTACATATCAGCTATCACGCAGAGGGTCCGAATAAGTGTCCGAGTGTTTAAACCCTAATGCATGAGAAATGGCAAGTAAACACCATAATTACATATCTGCCATCACGCAAGAGGATCCGAATAAGTGTCCGAATTTGAATCCTACTGCTCTAGAAATGGCAAGTAAACACCATAATTACATATCCCCATCATGCAGGAGGTCTGAATAAGTGTCCGAGCGCTTAAACCTAATGCATGAGAAATGGCAAATAAACACCAAAATTACATATCTGCCATCATGCAAGAGGGTCTGAATAAGTTTCTGAGTGTTTAAACCGTAATGCATGAGAAATGGAAATAAACACCATAAATACGTTTATCCATCATGCAAGAGGTCCAAATAAGTGTCCGAGTGTTTAAACCCTATTCTATGAGAAATGGCAAGTAAACACCATAATTAACATATCTGCCATCATGCAAGAGATCCGAATAAGTGTTTGAGTGTTCGAATCCTAATGCTCGAGAAAGGAAAGTAAATACCATAATACATACCTGCCATCATGCAGAGGGTCTGAATGCATCTCCGAGTGTTCGAATCCTAATGCTCGAGAAATGACAAGTAACACCATAATTAATATATGCCATCGTGCAAGATTTCTGCATAAATGTCCGAGGTTTAAACACTACTACATGAGAAATGGCAAGTAAACACCATAATTACATATCTGCGATCACGCAAGAGGTCGAATAAGTGTCCGAGTGTTTAAAACCCTAATGCATGAGAAATGCAAGCAAACACCATAATTACATATCCACCATCACGCAGGAGGGTCCGAATAATGTCCAGTGTTTAACCCTAATGCATGAGAAATGCTAAATAAACAACCAAAATTACATATCTGCCATCATGCAAGAGGTCCGAATAAGTGCCGAGTGTTTAAACCCTAATGCATGAAAAATGGCAAATTAACGCCCAATTACGTATATGCCACCGTGCAAGAGGGTCCAAATAAGTGTCCAGTGTTTAAACCCTATTGCATGAGAAATGGCAAGCAAACACCATAATTACATATTTGCCATCATGCAAGAGTGTCTGATCAGTCCGAGTGTTTAACCCCTAATTCATGAGAAATGGCAAGTAAAACCATAATGTACATATCTGCCACATGCATAGGGGTAAACACTCGGAAACTGATTCAGACACTCTTGCATGATGGCAAATATTTAATTATGTGGTTTGCTGCCATTTCCATGCAATAGTTTAAACACTGGGACACTTATTGACCCTCTTGCACGGTGCATATACGTAATTGGGCGTTAATTTCCATTTCTCATGCATAGGTTTAAACACTCGGACACTTATCGACCTCTTGCATGATGCAGATATGTAATTTTGGTGTTTATTTGCCATTTCTCATGCACTTAGGTTTAAACACTCGGACACTATTCGACCCTCTGCGTGATGGTGGATAATGTAATTATCGTGTTTGCTTGCCATTTCTATTCATTAGGGTTTAAACACTCGGACACTTATTCGGACCCTCTTGCGTTGATCGCAGATATGAAATATGGTGTTTACTTGCCATTTCTCATGTAGTAGTGTTAAACCCTCGACATTTATGCAGAACCTCTTGCACGATGGCATATATGTAATTATGGTGTTACTTGTCATTTCTCGAGCATAGAGATTCGAACACTCGGAGATGCATTCAACCCTCTTGCATGATGCGAGTATGTAATTATGGTATTTACTTCCATTTCTCGAGCATTAGATTCGAACACTCAAACACTTATTCGGATCCTCTTGCATGATGGCAGATATGTAATTATGGTGTTTACTTGCCATTCTCATAGAATAGGTTTTAAACACTCGACACTATTTGGACCCTTCTGCATGATGCATAAACGTATTTATGGTGTTATTTTCCATTTCTCATGCATTACAGGTTTAAACACTCAAAACTTATTCAGACCCTCTGCATGATGCAGATATGTAAATTTTGTGCATGAGAAATGGCAAGTAAACACCATAATTACATATCTGCGATCACGCAAGAGGGTCCGAATAAGTGTCCGAGTGTTTAAACCCTAATGCATGAGAAATGGCAAGCAAACACCATAATTACATATCCACCATCACGCAGGAGGGTCCGAATAAGTGTCCGAGTGTTTAAACCCTAATGCATGAGAAATGGCAAATAAACACCAAAATTACATATCTGCCATCATGCAAGAGGGTCCGAATAAGTGTCCGAGTGTTTAAACCCTAATGCATGAGAAATGGCAAATTAACGCCCCAATTACGTATATGCCACCGTGCAAGAGGGTCCAAATAAGTGTCCCAGTGTTTAAACCCTATTGCATGAGAAATGGCAAGCAAACACCATAATTACATATTTGCCATCATGCAAGAGTGTCTGAATCAGTTTCCGAGTGTTTGACCCCTAATGCATGAGAAATGGCAAGTAAAAACCATAATTACATATCTGCCACCATGCAAGAGGGTCCGAATAAGTGTCCGAGTGTTCGAATCTTAATGCTTGAGAAACGGAAAGTAAACACCATAATTACATATCTACCATCATGCAGGAGGGTCCGAATAAGTGTCCAAGTTTTTAAACCCTAATGCATGAGAAATGGCAAGTAAACACCATAATTACATATCTACCACCATGCATGAGGCTCCGAATAAGTTTCCGAGTGTTTAAACCCTAATGCTTGAGAAATGGCAAGTAAATACCATAATTATGTATCTGCCATCATGCAAGAGGGGCTGAATAAGTGTCCGAGTGTTCGAATCCTAATGCTCGAAAAATGGAAAGTAAACACCATAATTACATATCTGCCATCATGCAAAAGGGTCCGAATAAGTGTCCGAATTTTTTAATCCTAAAGTATGAGAAATGGCAGGTAAACACCACAATTACATATCTGCCAGCATGCAAGGGAGTCCGAATATGTGTCCAAGTGTTTAAACCCTAATGCATGGGAAATGGCAAGTAAACACCATAATTGCATATCTGTCATCACGCAAGCGGGTCCGAATAAGTGTTTGAGTGTTCGAATCCTAATGCTCGAGAAGTGGAAAGTAAACACCATAATTACATATCTGCCATCATGCAAGAGGGTCCGAATAAGTGTCCGACTGTTCAAATCCTAATGCTTGAGAAACGGAAAGTAAACACCATAATTACAAATCTACCATCATGCAGGAGGGTCCGAATAAGTGTCCAAGTTTTTAAACCCTAATGCATGAGAAATGGCAAGTAAACACCATAATTACATATCTACCACCATGCAAGAGGCTCCGAATATGTTTCCGAGTGTTTAAACCCTATTACATGAGAAATGGCAATTAAACACCATAATTATGTATCTGCCATCATGCAAGAGGATTTGAATAAGTGTCCGAGTGTTCGAATCCTAATGCTCGAAAAACGGAAAGTAAACACCATAATTACATATCTGCCATCATGCAAAAGGGTCCGAATAAGTGTCCGAATTTTTTAATCCTAATGTATGAGAAATGGCAGGTAAACACCATAATTACATATCTGCCATCATGCAAGGGAGTCCGAAGATGTGTCCGAGTGTTGAAACCCTAATGCATGGGAAAAGGCAAGTAAACACCATAATTGCATATCTGTTATCACGCAAGAGGGTCCGAATAAGTGTTTGAGTGTTCAAATCCTAATGCTCGAGAAGTGGAAAGTAAACACCATAATTACATATCTGCCATCATGCAAGAGGGTCCGAATACGTGTCCGAGTGTTCGAATCCTAATGCTCGAGAAATGGCATGTAAACACCATAATTACATATCTGCCATCATGCAAGAGGTTCTGAATAAGTGTCCGAGTGTTTAAACACTAATGCATGAGAAATGGCAAGTAAACACCATAATTGCATATCTGCCATCACGCAAGAGGGTCCAAATAAGTGTTTGAGTGTTCGAATCCTAATGCTCGAGAAATGGAAAGTAAACACCACAATTACGTATCTGCCATCATACAAGAGGGTCCGAATACGTGTCCGAGTGTTCGAATCCTAATGCTCGAGAAATGGAAAGTAAACACCATCATTACATATCTGCCATCATGCAAGAGGGTCCGAATAAGTGACCGAGTGTTCGAATCCTAATGCTCGAGAATTGGAAAGTAAAGACCATAATTCATGTCTGCCATCATGCAAGAGCGTCCGAATTAGTGTCCAAGTTTTTAAACCCTAATACATGAGAAATGTCAAGTAAACACCATAAGTACATATCTCCCATCATGCAAGACGGTCCGAATAAGTGTCCGAGTGTTCGAATCCTAATGCTCGAGAATTGGAAAGTAAACACCATAATTACATATCTGCCATCATGCAAAATGGTCCGAATAAGTGTCCGAGTTTTTTAACCCTAATTCATGACAAATGGAAAGTAAACACCATAATTACATATTTGCCATCATGCAAGAGGGTCCGAGTGTGTGTCCGAGTGTTTAAACCGTAATGATAAGAAATGGCAACAAAACACCATTATTACATATCTGCCATCATCCAAGAGGGACGGAATAAGTGTCGAGTGTATAAACCCTAATGCATTAGAAATGGCAAGTAAACACCATAATTACATATCTGCCATCTTGCAACAGGGTCTGAATAAGTGTCCGAGCGCTTAAACCCTAATGCATGAGAAATGGCAAATAAACACCAAAATTACATATCTGCCATCATGCAAGAGGGTCTGAATAAGTGTCTGAGTGTTTAAACCGTAATGCATGAGAAATGGCAAATAAACACCATAAATACGTTTATGCCATCATGCAAGAGGGTCCAAATAAGTGTCCAAGTGTTTAAACCCTATTCTATGAGAAATGGCAAGTAAACACCATAATTACATATCTGCCATCGTGCAAGAGGATCCGAATAAGTGTTTGAGTGTTCGAATCCTAATGCTCGAGAAATGGAAAGTAAATACCATAATTACATACCTGCCATCATGCAAGAGGGTCTGAATGCTCTCCGAGTGTTCGAATCCTAATGCTCGAGAAATGACAAGTAAACACCATAATCACATATATGCCATCGTGCAAGAGGTTCTGCATAAATGTCCGAGGGTTTAAACACTACTACATGAGAAATGGCAAGTAAACACCATAATTACATATCTGCGATCACGCAAGAGGGTCCGAATAAGTGTCCGAGTGTTTAAACCCTAATGCATGAGAAATGGCAACAAAACACCATTATTACATATCTGCCATCATGCAAGAGGGACGGAATAAGTGTCGAGTGTATAAACCCTAATGCATTAGAAATGGCAAGTAAACACCATAATTACATATCTGCCATCATGCAACAGGGTCCGAATCAGTTTCCGAGTGTTTAAACCCCAATGCCTGAGAAATTGCAAGTAAACACCATAACTACATATCTGCCATCATGCAAGAGGGTCCGAAAAAGTGTCCGAGTGTTCGAATCCTAAAGCATGAGAAATGGAAAGTAAACACCATAATTACATATCTACCCTCATGCAAGAGGGTCCCAATAAGTGTCGAAGTTATTAAATCCTAATGCATGAGAAATGGCAAGTAAACACCATAATTACATATCTGTCATCATGCAAGAGGGTCCGAATAAGTGTCCGAGTGTTCAAAGCCTAATGCATGAGAAATGGCAAGTAAACACCATAATTGCGTATCTGTCATCACGCAAGAGGGTCTGATTAAGTGTCTGAGTGTTCGAATCCTAATACTCGAGAAATGGCCAGTGAACACCATAATTACATATCTGCCATCATGCAAGGGGTCTGAATAAGTGTCCGAGTGTTTGAATCCTAATGCTCGAGAAATGGTAAGTAAACGCCATAATTACATATCTAGCATCATGCAAGAGTTTCTGAATAAGTGTCTGAGTGTTTAAACACTAATGCATGAGAAATGACAAGTAAACTCCATAATTACATATCTGCCATCATGCAAGGGGGTCCGAATATCTGTCCGAGTGTTTAATCCCTAATGGATGAGAAATGGCAAGTAAACACCATAATTGCATATCTGTCATCACGCAAGAGGGTCCGAATAAGTGTCCGATTGTTCGAATCCTAATGCTCGAGAAATGGCAAATAAACACCATAATTACATATCTGCCATCATGCAAGAGGGTCCGAATAAGTGTCCGAGTGTTCGAATCCTAATGCTCGAGAAATGGCAAGTAAACACCATAATTACATATCTGTCATCATGCAAGAGGGTCCGAATAAGTGACCGAGTGTTCGAATCCTAAGGCTCGAGAAATGGAAAGTAAACACCAGAATTACATATCTGCCATGATGCGGGAGGGTCCAAATAAGTGTCTGAGTGTTCGAATCCTAATGCACAAGAAATGGAAAGTAAACACCATAATTACATATCTGCCATCATGCAAGAGGGTCCGAATATGTGTCCGAGTGTTAAAACCCTAATGCATGAGAAACGGCAAGTAAACACCATAATTACATATCTGTCATCATGCATGAGAGTCCGAATGAGTGTCTGAGTGCTCGAATCCTAATGCTCGGGAAATGGAAAGTAAACATCATAATTACATAACTGCCATCATGCAAGAGGGTCCGAATAACTGTCCGAGTTTTTAAACCCTAATGAATGAGAAATGGAAAGTAAACACCATAATTACATATCTGTCATCACGTAAGAGGCTCCAAATAAGTGTCTGAGTGTTCGAATCCTAACGCTCGAGAAATGGAAAGTAAACAGCATTATTACATATCTGCCATCAGGCAAGAGGGTCCGAATAAGTGTCCGATTGTTCGAATCCTAATGCTCGAGAAATGGCAAGTAAACACCATAATTACATATCTGCCATCATGCAAGAGGGTCCGAATAAGTGTCCGAGTGTTCGAATCCTAATGCTCGAGAAATGGCAAGTAAACACCATAATTACATATCTGCGATCATGCAAGAGGGTCAGAACAAGTGCCCGAGTGTTTAAACCATAATGCATGAGAAATGGCAAGTAAACACCATAATTACATATCTGCCATCATGCAAGAGAGTCCGAATGAGTGTCTGAGTGCTCGAATCCTAATGCTCGGGAAATGGAAAGTAAACAGCATTATTACATATCTGTCATCATGCAAGAGGGTCCGAATATGTGTCCGATTGTTCGCATCCTAATGCTCCAGAAATGGGAAGCAAACGCCATAATTACATATATGCCATCATGCAAGAGGGTCCGAATAAGTGTCCGAGTGTTCGAATCCTAATGCTCGAGAAATGGCAAGTAAACACCATAATTACATATCAGCCATGATGCAAGAGGGTCTGAACAACTGTCTGAGTGTTTAAACCTTAATGCATGAGAAATGGCAAGTAAACACCATAATTACATATCTGCCATCATGCATGAGGGTCCGAATAAGTGTCCGAGTGTTCAAATCCTAATACTCGAGAAATGGCAAGTAAACACCATAATTGCATATCTGCTATCATGGAAGAGGGTCTGAACAACTGCCCGAGGGTTTAAACCTTAATGCATGAGAAATGGAAAGTAAACACCATAATTACATATCTGCCACCATGCAAGAGGGTCCGAATAAGTGTCTGAGTGTTCAAATCCTAATGCTCGAGAAATGGCAAGTAAACACCAAAATTGCATATCTGCCATCATGCAAGAGGGTCTGAACAAGTGTCCGTGTGTTTAAACCTTAATGCATGAGTAATGGCAACTAAATACCATAATTACATATCTGCCATCGTGCAAGAGGGTCCGAATAAGTGTCCGATTGTTCGAATCCTAATGCTCGAGAAATGGCAAGTAAACACCATAATTACATATCTGCCACCGTGCAAGAGGGTTTGAATAAGTATCTGAGTGTTCGAATCCTAATGATCGAGAAATGGCAAGTACACCCCATAAATACATATCCGCCATCATGCAAGAGCGTCTGAATAATTTTCCAAGTGTTTAAATCCTAATGCAAGAGAAATGACAAATGAACACCATAATTACATATCTGCCGTCATGCAAGAAGGTCTGAATATGTGTCCGACAGTTTAAACCCTAATGCATGTGAAATGGCAAGTAAATACCATAATTACATATCTCCTATCATGCAAGAGGGTCCGAATAAGTGTCCAAGTGTTCGACTCCTAATGCTCGAGAAATGGCAAGTAAACAACATAATCACATATCTGCCATTATGTAAGTGCGTCTGAATAAATGTCCGAGTGCTTAAACCCTAATGCATGAGAAATGGCTAGTAAACACCATAATCACATATCTGCCGTCATGCAGGAGGGTCCCTATAAGTGTCCTAGCGTTCGAATCCTAATGCTCGAGAATTGGAAAGTAAACACCATAATTACATATCTGCCATCATGCAAGGGGATCTGAATTACTGTCTGAGTGTTTAAACCCTAATGCATGAGAAATGGAAAGTAAACACCTTAATTACATATCTGTCATCACGTAAGAAGGTCCTAATAAGTGTCTGAGTGTTCGAATCCTAATGCTCGAGAAATGGAAAGTAAACAGCATTATTACATATCTGCCATCATGCAAGAGGGTCTGAATATGTGTCCGATTGTTCGAATCCTAATGCTCGAGAAATGGCAAGTACACACCATAATTACATAACTGCCATCATGCAAGAGTGTCCGAATAAGTGTCCGAATGGTCGAATCCTAATGCTCGAGAAATGGCAAGTAAACACCATAATTACATATCTGCCGTCATGCAAGAGGGTCTGAACAACTGTCCGAGTGTTTAAACCTTAATGCATGAGAAACGGCAAGTAAACACCATAATTACGTATTTGCCATCATGCAAGAGGGTCCGAATAAGTGTCCGAGCGTTCAAATCCTAATGCTCGAGAAATGGCAACCAAACACCATAATTACATATCTGCCATCAAACAAGAGGGTCTGAATAAGTGTCCGAGTGTTTAAACCTTAATGCATGAGAAATGGCAAGTAAACACTAAAATTACATATCTGCCATCATGCAAGAGGGTCCGAATAAGTGTCCGTGTGTTTGAATCCTAATGCTCGAGAAATGGAAAGTAAACACCATAAATACATATCTGCCATCATGCAAGAGTGTCCGAAAAAGTGTCCAGGCTTTTAAACCCAAATGCATGAGAAATGGCAAGTAAACACCATAATTACATATCTGTCATCATGCAAAAGGGTCCAAATAAGTGTCTGAGTGTTCGAATCCTAACGCTCGAGAATGAAAAGCAAACACCACAATTACATATCTGCCATCATGCAAGAGAGTCCGAATAAGTGTCTGAGTGTTCGAATCCTAATGCTCGAGAAATGGCAAGTAAACTTCATAATTACATATCTGCCATCATGCACGAGGGTCCGAATATATGTCCGAGTGTTTAAACCCTAATGCATGAGATATGGCAATTAAACATCATAATTTCATATCTGTCATCACGTAAGAGGGTCCAAATAAGTGTTTGAGTGTTCGAATCCTAATGCTCGAGAAACGGAAAGTAAACACCATAATTACAAATCTGGCATCATGCAAGTGGGTCCGAATAAGTGTCCCAGTGTTCGGATCCCAATCCTCGAGAAATGGCAAGTATACACCATAATTACATATCTACCATCATACAAGAGGTTCTGAATAGGTGTCCGAGTGTTTAAACCCTAATGCATGAGAAATGGCAAGTAAACAGCATAATTACATATATGCTATCACGCAAGACGGTCCGAATAAGTGTCCGAGTGTTTAAACAATTATGCATGAGAAATGGCAAGTAAACACCATAATTACATATCTACCATCACGCAGGAGGGTCCGAATAAGTGTCCGAGTGTTTGAACCCTAATGCTTGAGTAATGGCAAATAAACACCAAAATTACATATCTGCCATCGTGCAAGAGGGTCCGAATAAGTGCCTGAGTGTTTAAACCCTAATGCATGAGAAATGGCAAATAAACACCATAATTACGTATATGCCATCATGCAAGAGGGTCCAAATAAGTGTCTGAGTGTTTAAACCCAATTGCATGAGAAATGGCAAATAAACACCATAATTATATATCTGTCATCATGCAAGAGGGTCGGAATATTTGTCGAGCGTATAAACTCTAATGTATGAGAAATGGCAAGTAAACACTATAATTACATATCTGCCATCATGCAAGAGGGTCCGAATAAGTGTCTGAGTGTTCGAATCCTAATGCTCGAGAAACAGAAAGTAAACGCCATAATTACATATCCGCCAACATGCAAGAGGGTCTGACGAAGTGTTCAACTGTTTGAATCCTAATGCTTGAGAAATGCAAGTAAACACCGTAATTACATATCTGCCACCACGCAAGAGGGTCCGAATATGTGTCCGAGTGTTAAAACCCTAATGCATGAGAAATGGCAAGTAAAAACCATAATTACATATCTGCTATGATGCAAGGGGGTCCGAATAAGTGTCTGCGTGTTCGAATCCTAACGCTCGAGAAATGGCAAGGAAACCCCATAATTACATATCTGCCATCATGCAAGAGCGTCCGAATTAGTTTCCCAGTGTTCAAACGCTAATGCATGAGAAATGGCAAGTAAACACCATAAACACATATCTGCCATCATGCAAGAGGGTCAGAACAAGTGCCCGGGTGTTTAAACCTTAATGCATGAGAAATGGCAAGTAAACACCATAATTACAAATCTGCCATCATGCAAGAGGGTCCGAATAAGTGTCCGAGTGTTCGAATCCTAATGCTCGAGAAATGGAAAGTAAACAGCATTATTACATATCTGCCATCATGCAAGAGGGTCCAAATAAGTGTCCGATTGTTCAAATCCTAATGCTCGAGAAATGGCAAGTAAATGCCATAATCACATATCTACCCTCATGCAAGAGGGTCCGAATAAGTGTCCGAGTGTTCGAATCCTAATGCTCGAGAAATGGCAAGTAAAGACCATAATTACATATCTGCCATCATGCAAGAGGGTCTGAACCACTGTCCGAGTGTTTAAACCTTAATGCATGAGAAATGGCAAGTAAACACCATAATTACATATCTGCCATCATGCAAGAGGGTCCGAATAAGGGTCCGAGTGTTCAAATCCTAATGCTCGAGAAATGGCATGTAAACACCGTAATTACATATCTGCCACCACGCAAGAGGGTCCGAATATGTGTCCGAGTGTTAAAACCCTAATGCATGAGAAATGGCAAGTAAACACCATAATTACATATCTGCTATGATGTAAGGGGGTCCGAATAAGTGTCTGCGTGTTCGAATCCTAACGCTCGAGAAATGGCAAGGAAACCCCATAATTACATATCTGCCATCATGCAAGTGCGTCCGAATTAGTTTCCTAGTGTTCAAACGCTAATGCATGAGAAATGGCAAGTAAACACCATAAATACATATCTGCCATCATGCAAGAGGGTCAGAATAAGTGCCCGGGTGTTTAAACCTTAATGCATGAGAAATGGCAAGTAAACACCATAATTACATATCTGCCATCATGCAAGAGGGTCCGAATAAGTGTACGAGTGTTCGAATCCTAATGCTCGAGAAATGGAAAGTAAACAGCATTATTACATATCTGCCATCATGCAAGAGGGTCCGAATAAGTGTCCGATTGTTCGAATCCTAATGCTCGAGAAATGGCAAGTAAACGCCATAATCACATATCTACCATCATGCAAGAGGGTCCGAATAAGTGTCCGAGTGTTCGAATCTTAATGCTCGAGAAATGGCAAGTAAAGACTATAATTACATATCTGCCATCGTGCAAGAGGGTCTAAACAACTGTCCGAGTGTTTAAACCTTAATGCATGAGAAATGGCAAATAAACACCATAATTACATATCTGCCATCATGCAAGAGGGTCCGAATAAGGGTCCGAGTGTTCAAATCCTAATGCTCGAGAAATGGCAAGTAAACACCATAATTGCATATCTGCCATCATGCAAGAGGGTCTGAACAAGTGTCCGAGTGTTTAAACCTTAATGCATGAGAAATGGCAAGTAAACTCCATAATTACATATCTGCCATCATGCAAGAGGGTCCGAATATATGTCCGAGTGTTTAAACCCTAATGCATGAGAAATGGCAATTAAACACCCTAATTTCATATCTGTCATCACGCAAGAGGGTCCGAATAAATGTTTGAGTGTTCGAATCCTAATGCTCGAGAAATGGAAAGTAAACACCATAGTTAGAAATCTACCATCATGCAAGAGGGCTCGAATAAGTGTCCGAGTGTTTGAATCCTAAGGCTCGAGAAATGGAAAGTAAACACCAGAATTACATTTCTGCCATCATGCAATAGGGTCCGAATAAGTGTCTGAGTGTTCGAATCCTAATGCTCGAGAAATGGAAAGTAAATACCATAATTACATATCTGCCATCATGCAAGAGGGTCTGAATAAGTGTCCGACTGTTCGAATCCTAATGCTCGAGAAATGGCAAGTAAACACCATAATTACATATCTGCCATCATGCATTAGGGTCCGAATAAGTGTCCGAGTGTTCGAATCCTAATGCTCGAGAAATGGCAAGTAAACGCCATAATTACATATCTGCCATCATGCAAGAGGGTCCGAATAATTGTCCGAGTGTTCGAATCCTATGGCTCGAGAAATGGAAAGTAAACACATGAATTACATATCTGTCATCACGCAAGAGGGTCCGAATAAGTGTCTGAGTGTTCGAATCCTAATGCTCGAGAAATGGAAAGTAAACACCATAATTACATATCCGCCATCATCCAATAGGGTCTGACTAAGTGTCCGAGTGTTCGAATCCTAACGTTCGAGAAATGCAAGTAAACACCATAATTACATATCTGCCATCACGCAAGAGGGTCCGAATATGTGACCGAGTGTTTAAACCCTAATGCATGAGAACTGGAAAGTAAACACCATAATTACACATCTGCTATCATGCAAGAGGGTCCGAATAAGTGTCCGAGTGTTTGAATCCTAACGCTCGAGAGATGGCAAGTAAACCCCATAATTACATATCTGCCATCATGCAAGAGGGTCCGAATAAGTTTCCCAGTGTTCAAACCCTAATGCATAAGAAACGGCAAGTAAACACCATAATTACATATCTGCCGTCATGCACGACAGTCTGAATAAGTGTCCGCCAGCTTAAACCCTAATGCATGAGAAATCGCAAATAAACACCATAATTACATATCTACTATCATCCAAGAGGGTCCGAATAACTGTCCAAGTGTTCGAAACCTAATGCTCGAGAAATGGCTAGTAAACACCATAATTACATATCTGCCATCATGTAAGACGGTCTGAATAAGTGTCCGAGTGTTTAAACCCTAACGCATGAGAAATGGCAATAAACACCATAATTACATATCTGTCATCATGCAAGAGGGTCTGAATAAGTGTCCAAGTGTTCGTAACCTAATTCTCGAGAAATGGCAAGTAAACACCATAATTACATATCTGCCATCATGCAAGAGGATACGAATACGTGTCTGTGTGTTTAAGCCCTGATGCATGAGAAATGGCTATAAACACCATAATTACATATCTGCAATCATGCAAGAGGGTCCGAATAAGTGACCGAGTGTTCGAACCCTAATGTATGAGAAATGGCCAGTAAACACCATAATTAAATATCTGCCATCACGCAATAGGATCTGAATACGCGTCCGTGTGTTTAAACCCTAAAGTATGATAAATGGCAAGTAAACACCAAAATTACATATCTGCCATCGTGCAAGGGGGTCCGAATAAGTGTACTAGTGTTCGAACGCTAATGCATGAGAAATGGCTAGTAAACACCATAATTACATATCTGTCATCATGCAAGAGGCTCCAAATCAGTTTCCGAGTGTGTAAACCCAAATGCATGAGAAGTGGCAAGTAACCACAATAATTACATATCTATCACCAGGAAAGAGGGTCCGAATAAGTGTCCGAGTGTTTAAACCCTAATGCATGAGAAATGGCAAATAAACACAATAGTTACCTATCAGCCAACATGCAGGAGGGTCCGAATAAGTGTCCGAGTGTTTAAACCGTAATGCATGAGAAATGGCAAGTAAACACCGTACGTACATATCTACCATCATGCAAGAGTGTCCGAGTAAGTGTCCGAGTGTTTAAACCCTAATGCATGAGAAATGGCAGGTAAACACCATAATTACATATCGGCCATCACGGAAGAGGGTCTGAATAAGTGTCTGACAGTTTAAACCCTAGTGCATGGGAAATGGCAAGTAAAGACCATAATTACATATCTGCTATCACGCAAGAGGGTCCGAATAAGTGTCCGAGTGTTTGAATCCTAACGCTCGAGAGATGGCAAGTAAACCCCATAATTACATATCTGCCATCATGCAAGAGGGTCCGAATAAGTTTCCCAGTGTTCAAACCCTAATGCATAAGAAACGGCAAGTAAACACCATAATTACATATCTGCCGTCGTGCACGACAGTCTGAATAAGTGTCCGCCAGCTTAAACCCTAATGCATGAGAAATCGCAAATAAACACCATAATTACATATCTACTATCATGCAAGAGGGTCCGAATAACTGTCCAAGTGTTCGAAATCTAATGCTCGAGAAATGGCTAGTAAACACCATAATTACATATCTGCCATCATGTAAGAGGGTCTGAATAAGTGTCCGAGTGTTTAAACCCTAACGCATGAGAAATGGCAATAAACACCATAATTACATATCTGCCATCATGCAAGAGGGTCTGAATAAGTGTCCAAGTGTTCGTAACCTAATTCTCGAGAAATGGCAAGTAAACACCATAATTACATATCTGCCATCATGTAAGAGGGTCTGAATAAGTGTCCGAGTTTTTAAACCCTAATGCATGAGAAATTGCTATAAACACCATAATTACATATCTGCCGTCACGCAATAGGGTCCGAATAAGTGTCGGAGTGTTCGAATCCTAATGCTCAAGAAATGGAAAGTAAACACCATAATTACATATCTGCCATCATGCAAGAGGGCCCAATATGGGTTCGAGTGTTTAAACCCTAATGCGTGAAAAATGGCAAGTAAACACCATAATTACATATCTGCTATCATGCATGAGGGTCCGAATGAGTGTCCGAGTGTTCGAATCCTAATGCTCGAGAAATTGAAAGCAAACACCATAATTACATATCTGCCATCATGCAAGAGGGTCCGAATAAGTGTCCGAGTTTTTAAACAATAATTCATGAGAAATGGAAAGTAAACACCGTCATTACATGTCTGCCATCATGTAAGAGGGTCCGAATATTTGTCCGAGTGTTTAAAGCCTAATGTATGGGAAATGGAAAGTAAACACCATAATTACATATCTGTCATCACGCAAGAGGGTCCGAATAAGTGTCTGAGTGTTCGAATCCTAATGCTTGAGAAATGGAAAGTAAACACTATGATTACATATCTGACACCATGCAAGACGGACCGAATAAGTGTCCGAGTGTTCGAATCCTAATGCTCGAGAAATGGCAAGTAAACACCATAATTACATATCTGTCATCATGCAAGAGGCTCCAAATCAGTTTCCGAGTGTGTAAACCCAAATGCATGAGAAGTGGCAAGTAACCACCATAATTACATATCTATCACCAGGCAAGAGGGTCAGAATAAGTGTCCGAGTGTTTAAACCCTAATGCATGAGAAATGGCAAATAAACACAATAGTTACCTATCAGCCAACATGCAGGAGGGTCCGAATAAGTGTCCGAGTGTTTAAACCGTAATGCATGAGAAATGGCAAGTAAACACCGTACGTACATATCTACCATTATGCAAGAGGGTCCGAGTAAGTGTCCAAGTGTTTAAACCCTAATGCATGAGAAATGGCAGTTAAACACCATAATTACATATCGGCCATCACGGAAGAGGGTCTGAATAAGTGTCTGACAGTTTAAACCCTAGTGCATGGGAAATGGCAAGTAAAGACCATAATTACATATCTGCTATCACGCAAGAGGGTCCGAATAAGTGTCCGAGTGTTTAAACCCAAATGCATGAGAAATGGCAAGTAAATGCCAGCATTAAATATCTGCCATCATGCAAGAGGATCCGAATAAGTTTCTGAATTTTGGAATACTAATGCTCGAGAAATGGCAAGTAAACACCATAATCACATATCTGCCATCATACAGGAGGGTCCGAATAGGTGTCCGAGTGTTTAAACCCTAATGCATGAGAAATGGCAAATAAACACCAAAATTACATATCTGCCATCCTGCAAGAGGGTTCAAATAAGTGTCCGAGTGTTTAAACCCTGATGCATGAGAAATGGCAAGTAAACACCACAATTACATATCTGCCATCATGCAAGAAGGTCGGAATAATTGTCGAGTGTATAAAGCCAAATGCCTGAGAAATGGCAAGTAAACACCATAATTACATATCTGCTATCATGCAAAAGGGTCCGAATAAGTGTCCGAGTGTTCGAATACTAACGCTCGAGAAATGGCAAGTAAAACCCATAATTACATACCTGCCATCATGCAAGAGGGGTCCGAATAAGTTTCCGAGTGTTCAAACCCTAATGCATGAGAAATGGCAAGTAAACACCATAATTACATATCTGCCGTCATGCAAGACGGTTTGAATAAGTGTCCGACAGTTTAAACCACAATGCATGAGAAATGGCAAATAAACACCATAATTACATATCTGCTATCATGCAAGAGTGTCTGAATAAGTGTCCAAGTGTTCGAATCCTAATGATCGAGAAATGGCAAGTAAACACCATAATTAAATATCTGCCATCATGCAAGAGGGTCTGAATAAGTGTCGAAGTGTTTAAATCCTAATGAATGAGAAATGGCAAGTAAACACCATAATTACATATCTGCCATCATGCAAAAGGGTCCGAATAAGTGTCCGAGTGCTCGAATCCTAAGGCTCGAGAAATGGAAACTAAACACTAGAATTACATACCTGCCATCACGCAATAGGGTCCAAACAAATGTCTGTGTGTTCGAATCCTAATGCTCAAGAAACGGAAAGTAAACACCATAATTACATATATGCCATCATGCAAGAGGGTCCGAATAAGTGTCTGAGTGTTCGAATCCTAATGATTGAGAAATGGAAAGTAAACACCATATTTACAAATCTGCCATCATGCAAGAGGGTCCGAATACGTGTCCGAGTGTTCGAATCCTAATGCTCGAGAAATGGCTAGTAAACACCATAATTACATATCTGCCATCATGCAAGATGCTCCGAATCAGTTTCCGAGTGTTTAAACCCAAATGCATGCGAAATGGCAAGTAAACACCATAATTACATATCGGTCATCAGGCAAGAGGGTCCGAATAAGTGTCCGATTGGTCGAATCCAAATGCTCGAGAAATGGCAAGTAAACACCATAATTACATATCTGCCACCACACATGAGGGTCTGAATAAGTGTTCGAGTGTTTAAACCCTAATGCATGAGACTTGGCAAGTAAACACCATAGGTACATATCTGCCATCATGCAAGAGGGTCCGAATAAGTGTCCGAGTGTTTAAACCCTAATGTATGAGAAATGGCAGGTAAACACCATCATTACATGTCTTCCACCAAGGAAGAGGGTCTGAATAAGTGTCCGATAGTTTAAACCCTAATGCACGGGATATGGAAAATAAACACCATACTTACATATCCGCTATCACGCAGGAGGGTCCGAATAAGTGTCCGAGTGTTTAAAACCTGATGCATGAGAAATGGCAAGTAAACACCATAATTACATATCTGCCATCATGCAATAGGATCCGAATAAGTGTTCGAATTTTCGAATCCTAATGCTAGAGAAATGGCAAGTAAACACCGTAATCACATATCTGACAACATGCAAGAGGATCCGAATAAGGGTCTGAATTTCGAATCCTAATGCTCGAGAAATGGCAAGTAAACACCGTAATCACATATCTGCCATCACGGTGGAGGGTCCGAATAAGGTCCGAGTGTTTAAACCCTAATGCATGAGAAATGGCAAATAAACACCAAAATAACATATTTGCAATCATGCAAGTGGGTCCGAATAAGTGTCCAAGTGTTCGAATCCTAATGCTCAAGAAATGGCAAGTAAACACCACAATTGCATATCTGCCATCATGCAAGAGGGTCTGAATAAGTGTCCGAGTGTTTAAAGGCTAATGAATGAGAAATGGCAAGTAAACACCATAATTACATATCTGCCATCATGCAAGAGGGTCTGAATAAGTGTCCGAGTGTTCGAATCCTAATACTCGAGAAATGGAAAGTAAACACCATAATTACATATCGGCCACCATGCAAGGGGGTCTGAATCAGTGTCCGAGTATTTAAACCCTAATGTATGATAAATGGCAAGTAAACACCACAATTACATATCTGTCATCACGTAAGAGGATCAGAATAAGTGTCTGAGAGTTCGAATCCTAATGCTCGAGAAATGGAAAGTAAACACCATAATTACATATCTGCCATCATGTAAGGGGGTCTGAATTAGTGTCCGAGTGTTTAAACCTTATTGAATGAGAAACGGCCAGTAAACACCATAATTACATATCTGTCATCACGTAAGAGGGTCCGAATAAGTGACCGAGTGTTCGAATCCTATTGCTCGACAAATGGCCAGTAAACACCATAATTACATATCTGTCATCATGCGAGAGGGTCTGAATAAGTGTCCGAGTGTTTAAACCCTAATGCATGAGAAATGGAAAGTAAACACCATAATTACCTATTAGCCAACATGCAAGAGGGTCCGAATAAGTGTCCGAGTGTTTAAACCCTAACGCATGAGACATGGCAAGTAAACACCGTAATCACATATCTGCCATCATCCAGGAGGGTCCGAATAAGTGTCCGAGTGTTTAAATCCTAATGCATGAGAAATGGCAAGTAAACACCATAATTGCATATCTATCATCACGCAAGAGGGTCCGAATAAGTGTTTGAGTTTTCGAATCCAAATGCTCGAGAAATGGAAAGTAAACACCATAATTACATATCTGCCATCATGCAAGAGGGTCCGAATAAGAGTATGAGTGTTCGGATCCAAATGCTCGAGAAATGGCAAGTATACACCAGAATTACATATCTGCCATCATGCAAGATGTTCTGAATAAGTGTCCGAGTGTATAAACCCTAATGAATGAGAAATGTCAAGTAAACACCATAATTACATATATGCTATCTCGCAAGAGGGTCCGAATAAGTGTCCGAGTGTTTAAACCCTAATGCATGAGAAATGGCAAGTAAACACCAGAATTACGTATCTGCCATCACGCAGGAGGGTCCGAATAAGTGTCCGAGTGTTTAGACCCTAATGCATGAGAAATGGCAAATAAACACCAAAATTACATATCTGCCATCATGCAAGACGGTCCGAATAAGTGTCCGAGTGTTTAAACCCTAATGCATGAGAAATGGCAAATAAACACCATAATTACGTACATGCCATCATCCAAGAGTGTCCAAATAAGTGTCTGAGTGTTTATACCCTATTTCATGAGAAATGGCAAACAAAGACCATAATTACATATCCGCCATCATGCAAGAGGGTCGGAATAAGTGTCGAGCGTATAAACCCTAATGCATGAGAAATAGCAAGTAAACACCAGAATTACATATCTGCCATCATGCAAGAGGGTTCGAATAAGTGTCTGAGTGTTCGAATCCTAATGCCCGAGAAATGGAACGTAAACACCATAATTACATATCCGCCATCATGCAAGAGGGTCTGACTACATGTCCGAGTGTTCGAATCCTAATGCTCGAGAAATGCAAGTAAACACCACAATTACATATCTGCCATCACGCAAGAGAGTTCGAATATGTGTCCGAGGGTTTAAACCCTAATGCATGAGAAATGGCAAGTAAACACCATAATTCCATGTCTGCTATCATGCAACAGGGTCCGAATAAGTGTCTGATTGTTCGAACCTATTGCTCGAGAAATGGAAAGTATAGACCATAATTACATAGCTGCCATCATGCAAGAGGGTCTGAATAAGTGTCTGAGTTTTTAAACCCTAATGCATGAGAAATGGAAAGTAAACACCGTAATTACATGTCTGCCATCATGTAAGAGGGTCCGAATACGTGTCCGAGTCTTTAAACCCTAATGCATGAGAAATGGAAAAGTAAACACCATAATTACATATCTGTCATCACGCAAGAGGGTCCGAATAAGTGTCTGAGTTTTCGAATCCTAATGCTGGAGAAATGGAAAGTAAACACGATAATTACATATCTGCCATCGTGCAAGAGGGTTCGAATAAGTGTTCGAGTGTTCGAATCCTAATACTCAAGAAATGGCAAGTAAACACCATAATCACATATCCGCCATTATGCAAGAGGCTCCGAATCAGTTTTCGAGTGTTTAAACCCAAATGCATGAAAATGGCAAGTAAACACCCTAATAACATATCTGTCATCAGGCAAGAGGGTCCGAATCAGTCTCCGAGTGTTTAAACCCTAATGCATGAGAAATGGAAAATAAACACCATAGTGTTTAAACCCTAATGCATGAGAAATGGTAGGTAAACGCCATAATTACATATCTGCCATCATGGAAGAGGGTCTGAATAAGTGTCCGACTGTTTAAACCCTAATGCATGGGAAAGGGCAAGTAAACACCATAATTACATATCGCCTATCACGCAAGAGGGTCCGAATAAGTGTCTGAGTTTTCGAATCCTAATGCTGGAGAAATGGAAAGTAAACACGATAATTACATATCTGCCATCGTGCAAGAGGGTTCGAATAAGTGTTCGAGTGTTCGAATCCTAATACTCAAGAAATGGCAAGTAAACACCATAATTACATATCCGCCATTATGCAAGAGGCTCCGAATCAGTTTCCTAGTGTTTAAACCCAAATGCATGAAAATGGCAAGTAAACACCCTAATAACATATCTGTCATCAGGCAAGAGGGTCCAAATCAGTCTCCGAGTGTTTAAACCCTAATGCATGAGAAATGGCAAATAAACACCATAATTACCTATCAGCCAACATGCAAGAGGGTCCGAATAAGTGTCCGAGTGTTTTAGACCCTAATGCATGAGAAATGGCAGGTAAACACCATAATTACATATCTGCCATCATGCAAGAGGATCCGAATAAGTGTCCGAGTGTTTAAACCCTAATGCATGAGAAATGGTAGGTAAACGCCATAATTACATATCTGCCATCATGGAAGAGGGTCTGAATAAGTGTCCGACTGTTTAAACCCTAATGCATGGGAAAGGGCAAGTAAACACCATAATTACATATCGCCTATCACGCAAGAGGGTCCGAATAAGTGTCCGAGTGTTTCAAACCTGATGCCTGAGAAATGGCAAGTAAACACCATAATTACATATCTGCCATCATGCAAGAGGATACGAATAACTGTCCAAATTTTTGAATCCTAATGCTCGAGAAATGGGAAGTAAACACCGTAATCACATATCTGCCATCATGCAAGAGGATTCGAATAAGTGTCCGAATTTTCGAATCCTATTGCTCGAGAAATGGCAAGTAAACATCGTAATCACATATCTGCCATCATGCAGGAGGGTCCGAATAATTGTCCGAGTGTTTAAACCCTAACGCATGAGAAATGGCAAATAAACACCAAAATTTCATATCTGCCATCCTGCAAGAGAGTCCGAATAAGTGTCCGAGTGTTTGAACCCTAATGCATGAGAATTGGCAAATAAACATCATAATTACCTATTAGCCAACATGCAAGTGGGTCCGAATAAGTGTCCGAGTGTTTAAACCCAAATGCATGAGACATGGCAAATAAACACCATAGGTACATATCTGCCATCATGCAAGAGGGTCCAAATAAGTGTCCAAGTGTTTAAACCCTAATGATAAGAAATAGCAAGTAAGCACCATAATTACATATCTGCCATCTTGCAAGAGGGTCGGAATAAGTGTCGAGTGTATAAAGCCTAATGCATTAGAAATGGCAAGTAAACACCATAATTACATATCTGCCATCATGCAAGAGGGTCCGAATAAGTGTCCGAGGGTTCGAATCCTAATGCTCGAGAAATGGAAAGTAAACACCACAATTACATATCTGCCATCATCCAAGGAGGTCTGAATTAGTGTTCGAGTGTTTGAACCCTAATGCAAGAGAAATGGCAGGTAAACACCATAATTACATATCTGTCATCACGTAAGAGGGTCCGAATAAGTGTCTGAGTGTTCGAATCCTAATGCTCGAGAAATGGAAAGTGAACACCATTATTACATATCTGCCATCAGGCAAGAGGGTACGAATAAGTGTCCGAGTGTTCGAATCCTAATGCTCGAGAAATGGCAAGTAAACGACATAATTACGTATCAACCATCATGCAAGAGCCTCCGAATCAGTTTCCGAGTGTTTAAACCCAAATGCATGAGAAATGGCAAGTAAACACCATAATTACATATCTGTCATCAGGAAAGAGGGTCCAAATAAGTTTCCGAGAATTTAAAGCTTAATGCATGAGAATTGGCAAATAAACATCATAATTACCTATTAGCCAACATGCAAGGGGGTCCGAATAAGTGTCCGAGTGTTTAAACCCAAATGCATGAGACATGGCAAATAAACACCATAGGTACATATCTGCCATCATGCAAGAGGGTTCGAATAAGTGTCCGAGTGTTTAAACACGAACGCATCAGAAATGGCAGGTAAACACCATAATTACATATCTGCCACCATGGATGAGGGTCTGAATAAGTGTCCGACAGTTTAAACCCTAATGCATGGGAAATGTCAAGTAAACACCATAATTACATATCCGCTATCACGCAGGAGGGTCCGAATAAGTGTCTGAGTGTTTAAAACCTGAAGCATGAGAAATGGCAGGTAAACACCGTAATCACATATCTACCGTCACGCAGGAGGGTCCAAATAAGTGTTCGAGTGTTTAAACCCTAATGCATGAGAAATGGCAAATAAACACCAAAATTACATATCTGCCATCCAGCAAGAGGGTCCGAATAAGTGTCCCAATGTTTGAACCCTAATGCATGAGAAATGGGAAATAAACACCATAATTACATATCTGCCATCATGCAAGAGGGTCAAAATAAATGTTCGAGTGTTTCAACCCTATTGCATGAGAAATGGCAAATAAACACCATAATTACATATCTGCGATGATACAAGAGGGTCCGAATAAATGTCCAAGTGTTCGAAACCTAATGCTCGAGAAATGGCAAGTAAACACCATAATTACATATCTGCCATCATGCAAGAGGGTCTGAATAAGTGTCCGAGTGTTTAAAGCCTAATGAATGAGAAATGGCAAGTAAACACCATAATTACATATCTGCCATCATGCAAGAGGGTCCGAATAAGTGTCCGAGTGTTCGAATCCTAATGCTCGAGAAATGAAAGTAAACACCATAATTACATATCTGCCATCATGCAAGGTGGTCTGAATTAGTGTCCGACTGTTTAAACCCTAATGCATGAGAAATGGCAAGTAAACACCATAATTACATACCGGTCATCACGTAAGATGGTCCGAGTAAGTGTCTGAGTGTTCGAATCCTAATGCTCGAGAAATGGAAAGTAAACACCATTATTACATATCTGCCATCTTGCAAGAGGGTCCGAATAAGTGTCCGAGTGTTCGAATACTAGTGCTCGAGAAATGGCAAGTAAACACCATAATTACATATCTGCCAACACGCAAGAGGGTCCGAGTAAGTGTCCGAGTGTTCGAATCCTAATGCTCGAGAAATGGAAAGTAAACACCATAATTACATATCTGCCATCATGCAAGAGGGTCCGAATAAGTGTCCGCGTGTTCGAATCCTAATGCTCGATAAATGGCAAGTAAACACCGTAATCACATATCAGCCATCATGCAGGAGGGTCCGAATAAGTGTCCGAGTGTTTAAACCCTAATGCATGAGAAATGGCAAGTAAACACCATAATTGTATATCTGTCATAACGCAAGAGGGTCCGAATATGTGTTTGAGTGTTCGAATCCAAATGCCCGACAAATGGAAAGTAAACACCATAATTACATTTCTGCCATGATGCAAGAGGGTCCGAATAAGTGTCCGAGTGTTCGGATCCTAATGCTCGAGAAATAGCAAGTATACACCCTAATTACATATCTGCCATCATGCAAGATGTTCTTTATAAGTGTCCGAGTGTTTAAACCCTAATGCATGAGAAATGGCAAGTAAACACCATAATTACATATCTGCCATCACGCAGGAGGGTCCGAATAAGTGTCCGAGTGTTTAAACCCTAATGCATGAGAAATGGCAAATAAACACCAAAATTACATATCTACCATCATGCAAGACAGTCCGAATAAGTGTCCGAGTGTTTAAACCCTAATGCATGAAAAATTGCAAATAAACACCATAATTACGTGTATGCCATCATGCAAGAGGGTCCAAATTAGTGTCTGAGTGTTTAAACCCTATTTAATGAGAAATGGCAAACAAACACCATAATTACATATCTGCCATCATGCAAGAGAGGTGGAATAACTGTTGAGCGTATAAACCCTAATTCATGAGAAATAGCAAGTAAACACCAGAATTACATTTCTGCCACCACGCAAGATGGTTCGAATAAGTGTCTGAGTTTTCGAATCCTAATGCTCGAGAAATGGAAAGTAAACACCATAATTACATATCCGCCATCATGCAAGAGGGTCTGACTAAATGTCTGAGTGTTCGAATCCTAATGCTCGAGAAATGCAAGTAAAAACCATAATTACATATCTGCCATCATGCAAGAGAGTCTGAATATGTGTCCGATTGTTTAAACCCTAATGCATGAGAAATGGCAAGTAAACACCATAATTACATATCTGCTCCAAGAAAGAGGGTCCGAATAAGTGTTTGAGTGTTCAAATCCTACTGCTCGAGAAATGGAAATTAAACACCATAATTACATATCTGCCATCATGCAAGCGGGTCCGAATAAGTGTCCGAGTTTTTAAACCCTAATGCATCGGAAATGGCAAGTAAATACCATAATTACATATCTGCTATCATGCAAGTGGGTCCGAATAAGTGTCCGAGTGTTCGAATCCTAATGCTCGGGAAATGGAAAGTAAACACCATAATTACATATCTGCCATCATGCAAGAGGCTCCGAATCCGTTTCCGAGTGTTTAAACCCAAATGCATGAGAAATGGCAAGTAAACACCCTAATTACAGATCTGTCATTAGGCAAGAGGGTCCGAATAAGTGTCCGAGTGTTTAAACCCTAATTCATGAGAAATGGAAATAAACCCCATAATTACCTATCAGCCAACATGCAAGAGGGTCCGAATAAGTGTCCGACTATTTACACCCTAATGCATGAGAAATGGCAAGTAAACACCATAGGTACATATTTGCCATCATGCAAGAGGGTCCGAATAAGGGTCCGAGTGTTTAAACCCTAATCCATGAGAAGGGGCAGGTAAACACCATAATTATATATCTGTCATCATGGAAGAGGGTCCGAATAAGTGTCCGATAGTTTAAACCCTAATGCATGGGAATTGGCAAGTAAACACCATAATTACATATCCCCTATCACGCAAGAGGGTCCGAATAAGTGTCCGAGTGTTCAAATCCTAATGCTCGAGAAATGGCAAGCAAACACCATAATTACATATCTGCCATCATACAAGAGGGTCCGAATAAGTGTCCTAGTTTTTAAACCCAAATGCATGAGAAATGGAAAGTAAACACCGTAATTACATGTCTACCATCATGTAAGAGGGTCCGAATATATGTCCGAGTGTTTAAACACTAATGCATGAGAAATGGAAAGTAAACACCTTAATTACATATCTGTCATCACGCAAGACGGTCCGAATAAGTGTCTGACTGTTCGAATCCTAATGCTTGAGAAATGGAAAGTAAACACCACAATTACATATCTGCCATCATGCAAGAGGGTCCGAATAAGTGTCCGAGTGTTCGAATCCTAATGCTCGAGAAATGGCAAGTAAACACCATAATTACATAGCTGCCATCATGCAAGAGGCTCCGAATCAGTTTCCGAGTGTTTAAACCCAAATGCGTGAGAAATGGTAAGTAAACATGCTAATTACATAGCTGTCATCTGGCAAAAGGGACCGACTAAGTGTCCGAGTGTTTAAACCCTAATGCATAAGAAATGGAAAATAAACACCATAATTACCTATCAGCCAACATGCAAGAGGGTCCGAATAAGTGTCTGAGTGTTTGAACCCTAATACATGAGAAATGGCAAGTAACACCATAGGTGCATATCTGCTATCATGCAAGAGGGTCCGAATAAGTGTCCGAGTGTTTCAACCCTAATGCATGAGAAATGGCAAGTAAACACCATAATTACATATCTGCCATAATCCAAGAGGGTCCGAATAAGTGTCTGAGTGTTCGAATCCTAATGCTCGAGAAATGGAAAGTAAACACCATAATTACATACCCGCCATCATGCAAGAGGGTCTGACTTAATGTCCGACTGTGCGAATCCTAATGCTCGAGAAATGCAGGTAAACACCATAATTACATATCTGCCATCACGCAAGAGAGTCCGAATATATGTCCGAGTGTTGAAACCCTAATGCATGTGAAATGGCAAGCAAACACCATAATTACAAATCTGCTATCATGGAAGAGGGTCCGAATAAGTGTCCGAGTGTTCGAAACCTAATGCTCGAGAAATGGAAAGTAAACACCATAATTACATATCTGCCATCATGCAAGCGGGTCCGAATAAGTGTCCGAGTTTTTAAACCCTAATGCATGGGAAATGGCAAGTAAATACCATAATTACATATCTGCTATCATGCAAGAGGGTCCGAATAAGTGTCCGAGTGTTCGAATCCTAATGCCCGAGAAATGGAAAGTAAACACCATAATTACATATCTGCCGTCATGCAAGAGGCTCCGAATCCGTTTCCGAGTGTTTGAACCCAAATGCATGAGAAATGGCAAGTAAACACCCTAATTACAGATCTGTCATCAGGCAAGAGGGTCCGAATAAGTGTCCTAGTGTTTAAACCCTAATACATGAGAAATGGAAATAAACCCCATAATTACCTATCAGCCAACATGCAAGAGGGTCCGAATAAGTGTCCGACTGTTTACACCCTAATGCATGAGAAAGGGCAAGTAAACACCATAGGTACATATTTGCCATCATGCAAGAGGGTCCGAATAAGGGTCCGAGTGTTTAAACCCTAATCCATGAGAAGTGGCAGGTAAACACCATAATTACATATCTGTCATCATGGAAGAGGGTCTGAATAAGTGTCCGATAGTTTTAACCCTAATGCATGGGAATTGCAAAGTAAACACCATAATTACATATCCCCTATCACGCCAGAGGGTCCGAATAAGTGTCCGAGTGTTCAAATCCTAATGCTCGAGAAATGGCAAGTAAACACCATAATTACATATCTGCCATCCTGCAAGAGGGTCCGAATAAGTGTCCGAGTGTTTGAATCCTAATGCTCGAGAAATGGAAAGTAAACACCATAAATACATATCTGCCATCATGTAAGAGTGTCCGAAAAAGTGTCCGGGTTTTTAAACCCTAATGCACGAGAAATGGTAAGTAAACACCATAATTACATATCTGCCATCATGCAAGAGGGTCCGAATAGGTGTCTGAGTGTTCGAATCCTAAGGCTCGAGAAATGGAAAGTAAACACCAGAATTACATATCTGCCATCACGCAAGAGGGTCCGAATAAGTGTCTGAGTGTTCGAATCCTAATGCTCGAGAAATGGAAAGTAAACACCATAATTACATATCCGCCATCTTGCAAGAGGGTCTGACTTAATGTCCGACTGTTCGAATCCTAATCCTCGAGAAAAGCAGGTAAACACCATAATTACAAATCTGCCATCACGCAAGAGAGTCCGAATATGTGTCCGAGTGTTTAAACCCTACTGCATGAGAAATGGCAAGTAAACACCATAATTACATATCTGCTATCATGCAAGAGGGTCCGAATAAGTGTCCGAGTGTTCGAATCCTAATGCTCGAGAAATGGAAAGTAAACACCATAATTACATATCTGCCATCATACAAGAGGGTCCGAATAAGTGTCCTAGTTTTTAAACCCAAATGCATGAGAAATGGAAAGTAAACACCGTAATTACATGTCTGCCATCATGTAAGAGGGTCCGAATATATGTCCGAGTGTTTAAACCCTAATGCATGAGAAATGGAAAGTAAACACCTTAATTACATATCTGTCATCACGCAAGAGGGTCTGAATAAGTGTCTGAGTGTTCGAATCCTAATGCTTGAGAAATGGAAAGTAAACACCATAATTATATATCTGCCATCATGCAAGAGGGTCTGAATAAGTGTCCGAGTGTTCGAATCCTAATGCTCGAGAAATGGCAAGTAAACACCATAATTACATAGCTGCCATCATGCAAGAGGCTCTGAATCAGTTTCCGAGTGTTTAAACCCAAATGCGTGATAAATGGTAAGTAAACACCGTAATTACATATATGTCGTCTGGCAAAAGGGACCGACTAAGTGTCCGAGTGTTTAAACCCTAATGCATAAGAAATGGAAAATAAACACCATAATTACCTATCAGCCAACATGCAAGAGGGTCCGAATAAGTGTCTGAGTGTTTGAACCCTAATACATGAGAAATGGCAAGTAACACCATAGGTGCATATCTGCTATCATGCAAGAGGGTCCGAATAAGTGTCCGAGTGTTTCAACCCTAATGCATGAGAAATGGCAGGTAAACACCATAATTACATATCTGCCATCATGGAAGAGGGTCTGAATTAGTGTCCGATAGTTTAAACCCTAATGCATGGGAAATGGCATGTAAACACCATAATTACATATCCCCTATCACGCAAGAGGGTCCGAATAAGGGTCCGAGTGTTCAAATCCTAATGCTCGAGAATTGGCAAGTAAACACCATAATTACATATCTGCCACCATGCAAGAGGGTCCGAATAAGTGTCCGAGTGTTTAAATCCTAATCCTCGAGAAATGGAAAGTAAACACCATAAATACATATCTGCCATCATGTAAGAGTGTCCGAAAAAGTGTCTGGGTTTTTAAACCATAATGCATGAGAAATGGCAAGTAAACACCATAATTACATATCTGCCATAATCCAAGAGGGTCCGAATAAGTGTCTGAGTGTTCGAATCCTAAGGATCGAGAAATGGAAAGTAAACACCAGAATTACATATCTGCCATCACGCAAGACGGTCCGAATAAGTGTCTGAGTGTTCGAATCCTAATGCTCGAGAAATGGAAAGTAAACACCATAATTACATACCCGCCATCTTGCAAGAGGGTTTGACTTAATGTCCGACTGTGCGAATCCTAATGCTCGAGAAATGCAGGTAAACACCATAATTACATATCTGCCATCACGCAAGAGAGTCTGAATATATGTCCGAGTGTTTAAACCCTAATGCATGAGAAATGGCAAGCAAACACCATAATTACATATCTGCTATCATGGAAGAGGGTCCGAATTAGTGTCCGAGTGTTCGAAACCTAATGCTCGAGAAATGGAAAGTAAACACCATAGTTACATATCTGCCATCATGCAAGAGGGTCCGAATAAGTGTCCTAGTTTTTAAACCCTAATGCATGAGAAATGGAAAGTAAACACCGTAATTACATGTCTGCCATCATGTAAGAGGGTCCGAATATGTGTCCGAGTGTTTAAACCCTAATGCATGAGAAATGGAAAGTAAACACCTTAATTACATATCTGTCATCACGCAAGAGGGTCCGAATGAGTGTCTGAGTGTTCGAATCCTAATGCTTGAGAAATGGAAAGTAAACACCATAATTACATATCTGCCATCATGCAAGAGGGTCCGAATAAATGTCCGGTTGTTCGAATCCTAATGCTCGAGAAATGGCAAGTAAACACCATAATTACATAGCTGCCATCATGCAAGAGGCTCTGAATCAGTTTCCGAGTGTTTAAACCCAAATGCGTGAGAAATGGTAAGTAAACACCCTAATTACATATCTGTCATCTGGCAAGAGGGTCCGAATAAGTGTCCGAGTGTTTAAACCCTAACGCATAAGAAACGGAAAATAAACACCACAATTACCTATCAGCCAACATGCAAGAGGGTCCAAATAAGTGTCCGAGTGTTTAAACCCTAATGCATGAGAAATGGCAAGTAACACCATAGGTACATATCTAACATCATGCAAGTGGGTCCGAATAAGTGTCCGAGTGTTTAAATCCTAATGCATGAGAAATGGCAAGTAACACCATAGGTACATATCTGCCATCATGCAAGAGGGTCCGAATAAGTGTCCGAGTGTTTAAACCCTAATGCATGAGAAATGGCAGGTAAGCAGCATAATTACATATCTGCAATCATGGAAAAGGGTCTGAATTAGTGTCTGATAGTTTAAACCCTAATGCATGGGAAATGGCAGGTAAACACCATAATTACATATCCCCTATCACACAAGAGGGTCCGAATAAGGGTCCGAGTGTTCAAGTCCTAATGCTCGAGAACTGGCAAGTAAACACCATAATTACATATCTGCCATCATGCAAGAGGGTCCGAATAAGTGTCCAAGTGTTTGAATCCTAATGCTCGAGAAATAGAAAGTAAACACCATAAATACATATCTGCCATCATGCAAGAGTGTCCGAAAAAGTGTCCGGGTTTTTAAACCATAATGCATGAGAAATGGCAAGTAAACGCCATAATTACATATCTGCCATAATCCAAGAGGGTCCGAATAAGTGTCTGAGTGTTCGAATCCTAAGGCTCGAGAAATGGAAAGTGAACACCATAATTACATATCCGCCCTCATGCAAAGGGGTCTGACTTAATGTCCAAGTGTTCGAATCCTAATGCTCGGGAAATGCAAGTAAACACCATAATTACATATCTGCCATCACGCAAGAGAGTCCGAATATGTGTCCGAGTGTTTTAACCCTAATGCATGAGAAATGGCAAGTAAACACCCTAATTACATATCTGTCATCAGGCAAGAGGGTACGAATAAGTGTCCGAGTGTTTAAACCCTAATGCATGACAAATGGCAAATAAACCCCATAATTACCTATCAGCCAACATGCAAGCGGGTCCGAATAAGTTTCCGAGTGTTTACACCCTAATGCATGACAAATGGCAACTAAACACCGTAGGTACATATCTGCCATCTTGCAAGAGGGTCTGAATAAATGTCCGAGTGTTTAAACCCGAATCCATGAGAAGTGGCAGGTAAACACCACAATTACATATCTGTCATCACGGAAGAGGGTCTGAATAAGTGTCCGATAGTTTAAACCCTAATGCAAGGGAAATGGCAAGTAAACAACATAATTAGATATCCCTTATCACGCAAGAGGTCCGAATAAGTGTCCGAGTGTTCAAATCCTAATGCTCGAGAAATGGCAAGTAAACACCATAATTACATATCTGCCATCATGCAAGAGGGTCCGAATAAGTATCCGAGTGTTTGAATCCTAATGCTCGAGAAATGGAAAGTAAACACCACAAATACATATCTGCCATCATGCAAGAGTGTCTGAAAATGTGTCCGGGTTTTTAAACCCTAATGCATGAGAAATAGAAAGTAAACACCATAATTACATATCCGCCATCATGCAAGAGGGTCTGACTTAATGTCCGACTGTTCGAATCCTAATGCTCAACAAATGCAGGTGAATACCATAATTACATATCTGCCATCACGCAAGAGAGTCTGAATATGTGTCCGAGTGTTTAAACCCTAATGCATGAGAAATAGCAAGTAAACACCATAATTACAAATCTGCTATCATGCAAGAGGGTCCGAATTAGTGTCCGAGTGTTCGAATCCTAATCCTCGAGAAATGGAAAGTAAACACCATAATTACATATCTGCCATCATGCAAGAGGGTCCGAATAAGTGTCCTACTTTTTAAACCCCAATGCATGAGAAATGGAAAGTAAACACCGTAATTACATGTCTGCCACCATGTAAGAGGGTCCGAATATGTGTCCGAGTGTTTAAACCCTAAAGGATGAGAAATGGAAAGAAAACACCTTAATTACATATCTGTCATCACGCAAGAGGGTCCGAATAAGTGTCTGAGTGTTCGAATCCTAGTGCTTGAGACATGGAAAGTGAACACCATAATTACATATCTACCATCTTGCAAGAGGGTCAGAATAAGTGTCCGAGTGTTCGAATCCTAATGCTCGAGAAATGGCAAGTAAACACCATAATTACATATCTGCCATCATGCAAGAGGCTCCGATTCAGTTTCCGAGTGCTTAAACCCAAATGCGTGAGAAATGGTAAGTAAACACCCTAATTACATATCTGTCATCAGGAAAGAGGGTCCGAAAAAGTGTCCGACTGTTTAAACCCTAATGCATGAGAAATGGCAAATAAACACCATAATTACCTATCAGCCAACATGCAAGAGGGTCCGAATAAGTGTCCGAGTGTTTAAACCCTAATGCATGAGAAATGGCAAGTGAACACCATGGGTACATATCTGCCATCAAGCAAGGGGGTCCGACAAAGTCTCCGAGTGTTTAAACCCTAATGCATGAGAAATGGCAGGTAAACACCATAATTACATATCTGCCATCATGGAAGAGGGTATGAATAAGTGTCCGACACTTTAAACCCTAATGCATGGGAAATGGAAAGTAAACACCATAATTACATATCCTCTATCACGCAAGAGGGTCCGAATAAGTGTCCGAGTGTTCAAATCCTAATGCTCGAGAAATGGCAAGTAAACACCATAATTACATACCTGCCATCATGCAAGAGGTTCCGAATAAGTGTCCGAGTGTTTGAATCCTAATGCTCGAGAAATGGAAAGCAAACACCATAAATACATATATGCAATCATTCAAGAGTGTCCGAAAAAGTGTCCGGGTTTTTAAACCCTAATGCATGAGAAATGGCAATAAACACCATAATTACATATCTGCCATCACGCAAGAGGGTCCGAATAAGTGTCTGAGTGTTCAAATCCTAATGCTCGAGAAATGGACTGTAAACATCATAATTGCATATCTGCCATCATGCAAGAGGGTCCGAATAAGTGTCCGAGTGTTCGAATCCTAATGCTCGAGAAATGGAAAACAAACACCATAAATACATATCTGCCATCATTCAAGAGTGTCCGAAAAAGTGTCCGGGTTTTTAAACCCTAATGCATGAGAAATGGCAATAAACACCATAATTACATATCTGCCATCATGCAAGAGGGTCCGAATAAGTGTCTGAGTGTTCGACTCCTAATGCTCGAGAAATGCAAAGAAACACCTTAATTACATATCTGCCATCACGCAAGAGAGTCCGAATGTGTGTCCGAGTGTTTAAACCCTAATGCATGAGAAATGGCAAGTAAACCCCATAATTACATATCTGCTATCACGCAAGAGGGTCCGAATAAGTCTCCGAGTGTTCGAATCCGAATGCTCGAGAAATGGAAAGTAAACACCACAATTACATATCTACAATCATGCAAGAGGGTCCGAATAAGTGTCCTAGTTTTTAAACCCTAATGCATGAGAAATGGAAAGTAAACACCGTAATTAGATGTCTGTCATCATGTAAGAGGGTCCGAATATGTGTCCGAGTGTTTAAACCCTAATGCATGAGAAATGGAAAGTAAACCCCATAATTACATATCTGCCATCATGCAAGAGGGTCCGAATAAGTGTCCAAGTTTTTAAACCCTAATGCATGAGAAATGGAAAGTAAACACCGTAATTACATGTCTGCCATCATCTAAGGGGGTCCGAATATGTGTCCGAGTGTTTAAACCCTAATGCATGAGAAATGGAAAGTAAACACCACAATTACATATCTGCCATCATGCAAGAGAGTCCGAATAAGTGTCCTAGTTTTTCAACCCTAATGCATGAGAAATGGAAAGTAAACACCGTAATTACATATCTGCCATCACGTAAGAGGGTCCGAATATGTTTCCGAGTGTTTAAACCCTAATGCATCAGACATGGAAAGTAAACACCTTAATTACATATCAGTCATCACGCAAGAGGGTCCGAATAAGTGTCTGAGTGTTCTAATCATAATGCCTGAGAAATGGAAAGTAAACACCATAATTACATATCTACGATCATGCAAGAGGGTCCGAATAAGCGTCCGAATGTTCGAATCCTATTGCTTGAGAAATGGCAAGTAAACACCATAATTACATATCTACCATCATGCAAGAGGCTCCGAATCAGTTTTCGAGTGCTTAAACCCAAATGCGTGAGAAATGGTAAGTAAACACCCTACTTACATATCTGTCATCAGGCAAGAGGGTCCGAATAAGTGTCGGAGTGTTTAAACCCTAACGCATGAGAAATTGCAAATAAACACCATGATTACCTATCAGCCAACATGCAAGAGGGTCCGAATAAGTGTCCGGGTGTTTAAACCCTAATGCATGAGAAATGGCAAGTAAACACCATAGGTACATATCTGCCATCATGCAAGAGGGTCTGAATAAGTGTCCGAGTGTTTAAACCCTAATGCATGAGAAATGGCAGGTAAACACCATAATTACATATCTGCCATCATGGAAGAGGGTCTGAATAAGTGTCCGGCAGTTTAAACCCTAATGCATGGGAAATGGCAAGTAAACACCATAATTACATATCCCTTATCACGCAAGAGGGTCTGAATAAGTGTCCGAGTGTTCAAATCCTATTGCTCGAGAAATGGCAAGTAAACACCACAATTACATATCTGCCATCATGCAAGAGGGTTCGAATAAGTGTCCGAGTGTTTGAATCCTAATGCTCGAGAAATGGAAAGTAAACACCATAAATACATATCTGCCATCATGCAAGAGTGTCCGAAAAAGTGTCCTGGTTTTTCAACCCTAATGGATGAGAAATGGCAAGTAAGCATCATAATTACGTATTTGCCATCAGGCAAGAGTGTCCGAATAAGTGTCTAAGTGTTCAAATCCTAAGGCTCGAGAAATTGAAAGTAAACACCAGAATTACATATCTGCCATCACGCAAGAGGGTCCGAACAAGTGTCTGAGTGTTCAAATCCTAAGGCTCAAGAAATGCAAAGTAAACACCAGAATTACATATCTGCCATCACGCAAGAAGGTCCGAATAAGTGTCTGAGTGTTCGAATCCTCATGCTCGAGAAATGCAAGTAAACACCATGGTTACGTATCTTCCATCACGCAAGAGAGTCTGAATATGTGTCCGAGTGTTTAAACCCAAATGCATGAGAAATGGCAAGTAAACACCATAATTACATATCTGCTATCGTGCAAGAGGGTCCGAATAAGTGTCCGAGTGTTCGAGTCCTAATGCTCGAGAAATGGAAAGTAAACACCATAATTACATATCTACCATCACGCATGGGCGTCCGAATAAGTGTCTGAGTTTTTAAATCGTAATGCATGAGAAATGAAAAGTAAACACCGTAATTACATGTCTGCCATCATGTAAGAGGGTCCGAATATGTGTCCGACTGTTTAAACCCTAGTGCATGAGAAATGGAAAGTAAACACCATAGTTACATATCTGCCATCACGCAAGATGGTCCGAATAAGTGTCTGAGTGTTCGAATCCTAACGCTCGAGAAATGGAAAGTAAACACCATAATTACATATCTGCCATCATGCAAGGGGGTCCGAATATGTGTCCGAGTGTTTAAACCCTAATGTATGAGAAATGACAAGTAAACACCATAGTTACATATCTGCCATCACGCAAGAGAGTCCGAATATGTGTCCGAGTGTTTAAACCCTAATGCATGACGAATGGCAAGTAAACACCACAATTACATATCTGCTATCACGCAAGAGGATCCGAATAAGTGTCCGAGTGTTCGAATCCTAATGCTCGACAAATGGAAAGTAAACACCATAATTACATATCTACCATCATGCAAGAGGGTCTGAATAAGTGTCTGAGTTTTTAAATCGTAATGCATGAGAAATGGAAAGTAAACACCGTAATTACATGTCTGCCATCATGTAAGAGGGTCCGAATATGTCTCCGAGTGTTTAAACCCTAATGCATGAGAAATGAAACTAGACAACATAATTACATATCTGTCATCACGCAAGAGGGTCCGAATAAGTGTCTGGGTGTTCGAATCCTAATGCTGGAGAAATGGAAAGTAAACAACATAATTACATATCTGCCATCATGCGAGAGGGTCCGAATAAGTGTCCGAGTGTTCGAATTCTAATGCATGAGAAATGGCAGGTAAACACCATAATTACATATCTGCCATCATGGAAGAGGGTCTGAATAAGTGTCCGACAGTTTAAACCCAGTGTCCGAATTTTCGAATCCTAATGCTCGAGATATGGCAAGTAAACACCGTAATCACATATCTGCCATCATGCAGGAGGGTCCGAATAAGTGTCTGAGTGTTTAAACCCTAATGCATGAGAAATGGCAAGTAAACACCATAATTGCATATCTGTCATCACGCAAGAGGGTCCGAATAAGTGTTTGAGTGTTCGAATCCTAATGCTCGAGAAATGGAAAATAAACACCATAATTACACATCTGTCATCATGCAAGCGAGTCCGAATAAGTGCCCGAGTGTTCGGATCCTAATGCTCGAGAAATGGAAAGTATACACCATAATTACATATCAACTATTATGCAAGGGGGTCCGAATAAGTGTCCGAGTGTTCGAATCCAAATGCTCGAGAAATGGAAAGTAAACACCGTGATTACATATCTATCATCATGCAAGAGGGTCCGAATAAGTGTCTGAGTTTTTAAATCGTAAAGCATGAGAAATGGAAAGTAAACACCGTAATTACATGTCTGCCATCATGTAGGAGGGTCTGAATGTGTGTCCGAGTGTTCAAACCCTAATGCATGAGAAATGGCAACTAAACAACATAATTACATATCTGTCATCACGCAAGAGGGTCCGAATAAGTGTCTGAGTGTTCGAATCCTAATGCTGCAGAAATGGAAAGTAAACACCATAATTACATATATGTCATCGTGCGAGAGGGTCTGAATAAGTGTCCGAGTGTTCGAATCCTAATGCTCGAGAAATGGCAAACAAACACCATAATTACATATCTGCCATCATGCAAGTGGCTCCGAATCAGTTTCCGAGTGTTTAAACCCAAATGCGTGAGAAATGACAAGTAAACACCGTAACTACATATCTGTCATCCGGCAAGAGTGTCCGAATAAGTGTCCGAGTGCTTAAACCCGCATGCATGAGAAATGTCAAACAAACACCATAATTACCTATCAGCCAACATGCAAGAGGGTACAAATAAGTGTCCGGGTGTTTAAACCCTAATGCATGAGAAATGGCAAGTAAACACCGTAGGTACATATCTGCCATCATGCAAGAGGGTCCGAATAAGTGTCCGAGTGTTTACACCCTAATGCCTGAGAAATGGCAGGTAAACACCATAATTACATATCTGCCATCATGGAAGAGGGTCTGAATAAGTGTCCGACAGTTTAAACCCTAATGCATGGGAAATGGCAACTAAACACCATAATTACATATCTGCTATCACGCAAGAGGGTTCGAATAAGTGTCCGAGTGTTTAAACCCTGATGCATGGGAAATGGCAAGTAAACACCAAAATTACAATTCTACCATCATTCAAGAGGATCCGAATAAGTGTCCGAATTTTCGAATCCTAATGCTCAAGAAATGGCAAGTAAACACCGTAATCACATATCTGCCACCATGCAGGACGGTCCGAATAAGTGTCCGAGTGTTTAAACCCTAATGCAAGAGAAATGGCCAGTAAACACCATAATTGCATATCTGTCATCACGCAAGAGGGTCCGAATAAGTGTTTGAGTCTTCGAATCCTAATGCTCGAGAAATGGAAAATAAACACCATAATTACATATCTGCCACCATGCAAGAGGGTCCGAATAAGTGTCCGAGTCTTCGGATCCTAATGCTTGAGAAATGGCAAGTATACACCATAATTACATATCTACTATTATGCAAGAGGGTCCGAATAAGTGGCCGAGTGTTCGAATCCTAATGCTCGAGAAATGGAAAGTAAACACCATGATTACATATCTACCAACATGCAAGAGGGTCCGAATAAGTGTCTGAGTTTTTAAATCGTAATGCATGAGAAATGGAAACTAAACACCGTAATTACATGTCGACCATCATGTAAGAGGGTCCGAATATGTATCTGAGTGTTTAAACCTCAATGCATGAGAAATGGCAACTAAACAACATAATTACATATCTGTCATCACGCAAGAGGGTCCGAATAAGTGTCTGAGTTTTTAAATCGTAATGCATGAGAAATGGAAAGTAAACACCTTTAAACCGTAATGCATCATGCAAGAGGGTCCGAATAAGTGTCCGAGTGTTCGAGTCTTAATGCTCGAGAAATGGCAAGCAAACACCATAATTACATATCTGCCATCATGCAAGTGGCTCCGAATCAGTTTCCAAGTGTTTAAACCCAAATGCGTGAGAAATGACAAGTAAACACCGTAACTACATATCTGTCATCAGGCAAGAGTGTCTGAATAAGTGTCCGAGTGTTTAAACACGCATGCATGAGAAATGGCAAATAAACACCATAGTTACCTATCAGCCAACAGGCAAGAGGTTACAAATAAGTGTCCGAGTGTTTAAACCCTAATGCATGAGAAATGGCAAGTAAACACCATAGGCACATATCTACCATCATGCAAGAGGGTCCGAATAAGTGTCCGAGTGTTTAAACCCTAATGCATGAGAAATGGCAGGTAAACACCATAATTACATATCTGCCATCATGGAAGAGGGTCTGAATAAGTGTCCGACAGTTTAAACCCTAATGCATGGGAAATGGCAACTAAACACCATAATTACATATCTGCTATCACGAAGAAGGGTCCGAATAAGTGTCCGAGTGTTTAAACCCTGATGCATGGGAAATGGCAAGTAAACACCAGAATTACATATCTGCCATCATGCAAGAGGATCTGAATAAGTGTCCGAATTTTCGAATCCTAATGCTCGAGATATGGCAAGTAAACACCGTAATCACATATCTGCCATCATGCAGGAGGGTCCGAATAAGTGTCTGAGTGTTTAAACCCTAATGCATGAGAAATGGCAAGTAAACACCATAATTGCATATCTGTCATCACGCAAGAGGGTCCGAATAAGTGTTTGAGTGGTCGAATCCTAATGCTCGAGAAATGGAAAATAAACACCATAATTACAGCTCTGTCATCATGCAAGCGAGTCCGAATAAGTGCCCGAGTGTTCGGATCCTAATGCTCGAGAAATGGCAAGTATACACCATAATTACATATCAACTATTATGCAAGGGGGTCCGAATAAGTGTCCGAGTGTTCGAATCCAAATGCTTGAGAAATGGAAAGTAAACACCGTGATTACATATCTATCATCATGCAAGAGGGTCCGAATAAGTGTCTGAGTTTTTAAATCGTAAAGCATGAGAAATGGAAAGTAAACACCGTAATTACATGTCTGCCATCATGTAAGAGGGTCCGAATGTGTGTCCGAGTGTTCAAACCCTAATGCATGAGAAATGGCAACTAAACAACATAATTACATATCTGTCATCACGCAAGAGGGTCCGAATAAGTGTCTGAGTGTTCGAATCCTAATGCTGCAGAAATGGAAAGTAAACACCATAATTACATATATGTCATCATGCGAGAGGGTCTGAACAAGTGTCCGAGTGTTTGAATCCTAATGCTCGAGAAATGGCAAACAAACACCATAATTACATATCTGCCATCATGCAAGTGGCTCCGAATCAGTTTTCGAGTGTTTAAACCCAAATGCGTGAGAAATGACAAGTAAACACCGTAACTACATATCTATCATCCGGCAAGAGTGTCCGAATAAGTGTCCGGGTGCTTAAACCCGCATGCATGAGAAATGTCAAACAAACACCATAATTACCTATCAGCCAACATGCAAGAGGGTACAAATAAGTGCCCGGGTGTTTAAACCCTAATGCATGAGAAATGGCAAGTAAACACCGTAGGTACATATCTGCCATCATGCAAGAGGGTCCGAATAAGTGTCCGACAGTTTAAACCCTAATGCATGGGAAATGGCAACTAAACACCATAATTACATATCTGCTGTCACGCAAGAGGGTCCGAATAAGTGTCCGAGTGTTTAAACCCTGATGCATGGGAAATGGGAAGTAAACACCAAACTTACAATTCTACCATCATTCAAGAGGATCCGAATAAGTGTCTGAATTTTCGAATCCTAATGCTCGAGAAATGGCAAGTAAACACCGTAATCACATATCTGCCACCATGCAGGACGGTCCGAATAAGTGTCCGAGTGTTTAAACCCTAATGCATGAGAAATGGCAAGTAAACACCATAATTGCATATCTGTCATCATGCAAGAGGGTCCGAATAAGTGTTTGAGTGTTCGAATCCTAATGCTCGAGAAATGGAAAATAAACACCATAATTACATATCTTCCATCATGCAAGAGGGTCCAAATAAGTGTCCGAGTGTTCGGATCCTAATGCTCGAGAAAAGGCAAGTATACACCATAATTACATATCTACTATTATGCAAGAGGGTCCGAATAAGTGGCGGAGTGTTCGAATCCTAATGCTCGAGAAATGGAAAGTAAACACCATGATTACATATCTACCATCATGCAAGAGGGTCCGAATAAGTGTCTGAGTTTTCAAATCGTAATGCATGAGAAATGGAAAGTAAACACCGTAATTACATGTCGACCATCATGTAAGTGGGTCTGAATATGTATCTGAGTGTTTAAACCTCAATGCATGAGAGACGGCAACTAAACAACATAATTACATATCTATCATCACGCAAGAGGGTCCGAATAAGTGTCTGAGTGTTCGAATACTAATGCTGGAGAAATGGAAAGTAAACACCATAATTACATATCTGCCGTCATGCGAGAGGGTCCGAATAAGTGTCCGAGTGTTCGAATCCAAATGCTCGAGAAATGGCAAGCAAACACCATAATTACATATCTGCCATCATGCAAGTGGCTCCTAATCAGTTTCCGAGTGTTTAAACCCAAATGCGTGAGAAATGACAAGTAAACACCATAACTATATATCTGTCATCAGGCAAGAGTGTCCGAATAAGTGTCCGAGTACTTAAACCGGCATGCATGAGAAATGTCAAATAAACACCATAATTACCTATCAGCCAACATGCAAGAGGGTACAAATAAGTGTCCGAGTGTTTAAACCCTAATGCATGAGTAATGGCAAGTAAACACCATAGGTACATATCTGCCATCATGCAAGAGGGTCCAAATAAGTGTCCGAGTGTTTAAACCTTAATGCATGAGAAATGGCAGGTAAACACCATAATTACATATCTGCCATCATGGAAGAGGGTCTGAATAAGTGTCCGACAGTTTAAACAATAATGCATGGGAAATGGCAACTAAACACCATAATTACATATCTGCTATCACGCAAAGAGGGTCCGAATAAGTGTCCCAGTGTTTAAACCCTGATGCACGGGAAATGGCAAGTAAACACCAAAATTACAATTCTACCATTATTCAAGAGGATCCGAATAAGTGTCCGAATTTTCGAATCCTAATGCTCGAGAAATGGCAAGTAAACACCGTAATCACATATCTGCCACCATGCAGGACGGTCCGAATAAGTGTCCGAGTGTTTAAACCCTAATGCATGAGAAATGGAAAGTAAACACCATAATTGCATATCTGTCATCACGCAAGAGGGTCCGAATAAGTGTTTGAGTGTTCGAATCCTAATGCTCGAGAAATGGAAAATAAACACCATAATTACATATCTGCCATCATGCAAGAGGGTCCGAATAAGTGTCCGAGTGTTCGGATCCTAATGCTCGAGAAATGGCAAGTATACACCATAATTACATATCTACTATTATGCAAGAGGGTCCAAATAAATGTCCGAGTGTTCGAATCCTAATGCTCGAGAAATGGAAAGTAAACACCATGATTACATATCTACCATCATGCAAGAGGGTCCGAATAAGTGTCTGAGTTTTTAAATCGTATTGCATGAGAAATGGAAAGTAAACACCGTAATTACATGTCTGCCATCATGTAAGAGGGTTCGAATATGTGTCCGAGTGTTTAAATCCTAATGCATGAGAAATGGCAACTAAACAACATAATTACATATGTGTCATCACACAAGAGGGTGCGAATAAGTGTCTGAGTGTTCGAATCCTAATGCTGGAGAAATGGAAAGTAAACACCATAATTACATATCTGCCATCATGCGAGAGGGTCCGAATAAGTGTCCGAGTGTTCGAATCGTAATGCTCGAGAAATGGCAAGCAAACACCATAATTACATATCTGCCATCATGCAAGTGGCTCCGAATCAGTTTCCAAGTGTTTAAACCCAAATACGTGAGAAATGACAAGTAAACACCGTAACTACATATCTGTCATCAGGCAAGACTGTCCGAATAAGTGTCCGAGTGTTTAAACCCGCATGCATGAGAAATGGCAAATAAACACCATAATTACCTATCAGCCAACATGCAAGAGGGTACAAATAAGTGTCCGAGTGTTTAAACCCTAATGCATGAGAAATTGCAAGTAAACACCATAGTTATATATTTGCCATCATGCAAGAGGGTCCGAATAAGTGTCCGAGTGTTTAAACCCTAATGCATGACAAATGGCAGGTAAACACCATAATTACATATCTGCCATCATGGAAGAGGGTCTGAATAAGTGTCCGACAGTTTAAACCCTAATGCATGGGAAATGGCAAGTAAACATCATAACTATATATCTGCTATCACGCAAAAGGGTCCGAATAAGTGTCCGAGTGTTTAAACCCTGATACATGGGAAATGGCAAGTAAACACCAAAATTACATATCTGCCATCATGCAAGAGGATCCGAATAAGTGTTCGAATTTTCGAATCCTAATGCTCGAGAAATGGCAAGTAAACACTGTAATCACATATCTGCCATCATGCAGGAGGGTCCGAATAAGTGTCTGAGTGTTTAAACCCTAATGCATGAGACATGGCAAGTAAACACCATAATTGCATATCTGTCATCACGCAAGAGGGTCCGAATAAGTGTTTGAGTGTTCGAATCCTAATGCTCGAGGAATGAAAAATAAACACCATAATTACATATCTGCCATCATGCAAGAGGGTCCGAATAAGTGTCCGAGTGTTCGGATCCTAATGCTCGAGAAATGGAAAGTAAACACCATAATTACATATCTGCCATCATGCAAGGGGGCCCGAATAAGTGTCCGAGTGTTTAAACCCTAATGCATGAGAAATGGCAAGTAAACACCGTAGGTACATATCTGCCATCATGCTAGAGGGTCCGAATAAATGCCCGAGTTTTTAAACCCTAATGCGTGAGAAATGGCAAGTAAACACCATAATTACATATCAGCCATCATGGAAGAGAGTCTGAATAAGTGTCCGAAAGTTTAAACCCTAATGCATGGGAAATGGCAAGTAAACACCATAAGTACATATCTGCTATGACGCAAGAGGGTCCGAATAAGTGTCCGAGTGTTTAAACCCTAATGATAAGAAATGGCAAATAAGCACCATAATTACATATCTGCCATCATGCAAGAGGGTCGGAATATGTGTCGAGTGTATAAAGCCTAATGCATGAGAAATGGCAAGTAAACACCATAATTACATTTATGCCCTCATGCAAAAGGGTCCGAATAAGTGTCCGAGTGTTCGAATCCTAATGCTCGAGAAATGGCAAGTAAACACCATAATTACATATCTGCCACCATGCAAGAGGGTCTGAATAAGTGTCCGAGTATTTAAACCCTAATGCATGAGAAATGGCAAGTAAACACCATAATTACGTATCTGTCATCACGTTAGAGGGTCTAAATAAGTGTCTGAGTGTTCGAATCCTAATGCTCGAGAAATGGAAAGTAAACACCATAAATACATATCTGCCATCATGCAAGAGCGTCCGAAAAAGTGTCCGGGCTTCTAAACCCTAATGCATGAGAAATGGCAAGTAAACACCATAATTACATATCTGTCATCACGCAAGAGGGACGGAATAAGTGTCTGAGTGTTCAAATCCTAATGCTCGAGAAATGGAAAGTAAACACCATAATTACATATCTGCCAACATGCAAGAGGGTCCGAATAAGTGTCCGAGTGTTCGAATCCTAATGCTCGAGAAATGGCAAGTAAAATCCATAATTACATATCTGCCATCATGCAAGAGGGTCAAAATATGTGTCCGAGTTTTTAAACCATAATGCATGAGAAATGGCAAGTAAACACCATAATTGCATATCTGTCATCACGCAAGATGGTCCGAATAAGTGTTTGAGTGTTCGAATCCTAATGCTCGAGAAATGGAAAGTAAACACCGTAATTACAAATCTGCCATCATGCAAGAGGGTCCGTACAAGTGTCCGAGTGTTCGGATCCTAATGCTCGAGAAATGGCAAGTATACACCATAATTACATATCTGCCATCATGCAAGAGGTTCTGAATAAGTGTCCGAGTGTTTAAACCCTAATGCATGAGAAATGGCAAGTAAACACCATAATTACATATATGCTATCACGCAAGAGGGTCCGAATAAGTGTCCGAGTGTTTAAACCCTAATGCAAGAGAAATGGAATGTAAACACCATAATTACATATTTGCCATCACGCAGGAGGGTCCGAATATGTGTCCGAGTGTTTAAACCCAAATGCATGAGAAATGGCAAATAAACAACAAAATTACATATTTGTCATCATGCAAGAGGGTCCGAATAAGCGTCCGAGTGTTTAAACCTTAATGCATGAGAAATTGCAAATAAACACCATAATTACGTATATGGCATCATGCAAGAGGGTCCTAATAAGTGTCCGAGTGTTTAAACCCTATTTCTTGAGAAATGGCAAATAAACACCATAATTACATATCTGCTATCATGCAAGAGGGTCGGAATAAGTGTCGAGCGTATAAACCCTAATGCATGAGAAATGGTAAGTAAACAATATAATTACATATCTGCCATCACGCAAGAGGGTCCGAATAAGTGTCCGAGTGTTCGAATCCTAAGGCTCGAGAAATGGAAAGTAAACACCAGAATTACAAATCTGCCATCACGCAAGAGGGTCCGAATAAGTGTCTGAGTGTTCGAATCCTAATGCTCGAGAAATGGAAAGTAAACACCATAATTACATATCCGCCATCATGCAAGAGGGCTGACTAAGTGTCCGAGTGTTCGAATCCTATTGCTCGAGAAATGGAAAGGAAACACCGTAATTACATATCTACCATCATGGAAGAGGGTCCGAATAAGTGTCTTAGTTTTTAAATCGTAATGCATGAGAAATGGAAAGTAAACACCGTAATTACATGTCTGCCATCATGTAAGAGGGTCCGAATATGTGTCCGAGTGTTTAAACCCTAATGCAAGAGAAATGGCAAGTACACACCATAATTACATATCTGTCATCACGCAAGAGAGTCTGAATAAGTATCTGAGTGTTCGAATCCTAATGCTCGAGAAATGGCAAATAAACACCATAATTACATATCTGCCATCATGCAAGTGGCTCCGAATCAGTTTCCGAGTGTTTAAACCCAAATGCATGAGAAATGGCAAGTAAACATCGTAATTACACATCTGTCATCAGGCAAGAGTGTCCGAATAAGTGTCGCAGTGTTTAAACCCGAATGCATGAGAAATGGCAAATAAACACCATAATTACCTATCAGCCAACATGAAGAGGGTCCAAATAAGTGTCCGAGTGTTTAAACCCTAATGCATGAGAAATGGCAAATAAACACCATAGGTACATATCAGCCATCAGGCAAGAGGGTCCGAATAAGTGTCCGAGTGTTTAAACCCTAATGCATGAGAAATGGCAAGTAAACACCATAATTACGTATCTGTCATCACGTTAGAGGGTCTGAATAAGAGTCTGAGTGTTCGAATCCTAATGCTCGAGAAATGGAAAGTAAACACCATAAATACATATCTGCCAGCATGGAAAAGAGTCTGAATAAGTGTCCAACAGTTTAAACCCTAATGCATGGGAAATGGCAAGTAACCACCATAATCACATATCTACTATCACGCAAGAGGGTCCGAATTAGTGTCCGTGTGTTTAAACCCTGATGCATGAGAAATGGCAAGTAAACACCATAATTACATATCTGCCATCATGCAAGAGGATCCGAATAAGTGTTCGAATTTTCGAACCCTAATGCTCAAGAAATGGCAACTAAACACCGAAATCACATATCTGCCATCATGCAGGAGGGTCCGAATAAGTGTCCGAGTGTTTAAACCCTAATGCATGAGAAATGGCAAGCAAACACCATAATTGCATATCTGTCATCACGCAAGAGGGTCCGAATAAGTGTTTGAGTGTTCGAATCCTAATGCTCGAGAAATGGAACGTAAACACCATAATTACATATCTGCCATCATGCAAGAGGGTCCGAATAAGTGTCCGAGTGTTCGGATCCTAATGCTCGAGAAATGGCAAGTATACACGATAATTACATATCTGTCGTCATGCAAGAGGTTCTGAATAAGTGTCCAATTGTTTAAACCCTAATGCATGAGAAATGGCATGTAAACACCATAATTACATATATGCTATCACGCAAGAGGGTCCGAATAAGTGTCCGAGTGTTTAAACCCTAACGCATGAGAAATGGCAAGTAAACACCATAATTACATATCTGCCATCACGCAAGAGGGTCCGAATAAGTGTCCGAGTGTTTAAACCCTAATGCATGAGAAATGGCAAATAAACACCATAATTACGGATATGCCATCACGCAAGAGGGTCCAAATAAGTGTCCGAGTGTTTAAACCCTATTTCATGAGAAATGGCAAATAAACACCATAATTACATATCTGCCATCTTGCAAGACGGTCCGAATAAGTGTCGAGCGTACAAACCCTAATGCATGAGAAATGGCAAGTAAACACTATAATTACATAGCTGCCATCATGCAAGAGTGTCGGAATAAGTGTCCGAGTGTTCGAATCCTATGGCTCGAGAAATGGAAACTAAACACCAGAATTACATATCTGCCATCACGCAAGAGGGTCCAAATAAGTGTCAGAGTGTTCGAATCCTAATGATCGAGAAATGGAAAGTAAACACCATAATTACATATCCGCCATCATGCAAGAGAGGCTGACTAAATGTCCGAGTGTTCGAATCCTAATGCTCGAGAAATGCAAGTAAACACCGTAATTACATGTCTGCCATCGTGTAAGAGGGTCCGAATTAGTGTCCGAGTGTTTAAACCCTAATGCATGAGAAATGGCAAGTGAACACCATAATTACATATCTGTCATCATGCAAGAGGGTCCGAATAAGTGTCTGAGTGTTCGAATCCTAATTCTCGAGAAATGGAAAGTAAACACCATAATTACATATCAGCCAACATGCAAGATGGTCCAAATAAGTGTCTGAGTGTTTAAACCCTAATGCATGAGAAATGGCAAGTAAACACCGTAGGTACATATCTTCCATCATGCTAGAGGGTCCGAATAAGTGTCCAAGTGTTTAAACCCTAATTCGTGAGAAATGGCAGGTAAATAACATAATTACATATTTGTCATCATGGAAGAGGGTCTGAATAAGTGTCCAAAAGTTTAAACCCTAATGCATGGGAAATGGCAAGTAAACACCATAAGTACATATCTGCTATGACGCAAGAGGGTCCGAATAAGTGTCCAGGTGTTTAAACCCTGATGCATGACAAATGGCTTGTAAACACCATAATTACATATCTGCCATCATGTAAGTGGATCCAATAAACGTCCGAATTTTCGAATCCTAATGCTCGAGAAATGGCAAGTAAACACCGTAATCACATATCTGTCATCATGCAGGAGGGTCCGAATCAGTGTCTGAGTGTTTAAACCCTAATGCATGAGAAATGGAAAATAAACACCAAAATTAAATATCTGCCATCCTGCAAGAGGGTCCGAATAAGTGTCCGAGCGTTTAAACCCTAATGCATGAGAAATGGAAAATAAACACCAAAATTACATATCTGCCATCCTGGAAGAGGGTCCGAATAAGTGTCCGAGTGTTTGAACCCTAATGCCCGAGAAATGGCAAGTGAACACCATAATTATATATCTATCATCATGTAAGAGGGTCTGAATAAGTGTCTGAGTGTTCGAATACTAATGCTCGAGAAATGGAAAGTAAACACCATTATTACATATCTGCCATCATGCAAGAGGGTCTGAATAATTGTCCGAGTATTCGAATCCTAATGCTCGAGAAATGGCAAGTAAACACCATAATTACATATCTGCCAACACGCAAGAGGGCCCGATTAAGTGTCCGAGTGTTCGAATCCTAATGCTCAAGAAATGGCAAGTAAACACCATAATTACATATCCGCCATCGTGCAAGAGGGTCCGAATAAGTGTCCGAGTGTTCAAATCCTAATGCTCGAGAAATGGCAAGTAAACACCATAATTACATATCTGCCATCATGCAAGCGGGTTCGAATAAGTGTCCGAGTGTTTGAATCCAAATGCTCGAGAAATGGAAAGTAAACACCATAAATACATATCTGCCATCATGCAAGAGTGTTCGAAAAAGTGTCCGGATTTTTAAACCCTAATGCATGAGAAATGCCAAGTAAACACCATATTTACATATCTGCCGTCATGCAAGACGGTCTGAATAAGTGTCCGAGTGTTTAAACCCTAATGCATGAGAAATGGTGAATAAACACCATAATTACATATCTGCTATCATGCAAGAGGGTCCAAATAAGTGTCCTAGTGTTCGAATCCTAATGCTCGAGAAACGGCAAGTAAACCCCATAATTACATATCTGTCATCATGCAAGAGGGTCCGAATATGTGTCCGAGTGTTTAAACCCTAATGCATGAGAAATGGCAAGTAAACGCCATAATTGCATATCTGTCATCACGCAAGAGGGTCCGAATAAGTGTTTGAGTGTTCGAATCCTAATGCTCGAGAAATGGAAAGTAAACACCGTAATTACATATCTGCCATCATGCCAGCGGGTCCAAATAAGTGTCCCCGTGTTCGGATACTAATGCTCGAGAAATGGCAAGTAAACACCATAATTACATATCTGCCATCATGCAGGAGGTTCTGAATAAGTGTCCGAGTGTTTAAACACCAATCCATGAGAAATGGCAAGTAAACAGCATAATTACATATATGCTATCACGCAAGAGGGTCCGAATAAGTGTCCGAGTGTTCAAACCCTAATGCATGAGAAATGGCAAGTAAACACCTTAATTACATATCTTCCATCACGCAGGAGGGTCCGAATAAGTGTCCGAGTGTTTAAAACCTAATGCATGAGAAATGGAAAATAAACACAAAAATTAAATATCTGTCATCATGCAAGACGGTCCGAATAAGTGTCCGAGTGTTTAAACCCTAATGCATGAGAAATGGCAAATAAACACCATAATTACGTATATGCCATCATGCAAGAGGGTCAAAATAAGTGTCCGAGTGTTTAAACCCTATTGCATGAGAAATGGCAAAGAAACACCATAATTACATATCTGCGATCATGCAAGAGGGTCAGATTAAGTGTCGAGCGTATAAACCCTAATGCTTGAGAAATGGCAAGTAAACACCCAAATTACATATTAGCCCTCATGCAGGAGGGTCCGAATAAGTGTCCGAGTGTTTAAACCCTAATGCATGAGAAATGGCTAGTAAACACCAAAATTAGATATCTGTCATCACGCAAGGGGTCCGATTAAGTGTCTGAGTGTTCGAATCCTAATGCTCGAGGAATTGCAACTAAACACTATAATTACATATCTGTTATCATGCAAGAGGGTTCGAATAAGTTTCCGAGTATTCGAATCCTAATGCTCGAGAAGTGGCATGTAAACACCATAATTACATATCTGCCATCCTGCAAGAGGTCCGAATAAGTTTCCGAGTGTTTAAACCCCAATGCAAGAAAAATGGCAAATAAACACCATAATTACATATCTGCTATCATGCAAGTGGGTCCGAATAAGTGTCTGAGTGTTCGAGTCCTAACGCTCAAGAAATGGCAAGTAAACACTATAATTACATATCTGCCATTATGCATGAGGGTCTGAATAAGTGTTCGAGTGTTTAAACCCTAATGCATGAGAAATGGCAAATAAACACCAAAATTACATATCTGACATAATGCAAGTGGGTCAAAATTAGTGTCCGAGTGTTTCAGCCCAATTGCATGACAAATGGAAAATAAACACCGTAACTACATATCTACCATCATGCAACAGGTTCTGAATAAGTGTCCGAGTGTTAAAACCCTAATGCATGAAAAATGGCAAGTAAACACCATAATTACATATATGCTATCACACAAGAGGTTCCGAATAAGTGTCCGAGGGTTTAAACCCAAATGACAAGAAATGGCAAGCAAACACCATAATTACATATCTGCCATCATCTAAGAGGATCGGAATAAGTGTCGTCTGTATAAAGCCTAATGCATGAGAAATGGCAAGTAAACACCATAATTACATATCTGCCATCATGCAAGAGGGTCCTAATAAGTGTCCGAGTGTTCGAATCGTAATGCTCGGGAAATGGAAAGTAAACACCGTAAATACATTTCTGCGATCACGCAAGGGGGTCTGAATTAGTGTCCGAGTGTTTAAACCCTAATGCTCGAGAAATGGAAAGTAAACACCATAATTACATATCTGCCATCATGCAAGATGGTCCGAATAAGTGTCCGAGTGTTCGAATCCTGATGCTCGAGAAATGGAAAGTAAACACCATGATTACATATCCGCCGTCACGCAAGAGGGTTCGAATAAGTGTCTGAGTGTTCGAATCCTAATACTCAAGAAATGGCAAGTAAACACCATAATAACATATCTACCATCATGCAAGAGGGTCCGTATAAGTGTCCGAGTGTTTGAATCCTAATGCTCGAGAAATGGAAAGTTAACACCATAATTACATATCTGCCATCAGGCAAGAGTGTCCGAATAAGTGTCCGAGTGTTTAAACCCTAATGCATGAGAAATGGCAAATAAACACCATAATTACCTATCAACCGACATGCAAGAGGGTCCGAATAAGTGTCCGAGTGTTTAAACCCTAATACATGAGAAATGGCAAGTAAACACCATAGGTACATATCTGCGATCATGCAAGAGGGTCCGAATAAGTGTCCGAGTGTTTAAACCCTAATGCATGAGAAATGGCAGGTAAAGACCATAATTACATATTTGCCATCATGGAAGAGGGTCTGAATAAGTGTCCGACAGTTTAAACCCTAATGCATGGGAAATGGCTTGTAAGCACCATAATTACATAACTGCTATCACGCAAGAGGATCCGAATAAGTGTTCGAGTGTGTAAACCCTGATGCATGAGAAATGGCAAGTAAACACCATAATTACATATCTGCCATCATGCAAGAGGATCCGAATAAGTGTTCGAATTTTCGAATACTAATGCTCGAGAAATGGCAAGTAAACAGCGTAATTACATATCTGCCATCACGTAGGATGGTCTGAATAAGTGTCCAAGAGTTTAAACCCTAATGCATGAGAAATGGCAAATAAACACCACAATTACATATCTGCCATCATGCAAGACGGTCTGAATAAGTGTCCGAGAGTTTGAACCCTAATGCATGAGAAATGGCAAATAAACACCAAAATTACATATCTGACATAATGCAAGTGGGTCAAAATTAGTGTCCGAGTGTTTCAGCCCTATTGCATGACAAATGGAAAATAAACACCGTAACTACATATCTGCCATCATGCAACAGGTTCTGAATAAGTGTCCAAGTGTTAAAACCCTAATGCATGTGAAATGGCAAGTAAACACCATAATTACATATATGCTATCACACAAGAGGGTCCGAATAAGTGTCCGAGGGTTTAAACCCTAATGACAAGAAATGGCAAGTAAAGACCATAATTACATATCTGCCATCATCTAAGAGGATCGGAATAAGTGTCGAGTGTATAAAGCCTAATGCATGAGAAATGGCAAGTAAACACCATAATTACATATCTGCCATCATGCAAGAGGGTCCGAATAAGTGTCCGAGTGTTCGAATCGTAATGCTCGAGAATTGGAAAGTAAACACCGTAAATACATATCTGCGATCACGCAAGGGGGTCTGAATTAGTGTCCGGGTGTTTAAAACCTAATGCATGAGAAATGGTAAGTAAACACCATAATTACATATCTGCCATCATGCAAGATGGTCCGAAAAAGTGTCCGAGTGTTCGAATCCTGATGGACGAGAAATGGAAAGTAAACACCATAATTACATATCTGCCATCATGCAAGATGGTCCGAATAAGTGTCCGAGTGTTCGAATCCTGATGCTTGAGAAATGGAAAGTAAACACCATGATTACATATCTGCCGTCACGCAAGAGGGTTCGAATAAGTGTCCGAGTGTTCGAATCCTAATGCTCAAGAAATGGAAAGTAAACACCATAATAACATATCTGCCACCATGCAAGAGGGTCTGAATAAGTATCCGAGTGTTTAAACCTTGATGCATGAGAAATGGCAGGTAAACACCAAAATAACATATCTGCCATCATGCAAGAGGGTCCGAATAAGTGTCCGACTGTTCAAATCCTAATGCTCGAGAAATGGAAAGTAAACACCATAATTACATATCTGCTGTCGTGCAAGAGGCTCCGAATAAGTGTCTGGGTGTTCGAATCCTAATGTTCGAGAAGTGGAAAGTAAACACCATAATTACATATCTGCCATCAGGCAAGAGGGTCTGAATAAGTGTCCGAGTGTTCGAATCCTAATGCTCGAGAAATGGCAAGTAAACACCATAATTAGATATCTGCTATCAAGCATGAGGGTCCGAATAAGTTTCCGAGTGTTGAATCCCTAATGCATGAGAAATGGCAAGTAAAACCAAAATTATATATCTGCTGTCATGCAAGACGGTCTGAATAAGTGTCCGACAGTTTAAACCCTAATGCATGAAAAATGGAAAATAAACACCATAATTACATATTTGCTATCATGCAAGAGGGTCCGAATAAATGTCCAAGTGTTCGAATCCCAATGCTCAAGAAATGGCAAGCAAACACCATAATTACTTATCTACCATTGTGCATGAGGGTCTGAATAAGTGTCCGAGTGTTTAAACCCTAATGCATGAGAAATGGCAAGTAAACACCATAATTACATATCTGCCATCACGCAAGAGGGTCCGAATAAGTGTCTGAGGGTTCGAATCCTAATGCTCGAGAAATGGAAAGTAAATACCATAATTACATATCTGCTGTCATGCAAGAGGGTCCGAATAAGTGTCTAAGTTTTCGAATCCAAATGTTCGAGAAATGGAAAGTAAACACCATAATTGCATATCTGCCATCAGGCAAGAGGGTCCGAATAAGTGTCCGCGTGTTCGAATCCTAATGCTCGAGAAATGGCAAGTAAACACTAAAACTACATATCGGTTGTCACGCAAGGGGGTCCGAATATGTGTCTGAGTGTTTAAACCCTAATGCATGAGAAATGGCAAGTAAACACCATAATTACGTATCTGCTATCATACAAGAGGGTCCGAATAAGTGTCCGAGTGTTCGAATCCTAATGCTCGAGAAATGGAAAGTAAACACCATAATTACATATCTGCCATCATGCAAGGGGGTCCGAATAATTGTTTGACTGTTTGAATCCTAATAATATCTGCCATCATGCAAGATGGTTCGAATAAGTGTCTGAGTTTTCGGATCCTAATGCTCGAGAAATGGCAAGGAAACACCATAGTTACATATCTGCCTTCATGCAAGAGGTTCTGAATAAGTGTCCGAGTGGTTTGACCGTAATGCATAAGAAATGGCAAGTAAACACCATAATTACATATATGCTATCATGCAAGAGGGTCCGAATAAGTGTCTGAGTGTTTAAACACTAATGCATGAGAAATGGCAAGAAAACACCTTAATTACATATCTGCCATCACACAGGAGGGTCCGAATAAGTGTCCGAGTGTTTAAACCCGAATGCATGAGAAATGGAAAATAAACACCAAAATTACATATCCGCCACCATGCAAGAGAGTCCGAATAAGTGTCCGAGTGTTTAAACCGTAATGCATGAGTAATGGCAAATAAACACCATAATTACGTATAAGCCATCATCCAAGAGCGTCCAAATAAGTGTCCGTGTGTTTAAACTCTATTGCATGACAAATGGCAAATAAACACCATAATTACATATATGCCATCATGCAAGAGGGTCAGAGTAGGTGTCGAGCGTATAAACCCTAACGCATGAGAAATGGCAAGTAAACACGATAATTACATATCTGCCATCATGCGAGAGGGTTCGAATAAGTGTCCGAGTGTTCAAACCCTAATGCATGAGAAATGGCAAGTAATCACCATAATTACATATCTGCCATCACGCAAGGGGTCCGATTAAGTGTCTGAGGGTTCGAATCCTAATGCTCGGGAAATGGCTGGTAAACACCATAATTACATATCTTCCATCAGGCAAGAGTGTCCGAATAAGTGTCCGAGTGTTTAAACCCTAATGCATGAGAAATGGCAAATAAACACCATAATTACCTATCAGCCAACATGCAAGAGGGTCCGAATAAGTGTCCGAGTGTTTAAACCCTAATACATGAGAAATGGCCAGCAAGCACCATAGGTACATATCGGCCATCATGCAAAAGGGTCCGAATAAGTGTCCGTGTGGTTAAAGCCTAATGCATGAGAAATGGCAGGTAAACACCATAATTACATATCTGCCATCATGGAAGAGGGTCTGAATAAGTGTCCGACAGTTTAATTCCTAATGCATGGAAAATGGCAAATAAACACCAAAATTACATATCTGCTATCACGCAACAGGGTCCGAATAAGTGTCCGGGTGTTTAAACCCTGATGCGTGAGAAATGGCAAGCAAACACCATAATTACATATCTGTCATCATGCATGAGGGTCCAAATAAGTGTCCGAGTGTTTAAACCCTAATGCATGAGAAATGGCAAGTAAACACCATAATTACATATCTGCCATCATGCAAGAGGGTCGGAACAAGTGTCCGAGTGTTTAAACCCTAATGCTTGAGAAATGGCAAGTAAACACCATAATTACGTATATGCCATCATACAAGCGGGTCTGAATAAGTGTCCGAGTGTTTAAATCCTAATGCATGAAAAATGGCAACTAAACACCATAATTACATATCTGCCATCACGCAAGATGGTCCAAATAAGTGTCCGAGTGTTTAAACCCTAATGCTCGAGAAATGGCAAGTAAACACCGTAATTACATATCTGTCGTCATGCAAGAGGGTCCGAATAAGTGTCTGAGTGTTCGAATCCAAATGCTCGAGAAATGGCAACTAAACACCATAATTATATATATGCCATCATGCAAGATGGTCCGAATCAGTTTCCGAGTGTTTAAACCCTAATGCATGAGAAATGGAAAATAAACACCATAATTACCTATCAGCCAACATACAAGAGGGTCCGAATAAGTGTCCGAGTGTTTGAAACCCAATGCGTGAGAAATGGCAAGCAAACACCATAATTACATATTTGCCATCATGCAAAAGGGTCTGAATAAGTGTCCGAGTGTTCGAATCCTAAGGCTCGAGAAATGGAAATTAAACACCATAATTACATATCTGCCATCATGCAAGAGGGTCCGAATAAGATTCTGGGTGTTCGAATCCTAATGCTCTAGAAATGGAAAGTAAACACCATAATTACATATCAGCCATCATGCAAGAGGGTCCGAATAAGTATCCGAGTGTTTAAACCCAAATGCATGAGAAATGGAAAGTAAACCCCATAATTACATATCTGTCATCAGGCAAGAGGGTCCGAATAGGTGTCCGAGTGTTTAAACCCTAATGCATGAGAAATGGCAAATAAACACCATAGGAACATATCTGCCATGATGCAAAAGGGTCCGAATAAGTGTCCGTGTGGTTAAACCCTAATGCATGAGAAATGGCAGGTAAACCCCATAATTACATATCTGCCATCATGGAAGAGGGTCTGAATAAGTGTCCGATAGTTTACACCCTAATTCATGGGAAATGGCAAGTAAACACCATAATTACATATCTGCTATCACGCATGAGGGTCCGAATAAGTGTCCGGGGGTTTAAACACTGATGCGTGAGAAATGGCAAGCAAACACCATAATTACATATCTGCCATCATGCAAGAGGATCCGAATAAGTGTCCGAATTTTCGAATCCCAGTGCTCTAGAAATGGCAAGTAAACACCGTAATTACATATCTGCCAACATGCAGGAGGGTCCGAATAAGTGTCCGAGTGTTTAAACCCTAATGCATGAGAAATGGAAAATAAACACCATAATTACATATCTGCCATCATGCAAGAGGGTTGGAACAAGTGTCTGAGTGTTTAAACCCTAATGCATGAGAAACTGCAAGCAAACACCATAATTACGTATATGCCATCATACAAGAGGGTCTGAATAAGTGTCCGAATGTTTAAATCCTAATGCATGAAAAATGGCAACTAAACACCATAATTACATATCTACCATCACGCAAGATGGTCCGAATAAGTGTCCGAGTGTTTAAACCCAAATGCTCAAGAAATGGCAAGTAAACACCGTAATTACATATCTGCCATCATGCAAGAGGGTCCGAATAAGTGTCCGATTGTTCGAATCCTAATGCTCGAGAAATGGCAAGTAAATACGATAATTACATATCTGCCATCATGCAAGATGGTCCGAATCAGTTTCCGAGTGTTTAAACCCTAATGCATAAGAAATGGCAAGTAAACAACATAATTACATATTTGTCATCAGGCAAGAGGGTCCGAATAAGTGTCCGAGTGTTTAAACCCTAATGCATGAGAAATGGCAAATAAACACCATAATTACATATCTGCCAACATGCAAGAGGGTCCGAATAAGTCTCCGAGTGTTTAAACCCTAATGCATGAGAAATGGAAAGTAAACACCATAATTACAAATCTGCCATCATGCAAGACGGTCGGAATAAATGTCCGAGTGTTTAAACCCTGAGGCATGAGAAATGGTAACTAAACACCATAATTACATATCTGCCAACGTACAAGAGTGTCCGAATACGTGTCCGAGTGTTTAAACCCTAATGCTTGAGAAATGGAAAGTAAACACCATAATTACACATCTGTTATCATACAAGAGAGTCCGAATAAGTGTCTGAGTGTTCGAATCCTAACGCTCGAGAAATGGAAAGTAAATACCATAATTACATATCTGCCATCATGCAACAAAGTCCGAATAAGTGTCCGAATGTTTAAACCCAAATGCATGAGAAATGGAAAATAAACATCATAATTACATATCTGTCATCGGGCAAGAGTGTCCGAATAAGTGTCCGAGTGATTAAACCCTAATGCATGAGAAATGGCAAGTAAACACCATAATTACATATATGCCATCATACAAGAGGGTCTGAATAAATGTCCGAGTGTTTAAATCCTAATGCATGAAAAATAACAACTAAACACCGTAATTAAATATCTGCCATTACGCATGATGGTCCGAATAAGTGTCCGAGTGTTTAAACCCTAATGCTCGAGAAATGGCAAGTAAACACCGTAATTACATATCTGCCATCATGCAAGAGGGTCCGAATAAGTGTCTGAGTGTTCGAATCCTAATCCTCGACAAATGGCAACTAAACACCGTAATTACATATCTACCATCATGCAAGATGGTCAGAATCAGTTTCTGAATGTTTAAACCCTAATGCATGAGAAATGGGAATTAAACACCATAATTACGTATCTGTCATCAAGCAAGAGGGTCCGAATAAGTGTCCGAGGGTTTAAACCCTAATGCATGAGAAATGGAAAATAAACACCATAATTACATATCTGCCATCATGCAAGAGGGTCGGAATAAACGTCCGAGTGTTTAAACCCTAATGCTTGAGAAACGGCAAGTAAACGCCATAATTACATATCTGGCAACATGCAAGAGTGTCCGAATAAGTGTCCGAGTGTTTAAACCCTAATGCATGAGAAATGGAAAATAAACACCATAATTACGTATATGTCATCCTGTAAGAGGGTCCGAACAAGTGTCCAAGTGTTCGAATCCTAATGCTCGAGAAATGGAAAGTAAACACCATAATTACATATCTGCCATCATACAAGAGGGTCCGAATAAGTGTCTGAGTGTTCGAATCCTAATGCTCGAGAAATGGAAAGTAAACACCACAATTACATATCTGCCATCATGCAAGAGAGTCCGAATAAGTGTTCGAGTGTTTAAACCCAAATGCATGAGAAATGGCAAATAAACACCATAATTACATATCTGTCATCAAACAAGAGGGTCCGAATAAGTGTCCGAGTGTTTAAACCCTAATGCGTGAGAAATGGCAAATAAACACCGTAATTACCTATCAGCCAACATGCAAGAGGGTCCGAATTAGTGTCCGAGTGTTTAAACCCTAATGCATGAGAAATGGCAAGTAAACACCATAATTACATATCTGCCATCATGCAAAAGGGTCCAAATAAGTATTGGAGTGTTAGAATCCTAATGCTCTAGAAATGCAAAGTAAACACCATAATTATATATCTGTCATCATGCAAGAGGGTCCGAATAAGTGTCCGAGTGTTTAAACCCAAATGCATGAGAAATGGCAAGTAAACACCATAATTACATATCTCTCATCAGGCAAGAGGGACCGAATAAGTGTCTGAGTGTTTAAACCCTAATGCATGAGAAATGGAAAATAAACACTATAATTACCTATTAGCCAACATGCAAGAGGGTCCGAATAAGTGTCCGTGTGTTTAAACCCTAATGCATGAGAAATGGCAAGTAAACACCATAATTACAAATCTGTCACCAAGCAAGAGGGACCGAATAAGTGTCTGAGTGTTTAAACCCTAATGCATGAGAAATGACAAATAAACACCATAATTTCCTATCAGCCAACATGCAAGAGGGACCGAATAAGTTTCCGAGTGGTTAAACCCTAATGCATGAGAAATGGCCAGTAAACACCATAGGTACATATTTGCCATCATGCAAAAGGGTTCGAAAAAATATGTCCGTGTGTTTAAACCCTAATGCATGAGAAATGGCAGGTAAACACCATAATTACATATCTGCCATCATGGAAGAGTGTCTGAAAAAGTGTCCGACTGTTCAAACCCTAATGCATGGGAAATGGCAAGTAAACACCATAATTACATATCTGCTATCACGCAATAGGGTCCGAATAAGTGTCTGGGTGTTTAAACCCTGATGCGTGAGATATGGCAAGCAAACACCATAATTACATATCTGCCATCATGCAAGAGGATCCGAATAAGTGTCCGAATTTGGGAATCCCAGTGCTCGAGAAATGGCAAGTAAACACCGTAATTACATATCTGCAAACATGCAGGAGGGTCCGAATAAGTGTCCGAGTGTTTAAACCCTAATGCATGAGAAATGGCAACTAAACACACAATTACATATCTGCCATCATGCAAGAGGGCCAGAATAAGTGTCCGAGTGCTTAAACCCTAATGCATAAGAAATGGCAAGTAAACACCATAATTACATATATGCCATCATACAAGAGGGTCTGAATAAGTGTCCGAGTGTTTAAATCCTTATACATGAAAAATGGCAACTGAACACCATAATTACATGTCTGCCATCACGCAAGATGGTCCGAATAAGTGTCCGAGTGTTTAAACCCTAATGCTCGAGAAATAGCAAGTAAACACCGTAATTACATATCTGTCATCATGCAAGAGGGTCCGAATAAGTGTCTGAGTGTTCGAATCCTAATGCTCGAGAAATGGCAAGTAAACACCATAATTACATATCTGCCATCATACAAGATGGTCCGAATCATTTTCCGGGTGTTTAAATCCTAATGCATGAGAAATGGTAAGTAAACACCATAATTACATATCTGTCATCAAGCAAGAGGGTCCGAATAAGTGTCCAAGTGTTAAAACCCTATTGCATGAGAAATGGCAAATAAACACCATAATTACATATCTGCAACATGCAAGAGGGTCCGAATAAGTGTCCGAGTGTTTAAACCCTAATGCATGAGAAATGGCAAGTAAACACCAAAATTACAAATCTGCCATCATGCAAGGGCGTCGGAATAAATGTCCGAGCGTTTAATCCCTGATGCATGAGAAATGGCAACTAAACACCATAATTACGTATCTGTCAACATGCAAGAGTGTCCAAATAACTGTCCGAGTGTTTAAACGCTAATGCATGAGAAATTTCAAATAAACACCATAATTACATATATGCCATCATGCCAGAGGGACTGAGTGAGTGTCCAAGTGTTCCAATCCGAATGCTCGAGAAATGGCAAGTAAACACCATAATTACATATCTGTCATCATACAAGAGGGTCCGAATAAGTGTCTGAGTGTTCGAATCCTAATGCTCGAGAAATGGAAAGTAAATACCATAATTACATATCTGTCATCATGTAAGAGAGTCTGAATAAGTGTCCGAGTGTTTAAACCCAAATGCATGAGAAATGGCAAATACACACCATAATTACATATCTGTCATCAGGCAAGAGGGTCTGAATAAGTGTCCGAGTGTTTAAACCCTAATGCATGAGAAATGGCAAGTAAACCCCATAATTACATATCTGTCATCATGCAAGGAGTCCGAATAAGTGTCCGAGTGTTTAAACCCAAATGCATGAGAAATGGCAAATAAACACCATAATTACATATCTGCAACATGCAAGAGGATCCGAATAAGTGTCCGAGTGTTTAAACCCAAATGCACGAGAAATGGCAAGCAAACACCATAATTACATATCTGCCATCATGCAAAAGAGTCCGAATAAGCGTCTGAGTGTTTAAACCCAAATGCATGAGAAATGTTAAACAAACACCATAATTACCTATCAGCCAACATGCAAGAGGGCCCGAATAAGTGTCCGAGTGTTTAAACCCTAATGCATGAGAAATGGCCAGTAAACACCATAGGTACATATCTGCCATCATGCAAAAGGGTCCGAATTAGTGTCCAAGTCTTCAAACCTAATGCATTAGAAATGGCAGGTAGACACCACAATTACATATCGGCCATCATGGAAGAGGGTCTGAATAACTGTCCGAATGTTTGAACCCTAATGCATGTGAAATGGCAAATAAACACCATAATTACATATCTGCCGTCATGCAGGAGGATACGATTAAGTGTCCGAGTGTTTGAACCCTAGTGTATGTGAAATGGAAAATAAACACCATAATTACGTTTCTGCCTTCATGCAAGAGGGTCAAAATAAGTGTCCAAATGTTTAAACCCTAATGCATAAGAAATGGCAACTAAACACACAATTACATATCTGCCATCATGTAAGAGGATCGGAACAAGTGTCCGAGTGTTTAAACCCTAATGCATGAGAAATGGCAAGTAAACACCACAATTGCATATATACCGTCATACAAGAGGGTCTGCATAACTGTCCGACTGTTTAAATGCTAATGCATGAAAAATGGCAACTAAACACCATAATTACATATCTACCATCACGCCAGATGGTCCGAATAAATGTCCGAGTGTTTAAACCCTAATGCTTGAGAAATGGCAAGTAAACACCGTAATGACATATCTGCCATCATGCAAGAGTTCCCGAATAAGTGTCCGATTGTTGGAATCCTAATGCTCGAGAAATGGAAAGTAAACACCATAATTACATATCTGCCATCATGCAAGAGGGTCCGAATCAGTTTCCGAGTGTTTATACCCTAATGCATGAGAAATGCCAAGTAAACACCATAATTACATATCTGTCATCAGGCAAGAGGGTCCGAATAAGTGTCCGAGTGTTTAAACCCTAATGCATGAGAAATGGCAAATAAACACCATAATTACATATCTGCCAACATGCAAGAGGGTCCGAATAAGTGTCCGAGTGTTTAAACCCTAATGCATGAGAAATGGCAAACAAGCACCATAATTACATATCTGCCAACATGCCAGCGGGTCCGAATAAGTGTCCGAGTGTTTAAACCCCAATGCATGAGAAATGGCAAATAAACACCATAATTACATATCTGCCAACATGCAAGAGGGTCCGAATAAGTGTCCGAGTGTTTAAACCCTAATGCATGAGAAATGGCAAGTAAACCCCATAATTACATATCTGTCATCATGCAAGGGGTCCGAATAACTGTCCGAGTGTTAAAACCCTCAGGCAAGAGAAATGACAAATAAACACCAAAATTACATATCTACCATCATGCAAGAGGGTCCGAATAAGTGTCTGAGTGTTCGAATCCTAATGCTCGAGAAATGGAAAGTAAACACCATAATTACATATCTGCCGTCATGCATGAGGGTCCAAATAAGTGTCCGAGTGTTTAAACCCAAATACATGAGAAATGGCAAGTAAACACCATAATTACATATCTGTCATCAGGCAAGAGTGTCCGAATAAGTGTCCGAGTGTTTAAACCCTAATGCATGAGAAATGGCAAATAAAAACCATAATTACCTATCAGCCAACATTCAAGCGGGTCCGAATAAGTGTCCGATTGTTTAAACCCTAATGCATGAGAAATGGCCAGTAAACACCATAGGTACATATCTGCCATCATGCAAATGGGTCCGAATAAGTGTCCGAGTGTTAAAACCCTAATGCAAGAGAAATGACAAATAAACACCAAAATTACATATCTACCATCATGTAAGAGGGTCCGAATATGTGTCTGAGTGTTCGAATCCTAATGCTCGAGAAATTGAAAGTAAACACCATAATTACATATCTGCCGTCATGCATGAGGGTCCGAATAAGTGTCCGAGTGTTTAAACCCAAATACATGAGAAATGGCAAGTAAACACCATAATTACATATCTGTCATCAGGCATTAGTGTCCGAATAAGTGTCCGAGTGTTTAAACCCTAATGCATGAGAAATGGCAAATAAAAACCATAATTACCTATCAGCCAACATTCAAGCGGGTCCGAATAAGTGTCCGATTGTTTAAACCCTAATGCATGAGAAATGTCCAGTAAACACCATAGGTACATATCTGCCATCACGCAAAAGGGTCGGAATAAGTGTCCGAGTGTTTAAACCCAAATGCATGAGAAATGGCAGGTAAACACCATAATTACATATGTGCCATCAAGTTTAAACCCAAATGCATGGGAAATGGCAAGTGAATACCATAATTACATATCTGCTATCACGCAAGAGGGTCTGAATAAGTGTCCGAGTGTTTAAACCTTGATGCAGGAGAAATGGCAAGTAAACACCATAATTACATATCTGCCATCATGCAAGAGGATCCGAATAAGCGTCCGAATTTTCAAACCCTAATGCTCGAGAAATGGCAAGTAAACACTGTAATTACATATCTGCCATCATGCAGGAGCGTCTGAATAAGTGTCCAAGTATTTAAACCCTAATGCATGAGAAATGGCCAGTAAACACCATAGGTACATATCTGCCATCATGCAAATGGGTCCGAATAAGTGTCCGATTGTTAAAACCCTAATGCAAGAGAAATGACAAATAAACACCAAAATTACATATCTACCATCATGCAAGAGGGTCCGAATAAGTGTCCGAGTGTTTAAACCCTAATGCATGAGAAATGCCAAATAAAAACCATAATTACCTATCAGCCAACATTCAAGCGGGTCCGAATAAGTGTCCGATTGTTTAAACCCTAATGCATGAGAAATGCCAAATAAAAACCATAATTACCTATCAGCCAACATTCAAGCGGGTCCGAATAAGTGTCCGAGTGTTTAAACCCTAATGCATGAGAAATGGCAGGTAAACACCATAATTACATATGTGCTATCACGGAAGAGGGTCTGAATAAGTGTCCGACAGTTTAAACCCAAATGCATGGGAAATGGCAAGTGAATACCATAATTACATATCTGCTATCACGCAAGAGGGTCCGAATACGTGTCCGAGCGTTTAAACCCTAATGCATGAGAAATGGCAAGTACACACATTAATTACATATCTGCCATCATGCAAGAGGATCCGAATAAGCGTCCGAATTTTTGAACCCTAATGCTCGAGAAATGGCAAGTAAACACTGTAATTACATATCTGCCATCATGCAGGAGCATCTGAATAAGTGTCCGAGTAATTAAACCCTAATGCATGAGAAATGGCCAGTAAACACCATAGGTACATATCTGCCATCATGCAAAAGGATTCGAAAAAATATGTCTGTGTGTTTAAACCCTAATACATGAGAAATGGCAGGTAAACACCATAATTACATATCTGCCATCATAGAAGAGGGTCTGAATAAGTGTCCGACTGTTCAAACCCTAATGCATGGGAAATGGCAAGTAAACACCATAATTACATATCTGCTATCACGCAAGAAGGTCCGAATAAGTGTCTGGGTGTTTAAACCCTGATGCGTAACAAATGGCAAGCAAACACCATAATTACATATCTGCCACCATGCAAGAGGATCCGAATAAGTGTCTGAATTTAGGAATCCCAGTGCTCGAGAAATGCCAAGTAAATACCGTAATTACATACCTGCAAACATGCAGGTGGGTCCGAATAAGTGTCCGAGTGTTTAAACCCTAATGCATGAGAAATGGAAACTAAACACACAATTACATATCTGCCATCATGCAAGAGGGCCAGAATAAGTGTCTGAGTGTTTAAACCCTAATGCATAAGAAATGGCAAGTAAACACCAAAATTACGTATATGCCATCATATAAGAGGGTCTGAATAAGTGTCCAAGTGTTTAAATCCTTATGCATGAAAAATGGCAACTGAACACCATAATTACATGTCTGCCATCACGCAAGATGGTCCGAATAAGTGTCCGAGTGTTTAAACCCTAATGCTTGAGAAATGGCAAGTAAACACCGTTATTACATATCTGTCATCATGCAAGAGGGTCCGAATAAGTGTCTAAGTGTTCGAATCCTAATGCTCGAGAAATGGCAAGTAAACACCATAATTACATATCTGCCATCACACAAGATGGTCCGAATCAGTTTCCGAGTGTTTAAACCCTAATGCATGAGAAATGGTAAGTAAACACCATAATTACATATCTGTCATCAGGCAAGAGGGTCCGAATAAGTTTCCAAGTGTTTAAACCCTATTGCATGAGAAATGGCAAATAAACACCATAATTACATATCTGCCAATATGCAAGAGGGTCCGAATATGTGTCCGAGTGTTTAAACCCTAATGCATGAGAAATGGCAAGTAAACACAAAAATTACAAATTTGCCATCATGCAAGGGTGTCGGAATAAATGTCCGAGTGTTTAAACCCTGATGCATGAGAAATGGCAACTAAACACCATAATTACGTATCTGCCAACATGCAAGAGTGTCCAAATAACTGTCCGAGTGTTTAAACGCTAATGCATGAGAAATTTCAAATAAACACCATAATTACATATATTCCATCATGCCAGAGGGACTGAATGAGTGTCCAAGTGTTCCAATCCGAATGCTCGAAAATGGCAAGTAAACACCATAATTACATATCTGCCATCATACAAGAGGGTCCGAATAAGTGTCTGAGTGTTCGAATCCTAATGCTCGAGAAATGGAAAGTTAATACCATAATTACATATCTGTCATCATGTAAGAGAGTCCGAATAAGTGTCCGAGTGTTTAAACCCAAATGCATGAGAAACGGAAAATAAACACCATAATTACATATCTATCATCAGGCAAGAGGGTCTGAATAAGTGTCCGAGTCTTTAAACCCTAATTCATGAGAAATGGCAAGTAAACCCCACAATTACATATCTGTCATCATGCAAGGACTCCGAATAAGTGTCCGAGTGTTTAAACCCAAATGCATGAGAAATGGCAAATAAACACCATAATTACCTATCAGCCAACATGCAAGAGGGTCCGAATAAGTGTCCGAGTGTTTAAACCCTAATGCTTGAGAAATGGAAAGTAAACACCATAATTACATATCTTCCATCATGCAAGAGGGTCTGAATAAGTTTCCAAGTGTTCGAATCCTAAGGCTCGAGAAATGGAAAGTAAACACCATCATTACATATCTGCCATCATGCAAGAGGGTCCGAATAAGTGTCTTAGTGTATAAACTCTAATGCGTGAGAAATGGCAAATAAACACCATAATTACATATCTGCCATCATGCAAGAGGGTCCAAAAAAGTGTCCGAGTGTTTAAACCCTAATGCATGAGAAATGGCAAATAAACACCAAAATTACATATCTGCCATCATGCAAGAGGGTCCGAGTAAGTGTCCGTGTGTTTGAACCCTAATGCATGAGAAATAGCAAACAAACACCATAATTACATATCTGCCATCATGCAAAAGGGTCAAAATAAGTGTCCAAACGTTTAAACCCAAATGGATAAGAAATGGCAGCTAAACACACAATTACATATCTGCCACCATGCAAGAGGGTCGGAACAAGTGTCCGAGTGTTTAAACCCTAATGCATGAGAAATGGCAAGTAAACACCATAATTACATATATGCCATCATACAAGAGGGTCTGAATAAGTGTCCGAGTGTTTAAATCCAAATGCATGAAAAATGACTACTAAACACCATAATTACATATCTGCCATCACGCAAGATGGTCCAAATAAATGTCCGAGTGTCTAAACCCTAATGCTCGAGAAATGGCAAGTAAACACTGTAATTACATATCTGCCCTCATATCTGCCCTCATGCAAGAGGGCCCAAATAAGTGTCCGAGTATTCGAATCCTAATGCTCAAGATATGGAAAGTAAACACCATAATAAAATATCTGCCAGCATGCAAGAGGGTCCGAATCAGTTTCTGAGTGTTTAAACCCTAACGCATGAGAAATGGCAAGTAAACACCATAATTACATATCTGTCATCTGCCAAGAGGGTCCAAATAAGTGTCCGAGTGTTTAAACCCAAATGCATAAGAAATGGCAAATAAACACCACAATTACATATCTACCAACATGCAAGAGGGTCCGAATAAGTGTCCGAGTGTTGAAACCCTAATGCATGAGAAATGGCGAGTAAACACCATAATTACATATCTGTCATCATGCAAGAGGGTCCGAGTAAGTGTTCGAGTGTATAAACCCTAATGCATGGGAAATGGCAAGTAAATACCAGAATTACATATCTGCCAACATGCAAGAGTGTCCGAATAAGTGTCCAAGTGCTTAAACCCTAATGCATGAGAAATGGCAAGTAAATCCCATAATTACATATCTGCCACCATGCACGGGGTCTGAATAAGTGTCCGAGTGTTAAAACCCTAATGCTAGAGAAATGGAAAATAAACACCAAAATTACATATCTACCATCAAGCAAGAGGGTCCGAATAAGTGTCTGAGTGTTCGAATCCTAATGCTCGAGAAATGGAAAGTAAACACCATAATTACATATCTGCCAACATGCAAGAGTGTCCGAATAAGTGTCCAAGTGCTTAAACCCTAATGCATGAGAAATGGCAAGTAAATCCCATAATTAAATATCTGCCATCATGCAAGGGGTCCGAATAAGTGTCCGAGTGTTAAAACCCTAATGCAATAGAAATTGCAGATAAACACCCAAATTACATATCGACCATCATGCAGTATGGTCCGAATAAGTGTCTGCGTGTTCGAATCCTAATGCTCGAGAAATGGAAAGTAAACACCA
>NW_021024722.1:2192936-2219834 GCF_004153795.1 Camellia sinensis
CCAAGAACAACTTCTTGTTTGACACTTATCTTCATTTAGTGGACATAACTCTCATTTTTGAACTAAAATGATTAAAGAATGGAAATGTAATTAAAAGGACTAATAAAGTTGGACTAAAAGAAGCAAGAGAATAAAATTAAGTCGGGTTCAATCGGACGTTAATTGAATCTATTGAGTCTTGAGTCATTTCATATTCTCTAGTGATGACAATGGCTCAAGAATCAATGTCTACCACCTCCCTTGAGGTAATTCCATGATAAGGATGAGGTTTTATTGATCTTTCATTGTCATTTATTGAGACTTTGTCCTATCGATTCTTTGATCATCTGTAATGAGTTTGCCTCAATTGATGATTTGCGAATCAGGCCTATCCCTTCCTTAATCAATCTCATAATAGGGAGAGGCAGAAAGGACAAACATCCCCTGAAAATACTCTGTTTTTGCTCTATTTCCATTCTATTGCAGCAGGGCAGTACCAAAAAATAGTGGCCGACCGGCCACCTTTCCTATCCGTCCAACCACTTTCCTTGGCCGGCCAGCCACCTCATTTTAGACCAGCAGTGCCAATTTCATGGCAGAACAGAGCAGAGGCTGGGGAGAAAACAGTTTGATTTTTTTACTACAAAATATAACAGTTTTGACAGCAAAACAGAGAAGTTTTGGGGCGAAAATTCATGTTTCATGCATGTGCAATTCTTCGTTATCCGTGGCTCATGCAATTAATGCTAAGAGTAGTATGTTGTACTTAAATTAGTAGTTCATCGAAAATTTGTAATAGCTAGTTCATTAATTGGTTAGCTCAATTCTAATTTGTACCAATTAGATAGTGTAGTTAATTCATCTATTTGTTTTATAATAGTTTGCTTAATTAGGACATTTATTCGGAGCCTCCTGCATAAGGGCAAATATGTAATCATGTGTGTATGTCTTCCAACCTCCATTTCTTTCTCCATTTTTATTTACTTGCTTATAATGGTAGCATCATGTTTTACACTTTCATGTCATTGCCATGACTTATATCCATGTTTGCACGCATAAGGTTCGGCTCATCATACTAATCAAATGTCAATTTCAACTTCCTTAATCGAATTCGTGCTTTTATCGCATGCCTTGAATTGATTCACGTGCCATACTAGTAGCCGAGCCTATTAAGCGCATGTTGTATGCGTTGTATTAGTCATGTTGCATTGCTTAGGATCATGCATTTTTCTACTCATTTTTGTTTTCTTTGGCTTACTTTAGAGTACTAGGTGAGCGATTTTGCTTTAGCATATTGCATGCGTGCGATTGTTGCCATATCAAGCATGTTCACCATGAGGATAAGTACTTATTTGCTATATCTCTTGAATGCCTGTGGATGGAGGCTTTTCGCTTAAGTTAGGATGATTTGATAAAATGTACATATGAGATCACTTTTTCAAGTGGTATACATTCAAAACACTTTTCAAACAAACATGAAATCGAAGTATTCCAAAGTGGGTGAATTAGTCTATACTTGTGTACGTCACTTAGTAAAAATAGCATAATAATCGGAACAAGAGCATATAATGTAAATAAAAATCACATCATGATTAGTAGAGGCTGATCTTCGATCCGGTGAGTAGGGTGCTCAATTCATAACCTTCCCCTCTCATACCTAAGTTCTCGAGCGAGGCAATTTTGGTGATGACGGACAAACGGAAAGTTGCCCCTGGTTTGAACGGCGACTCACGGCAACGGAAAGTTGCCCCTTGTTTGGATGATGCCGCAGCATATTGTAAATAGTCCTTACCGGTGATGATCATGGCCGAACTTTCTCGGATACAGAGAAGACGAAGATAGTCAAAACCAATATATGGACACAGTCACTTTGAAGGTGTTGGCGACTGGACTTTGGGATGAAATCAAAACCATTGTATGGACCGAGACGCTATAAAAGCGTTGGGGGCTGGACTTCAGGATGAAGTTGCCTACGTATCCCAAACATGGGAATCAAGCCTTACGTAGTTCCGGTTAAGGTACACTCGGGTATTTTAACCTTCACTTTTCAGGCTCTAACTTTTGCCAAGGTGCCCGATGCGGGTTTTCGACCTTGCGAGCTTCTTTTCATTTTCTTTTTTTTTCTTTCTTTTTTGTATCTTTTCATTCTGTTTTTTTTCTTCTGCATTTTTTGCTTCTTTTGTATTTTTCTCTTGCTCTAACTTTTGCCTGGGTTGCCCTTCCGGGTTTTCGGCCCAGCGAGCCTCTCAAAGGGTAAAAGTGTAACAAGTCCATGCCAAATGGTTTTTTGAAGATTGAAGCTTCTGATATAGAGAGAGACTGTTCAATGATTTAGGGAATCCATCATGGCTGCTCCACGAGCCTTCTTCTGGTGAGATCTAATCTTTTTTATTCGCTTTGGTGCCGCCTCTTGTTCGGGACTGCTTCAAAACTGGCCACACGGGCCCTCCTCTGATGTTGACCATTGAATGTTCAAATAAGTTTGAGGTTCAACACAAAAAGGTGAATTTGAGGCTGAGAACGATCCTAGCTGCACAATCTCAAGAGCGGTTTCGACACAGGTATCCCCAAACAGGGCCGTGCAAAACATTCGTTTGAAAGTTTTTAAGAAAGCAGACAAATCGCTCGCGCCGAAGATAAGTGTGGAACCAATCTGGATCAAGCCAGGGTCTTCCCAGTTACTCACGCTGACAACATGATCTCATTCATTAAGGGCTTTAGCGCCTCTCTTTCTCTCAATTGATCAAGATTTTTGCAAAACTGGAGGAATTCCTTCTCTCGTTTTTATCACAATGTTTTCGAAAAAAAGTTTTTGACCGACTTAGGTCAATGCAATAATTTCTTAAGGCACACGAGGGCAGTTAGGAGCAGGGTTGTTCCATTCAAAACTCTGCACACTTAGCCACCAAAACAAACACATAGCACGGAACATGATCCGCAGCTGTTTGATTCGGTTTTCTCTCGGATGCACGCTTACCATCGAGCAATACTGTAATACAGCACTCAAAAGAAAGCGAAAGCGGTAAATAACAACAACCGGTGTGTTCGAGGCAACAAACCCCGAAATCACTCGACTCCTATACAACGGGACTGACTCGTCCACAAAGCAGACCCAAAAACAAAAGACTGACTCCAAACAAAGAGGCAGACTCAAAACCCAAGCCAGAAGCTAAAAATGCCTTTACAAATTGCTCAAAAGTGGTGCCAGACGCCATATTGGAAATCACCGAGCGCCGCCCGCAGGTGGTCCAACCCCTGATCGCATACTCGCAGTATCCTCAAAGTCCAACAGCTCGGTGGTAACAGACTTCGCTGAGGTAGGTGGAAGAATGACCTCATTATCGATCAGATCCTGCACTTCATGGCGAAGGCGGAAACAGTTGTCGGTGGCGTGACCGGTCTGTTGGTGGTACACGCAGTACAAAGCAGCATCATGTGTGAGAGGGAGATTCTTCGGGAGAGGCCAAGGTTCAAGGGGTTTGAGGTGCCCCCTTTCGGCAAGAATCTGAAGTGCCTTAGACAGAGGCATATAGAGAGCATGAAAGATCATGCGCCCTCGGGGCAGGTACTTTGAAGTCTGAGTATTCTTACTAGACGCACTAGCAAAAGGGTCGGCTGGCACTGCCTTGGTTTTCTGATCTTTCCCAGGTGCAGGGTTGGGAATAGGAGGAACAGTTCTGGCATGACGGGGCCTATCCCGATTTTCTGACTGACTTGAACTACCCTCAGGTGGGGTGGGGAAAGCATCCTCCACAGTTTTTGCCACAACTGCAGATATCTGTTGCTTGTTCATCCCCCCGACTTTCAAAGCCTCGACTGCCCGCAGCAGTTGCTCAATGAGATCAGTGTCTGCCTTCATTTTGTTCTTGCCTCTGGCCTCAGCCTGGTCAAGGGTTTGGGTTGCTACTTCAAAGCGAAACCCGGTCGTTGCTGACACGTCGTGGCCGTAGCTGGAAGCCATCTCTGGCTTGCTGAGCTCTATCACAATTCGCCCCAGTAGCGGGGGCTCCTGTCGTACGAAATTCCTGGCATACGGTGCCGCTGGCGGCGAAGCCGTCATTCCATAGGCCAGATCGGCCACGGATCTCTGGAGGTCACCAATCATTCCCATCAGCTCGAATGTAGTGGGTTTGCGAGCTTGATACAATTGGGGAGTCCAGATCGGGTGCGCGACAGGCGACCTGGACGGATGCGATACATCAACATTGGTTTCATCCTGTAGGGTGATCCCTTGATCCAGCGTAGCTTTCATAACCACAATCTCTTCTGAATTCTACGTCATCATAAGTCCTGCCTCAGCAAGGGGGAACACTAGCTATTCTGTATCAATTCTTTGGACACTCTGAACTGAAAGGAAAAACAAACAGCATTTCAGCCCAAACAGATCAATCACAGGTGTAGCCGAACAACTGCCCTCTACTACTGATCACTGTTCCCCAGAATCACTGTCCCCAAAACTAAACTTGATACCCACAGATAACTGATTCTTATAAACTGACACTGATGACCTCAGGTCTGATACTCAACCTTGCAAACTGGTATGTACGTTCCTGTAGAGATACACTCTAAAGCACATAGCAAATAAGTGAGAGCCAAAACACTCCTATGTTGGGGTAGGGTTTCCCTGTCCTATTTTGTCAGGAGCTAGGGTTTCACTACGCACGCAGCGGTTTCAAACAACCTATAATCGGGTAAGCAACCTGTCCTAACTTGGAATGGTCACTATGGATCTGAATATGCACTAGGTCGAATGGTCGAAAAAGGGTGCCCCGGTAAAAATCGGGGTTTGTGTTCCCATACTGTCAGAGCCCACAACCGGTCAGCCTTACGGTCATGTCTTGACAAGACAAGCCTCCGGCAAACCGTTCAGGAATGGCAGATGGCAAACACGGTGTCCTAGGCGCACCAATGCACATGCAATGCAAAGAGACACATAAATAAAATCAAAATAGGATATCACGAGTTCGAGTCAAGCTCTCTAAAATCTCCAGAAGAGTCGCTAGAAACTGTAGACGCGCCCGCGTGGGACTCTCACTACAGTTCGGACTCGATTTTGTTTACGGTTCTAAATCTGAACCAAAGAGCCCAAATCCGGCAAATCGTTTTGAGAAACAGATTTTTGAAAAGAAGTGTCAAACATGGACTGCTTTGCCAGATACAGAGTCGCCACCTAAATATTTTATTTTGGGGGAATTTAGGAAACCCTGACTCGGTGCCAAAGGCCACGCGTCCGTCATCACCAAAGTTGCCTCGGCTCGGGACTTGGGTACGATTGGGGAAGGTCAGCTATGAGCACCCCCTCTCGCCCGATCCGAAGATCGGCCTCTACTAACCGTGATATCCGTTTTTGAAAACATTATGTGTTCTTATCCCGATTATTAGTCTCGAATTACTATGTTATGCGCACAGCACAAAAGTATAGACTAGATTGCCTAATTTGGAAATAAGCATTGCATATCCGTTTGTCTTGAAAAATACTTTGGAATTTGCTACTCGCAAGTAGGCTAAAATACGGATTTCAACGAGTTTTTCCAACTCAAACAATCCAACCTTCACCCACAGGCATTCAAACAGTTTATCACATAAGCATCTAGCCACATGGTAAGCATACTGTCATGATAGCATTCACACACATGCGATGATGCTAAAGCGTAAATACTTACATCGTACTCCAAGCCAAAACAATAAACTGGTTAGCAAACATGCGTGATCCTAGTTCATGTTAAATTGACTAATGCAGCACATACAGGATGCAATTAGATAGGCTCGGCTAACCTAAACATGGTATGTGAAATGCTACAACTATCACGTATTCAATTTGAAATTGAAGTACAAATGCAGGAATATTATAATGAAATGTTTCCTCTCTAACATTGCATGCTGATGATACATATAATTAATGGGTTTATTGACCTGAAACACTTTAATATGAACTATTATGATACATGACTTTGATGCGACTTAGAGAATTAATGAACTTAGACTAATTGTGAAACTACTGACTATGCACCTAAGCGAATGGAGTATGAACTATAGAACCAAATGTGCTTCGTTTGAAAATGATGAGGATAGAACTTTTACCTGATCTAATCTGATGGAACTACGGTTTGATGAGACCTTTGTTTACTTAAGAGAACTTCTGTTTGATGACTCACGCTTTGAACTTCTGTTTGATCTGATTAGACGGAACTTTCAGCTAATGTGATCTGATAGGACCTTTCATTTGATGTGATCTGAGAAGACCCTTACCTAAATTGAGAACTATTGTATGAATTATTTACGATATGGGGGATTATGAATTACTTATGACCGAATGATCGGATTGTGTTATTACGGGAACTAATCGACTGAGAACTTGAATCAATCTTGAACACTTAGGAAGAATATGAACGGGCAATAGCAGACTATGTGATTATAAATAGCTTTTAACCATGTGCCTGTAACCGATTGGGTTCACACGTGAATGGGATTATGGAATTTGGTAATTTGTGCTCTGGGAATATGGGAATATTGTATGTATGACATGTGATTAATTGTTCCAGTATTACTGTTACTACCATGAACTTATTTGAATAAGAGAATGATTGCTTTTGTGTGACGGTACGTCGAAATTGATGATGTGAGACTTGTTGACAGTAGACTAGCTTAATTGTAAACCTTGACTACATAGAATTATATGAAAGCAGTATGTTCTATGAATGACTACTTCTGTAATAACGTATAGTACAAGGGAATTGTGGGAACTGAGGCTGATAAACAGTATGCGAATGACTATATCTGAATGACTTCGAATAACGATGGTGAATTACTAAATCGAAAACCGAATTGAACGATGACCGTTTGAATGACACGAAATTGAATAAATCAAGTCTCTGTAACAAGTTGCATGACGGGGGAAATTACTTGTGAAAATGGAAATAGTGTGAATCTAGGACAACTGATCGGTATTTGATATGAGTAATGTGAGTAGTAACCTTATAAAGATATGTTCAAATTATCTTTACTTTCGAAAATGTTATTGCTATCAAAATATGTATGTGATTGATTGAATGAATGTCCATTTTTCTGAAATATATTTGTGGCACCCGTTGTTCACGTGGCCCTTGTCTGGGGGTAATAATACCGAGACCTATGTTCACGTGGCCCTTGCCTGGGGGTAATAATACCATGGCTACTTATGCAAGTTATGGATCTTTATGGTCGTCGGTACCGACTAAACATGTAGGTCTCAGGACCAAGTTGTTATGATAGCTAATGGGTGTATCACATATGATCTTGTACAAAATCTGAATATGAGCATGATAGTGAAAATGATCATGTACATAAATCTATTTTTGATCTGAAATCGGTATGTGCATAAGACTCTGTTTTGATATGAACTCTAATCTCTGTATATGATTTATAATTCTGTTTCTGGTACGGAGGTAATGTCGAGATTGGGTTATGAACATATTTACGAATATGGTTATGCTTCTGTTCTATTAAGAGTTGAAGTTACATTGTAATGAACATCATTCCTTTTGATCTAAGATAACTCAAGTTTGGAGGACCAAACTTCTTAAGGTGGGGAGACTATAACAACCTTGATCCGTAATTAGCTACTAATCCGTAATTAAAGATGCGAATGAGGGGATTAAAATAAACCATGTGTTTATCATGTATTTTGTAAGTTATTTGGCTTTCTATATGTACAAGGCATGTATGCTAAGGAAGCATGGTGTACCAAAACCAACTAAAAACAGAGGCATATTATGACATAATAAGCACAAAAAATAGCTAAGGCATGGTCAACAAGAGCCTAAGCTAGGTGCTCCCTCAAGAGGCCAAAAATGGTCCTTTTCAAGGACAACAAGGAGAGGGGGTGGCCCTCTCCTTCTTGGGACCTCAAGGCACCATCCTCACCTCTGAAATCCCTCAAGATTTCAGTGATGAGGAGGCCCAAACACCAAGGTCTCGGAGCTCACTCAAAATGGCACAAAATGGAGCCTTACAAGGCTTAAGAGGGTTCAAACAACCTCAAATCACAAAACACTCTGAACAAACTATTTAGAGGGCCTAAAAACAGAACGTTTTTATGTTATATACTAAACACAAAAACAATTGCATGGTAGGTAAAAATACAATGCAAAAATGGGGAATAAAGGGACAAACTTCTTACCCTTGAAGACCTTCTTCACAAATGGTGGACCAGCCCCTTCCTTGAGCTCAAAACAGCTCCAAAGCTTCAAGAACAAACCTCTGGTCCTTCAAGAACCAAGAAAAGGTGTAACACTATGTGTTTGTGTGCAATAGTAAGACACAAAACACACTTATACACACACAAGAGAGAGATATAGAGATAGGATATGTATGAAACCCTAACCCTAGAACTCAAACCCTAAAATGGCTGTGTAAAATGTCTAACCCTCAGCCAAGAGAGAAGCCCTCTCGAGAAGACCTCTCTTTATAGAGCTTTTTGTCTTGTAAAGCTTACAAGACAAGCTTCTAAAGAGAGAGATCCCTCCACACACGTGTATGGAAGGGAGCCAAATGCAAGACAGCTGTGTCAAAATATCTGCAAAAGCAGATGCACTGTAGTCGGCCGGCCAAAGATGCAATTGACCAAAAAAAGGTAGCCGACCGGCCATCTATAGTGTCGGCCGGCCAAATATTTGGCCGGTGGCCACAAAACACAGCCGATGGCCTCAAGCCACGGCCAGTGATGGGTGGGGATGGTCTACAAGCCCTACCCTGCCTCTCAAAGGCAAAACATAAGTGTTTGGTGTCAAACCAAGCACAAAACAGTCGAGTCGAGAGGTCCTGCGATGAGGCGCGCTGCCAAGGCTTCCGGGAACTCAAGACGAACACAAACAAGGGTAATCACCAAGTGTTCCAATGGTGACGTCCAAGTCTTGAGGACGGTCAAAAATGGGGTGTCTACAGGCACTTATTCAGACCCTCTTGCCTGATGACACATATGTAATTGTGGTGTTTACTTGCCATTTCTCGTGCATTAGGGTTCGACCACTCGGACACATATTCGGACCATCTTGCATGATGGCAGATATGCAATTATGGTGTTTACTTGCCATTTCTCAAGCATTAGGGTTTAAACACTCGGACACTTGTTCGGACCCTCTTGCATGATGGAAGAAATAGAATTATGGTGTTTACTTGCCTTTTCTCGTGCATTAGGGTTTGAACACTCGGACACTTATTCGGTCCATCTTGCGTGATGGCAGATATGCAATGGTGTTTACTTGTCTTTTCTCAAGCATTAGGGTTTAAAAACTCGGACACTTATTCGGACTCTCTTCTGTCATGGCAGATATATAATTATGATGTTTACTTACAGAATCTCAGGCATTAGGGTTCGAAATTCGGACACTTTTTCGGATCCTCTTGCATGATGGTAGATATGTAATTATGGTGTTTTACTTGCGATTTCTCGTGCGTTAGTGTTTAAACACTCGGACACTTATTCGGACCTTCTCACGTGATGACAGATATGTAATTTTGGTGTTTACGTGCCATTTATCGCGCATTACGACTCGAACACTCGGTCATGTATTCAGACCCTCTTATATGATGACAGATATCCAATTATGGTGTTTACTTGCCATTTCTCATGCATTTGGGTTTAAACACTCAGACACTTATTCGGACCCTCCTACAGGATGGAAGATATGTAATTATAGTGTTTACCTGCCATTTCTCATGCATTAGGGTTCGAACACTCGGGCACTTTTTCGGACCGTCTTGCTTGATGGCAGATATGTAATTATGGTGTTTACTTGCCATTTCTCGTGCATTAGGGTTCGAACACTCAGACACTTATTCGGACCGTCTTGCATGATGGCAGATATGCAATTATTGTGTTTACTTGCCATTTCGCATGCATTGGGGTTGAAACATTCAGACACTTATCCGGACCCTCCTGCATGATGGACGAGAAGTAATTATGGTGTTTACTTGCCATTTCTCGTGCATTGGGGTTCGAACACTCGGACACTTATTCGGACCATCTTGCGTGATGGTAGATATGTAATTACGGTCTTTACTTGCCATTTCTCATGCATTAGGTGTTAGAAGCACGGGCACTTATTCAGACCCTCTTGCATGATGGCACATATGTAATTATGGTGTTTACTTGCCATTTCTCGTGCATTAGGGTTCGAACACTCGGACACATATTCGGACCATCTTGCATGATGGCAGATACGCAATTATGGTGTTTGCTTGCCATTTCTCAAGCATTAGGGTTTAAACATTCGAACACTTGTTCGGACCCTCTTACATGATGGAAGAAATGTAATTATTTTGTTTACTTGCCATTTCTTATGCATTAGGGTTTGAACACTGGGACACTTATTCGGACCATGTTGCGTGATGGTAGATATGTAAAGGTGTTTACTTGTCATTTCTCATGCATTAAGGATTAAACACTCGGACACTTATTCGAACTCTCTTCCATGATGGTAGATATGTAATTATGGTGTTTACTTACCGTGTCTCATGCACTAGGGTTCGAAATTCGCACACTTTGTCGGATCCTCTTGCATGATGGTAGATATGTAATTATGGTGTTTTACTTGCCATTTCTCGTGCGTTAGTGTTGAAACACTTGGACACTTATTCGGACTCTCTTACATGATGACAGATATCTAATTATGGTGTTTACGTGCCATTTATCGCGCATTACGGTTCGAACACCCAGTCACGTATTCAGACCCTCTTACATGATGGCATATATCCAATTATGGTGTTTACTTCCCATTTCTCATGCATTAGGGTTTAAACACTCGGACACTTATTCAGACCCTCTTGCAGGGTGGAAGATATGTAATTATGGTGTTTACTTGCCATTTCTCGTGCATTAGGGTTCGAACACTCGGACACTTTTTCGGTCCATCTTGCGTGATGGCAGATATGTAATTATGGTGTTTACTTGACATTTCTCATGCATTATGTTTTAGACACTCGGGCACTTATTCGGACCCTCTTGCATGATGGCAGATATGTAATTATGGTGTTTACTTCCCATTTCTCGTGCATTATGGTTCGAACACTCGAATACTTATTCGGACCATCTTGCATGATGGCAGATATGCAATTACGGTGTTTACTTGCCATTTCTCATGCATTAGGGTTTAAATACTTGGTCACTTATTCAGACCCTCTTGCATAATGGAAGAGATGTAATTATGGTGTTTACTTTCCATTTCTCGTGCATTAGGTTTCGAACACCCAGACACATATTCGAACCATCTTGCGTGATGGCAGATATGTAATTACGGTGTTTACTTGCCATTTCTCATGCATTAGGTTTTTGACACTCGGACACTTATTCGAACCCTCTTGCATGATGGCAGATATGTAATTATGGTGGTTACCTGCCCTTTCTCATGCATTAGGGTTCGAACACTCGGACACATATTCGGACCGTCTTACATGATTGCAGATATGCAATTATGGTGTTTACTTGCCATTTCTCAAGCATTAGGGTTTAAACACTCAGACACTTATTCGGACCCTCCTACATGATGGAAGATATGTAATTATGGTGTTTACTTGCCATTTCTCGTGCATTAGGGTTCGAACACTCGGGCACTTTTTCGGACCGTCTTGCTTGATGGCAGATATGTAATTACGGTGTTTACTAGCCATTTCTCCTGCATTAGGTTTTAGACACTCAGGCACTTATTCGGACCCTCTTGCTTGATGGCAGATATGTAATTATGGTGTTTACTTGCCATTTCTCGTGCATTAGGGTTCGAACACTCGGACACATATTTGGACCATCTTGCATGATGGCAGATACGCAATTATGGTGTTTACTTGCCATTTCTCAAGCATTAGGGTTTAAACATTCGGACACTTGTTCGGACCGTCTTGCATGATGGAAGAAATGTAATTATTTTGTTTACTTGCCATTTCTCATGCATTAGGTTTGAACACTCGGACACTTATTCGGACCATGTTGCGTGATGGCAGATATGTAAAGGTGTTTACTTGTCGTTTCTCATGCATTAAGGATTAAACACTCGGACACTTATTCGAACTCTCTTCCATGATGGCAGATATGTAATTATGGTGTTTACTTACCGTGTCTCATGCGTTAGGGTTCGAAATTTGGACACTTTGTCGGATCCTCTTGCATGATGGTAGATATGTAATTATGGTGTTTTACTTGCCATTTCTCGTGCGTTAGTGTTTCAACACTCGGACACTTATTCGGACCCTCTTACGTGATGACAGATATGTAATTATGGCGTTTACCTGCCATTTATCGTGCATTACGGTTCGAACACCCGGTCACGTATTAAGACCCACTTACATGATGGCATATATCCAATTATGGTGTTTACTTCCCATTTCTCATGCATTAGGGTTTAAACACTCGGACACTTATTCGGACCCTCTTGCTGGGTGCAAGATATGTAATTATGGTGTTTATTTGCCATTTCTCGTGCATTAGGGTTCGAACACTCGGACACTTTTTCGGTCCACCTTGCGTGATGGTAGATATGTAATTATGGTGTTTACTTGACATTTCTCATGCATTAGGTTTTAGACACTCGGGCACTTATTCGGACCCTCTTGCATGATGGCAGATATGTAATTATGGAGTTTACTTCCCATTTCTCGTGCATTAGGGTTCGAACACTCGAATACTTATTCGGACCATCTTGCATGATGGCAGATATGCAATTACGGTGTTTACTTGCCATTTCACATGCATTAGGGTTTAAATACTTGGTCACTTATTCAGACAGTCTTGCATAATGGAAGAGATGTAATTATGGTGTTTACTTTCCATTTCTCGTGCATTAGGTTTCGAACACTCGGACAGTTATTCGAACCATCTTGTGTGATGGCAGATATGTAATTACGGTGTTTACTTGCCATTTCTCATGCATTAGGTTTTAGACACTCAGACACTTATTCGGATCCTCTTGCATGATGGGAGATATGTAATTATGGTTCTTACCTGCCCTTTCTCATGCATTAGGGTTCGAACACTCGGACACATATTCGGACCATCTTGCATGATTGCAGATATGCAATTATGGTGTTTACTTGCCATTTCTCAAGCATTAGGGTTTACACAGTCGGACACTTGTTCGGACCCTCTTGCATGATAGAAGAGATGTAATTATGGTGTTCACTCGCCATTTCTCGTGCATTAGGGTCCGAACACTCGTACACTTATTCGGACCATCTTGCGCGATGGCTGATATGCAATGGTGTTTACTTGTCATTTCTCAGGCATTAGGGTTTAAACACTTCGACACTTATTCGGACTCTCTTCCATGATGGCAGATATGTAATTATGGTGTTTACTTACCGTATCTCATGCATTAGGGTTCGAAATTCGAACACTTTTTCGGATCCTCTTGCATGATGGTTGATATGTAATTATGGTGTTTTACTTGTCGTTTCTCGGGCATTAGGATTCCAACAGTCGGACACTTATTCGGACCCTCTTGCATGATGGCAGATATGTAATTATGGTGTTTACTTGCCATTTCTCGTGCATTAGTGTTTAAACACTTGGACACTTATTCGGACCCTCTTACGTGATGACAGATATGTAATTATGGTGTTTACGTGCCATTTCTCACGCATTACAGTTCGAATACTCGAACACGTATTCAGACCCTTTTGCATGACAGCAGAAATCCAATTGTGGTGTTCATTTGCCATTTCTCATGCATTAGGGTTTAAACACTCAGACAATTATTCGGACCCTCTTGTAGGATGGAAGATATGTAATTATGGTGTTTATTTGCCATTTTTCGTGTATTGGGGTTTGAACACTCGGACACTTATTCAAACCATCTTGCGTGATGGCAGATATGTAATTACGGTGTTTACTTGCCATTACTCACGCAATAGGTTCTAGACACTCGTGCAATTATTCGGACCCTCTTGTATGATGGCAAATATGTAATTATGGTGTTTACTTGCCATTTCTCGTGCATTAGGGTTCGAAGACTCGGACACTTATTCGGACCATCTTGCATGATGGCAGATATGCTATTATGGTGTTTATTTTCCATTTCTCAAGCATTAGCGTTTGAACAGTCGGACAGTTATTCGGACCCTCTTGCATGATGGAAGAGATGTAATTATGGTGTTTACTTGTCATTTCTCGTGCATTAGGGTTCGAACACTCGGACACATATTCGGACCATCTTGCATGATGGCAGATATGCACTTATGGTGTTTACTTGCCATTTCTCAAGCATTAGGGTATGAACATTCGGACACTTGTTCGGACCCTCTTGCATGATGGAAGAAATGTAATTATGGCGTTTAGTTGCCATTTCTCGTGCATTCGGGTTTGAACACTCGAACACTTATTGGGACCATCTTGCGTGATGGCAGATATGCAATGGTGTTTACCTGTCATTTCTCATGCATTTGGGTTTAAACACTCGGACACTTATTCGGACTCCCTTCCATCATGGCAGATATGTAATTATAGTGTTTACTTACCGTACCTCATTCATTAGGGTTCGAAATTCAGACATTTTTCCGATCTTCTTACATGATGGTAGATATGTAATTTTGGTGTTTTACTTGCCATTTCCCGTGCGTTAGTGTTTAAACACTCGAACACTTATTCGGACCCTCTTACGTGATGACAGATATGTAATTATGGTGCTTACGTGCCATTTATCGCGCATTATGGTTCGAACACTCGGTCACGTATTCTGACCCTCTTACATGACGGCAGATATCCAACTATGGTGTTTACTTACCATTTCTAATCCATTAGGGTTTAAACACTCGGACGCTTATTCGGACCCTCTTGCAGGATGGAAGATATGAAATGATGTTGTTTCCTTGCCATTTCTGGTGCATTAGGGTTCGAACACTCGGACACTTTTTCGGACCATCTTGTGTGATGGCAGATATGTAATTACGGTGTTTACTTGCCATTTCTCATGCATTAGGTTTTATACACTCGGGCACTTATTCGGACGCTCTTGCATGATGGAAGATATGTAATTATGGTGTTTACTTGCCATTTCTCGTGCATTAGGGTTCGAACACTCGGACACTTATTCGGACCATCTTGTATGATGACAGATATTCAATTATGGTGTTTACTTGCCATTTCTCATGCATTTGGGTTTAAACATTCGAACACTTATTCGGACCCTCCTGCATGATGGAAGAGAAGTAATTATGGTGTTTACTTTCCATTTCTAGTGCATTAGGGTTCGAACACTCGGACTCTTATTCGGACCATCTTGAGTGATGGCAGATATGTAATTACGGTTTTTACTGGCCATTTCTCACACACTAGGTTTTAGACACTCGGGCACTTACTCGGACCCACTTGCATGATGGCAGATATGTAATTATGGTGTTCACTTGCCATTTCACGTGCATTAGGGTTCGAACACTCGGACACTTATTCGGAACATCTTGCATGATGGCAGATATGCAACTATAGTGTTTACTTGCCATTTCTCTTGCATTAGGGTTTAAACACTCGGACACTTATTCTGAACATCTTGCATATTGGAAGAGATGTAATTATGGTGTTTACTTGCCATTTCTCGTGGTTTAGGGTTCGAACACTCAGACACTTATTCGGACCATCTAGCGTGATGGCAGATATGTAATTATGGTGTTTACTTGCCATTTCTCATGCATTAGGTTTTAGACACTCGAGCACTTATTCGCACCCTCTTGCGTGATGGCAGATATGTAATTATGGTGTTTACTTGCCATTTCTCATGCATTAGGGTTCGAACACTCGGACACTTATTCGGACCATCTTGCATGATGGCAGGTATAAAATTATGGTGTTTACTTGCCATTTCTCATGCATTAGGGTTTAAACACTCGGATACTTTTTCGGACCCTCCTGCGTGATGGAAAAAAAGTAATTATGGTATTTACTTGCCACTTCTCGTGCATTAGGGTTTGAACACTCGGACACTTATTCGGACCATCTTGCGTGATGGCAGATATGTAATTATGGTGTTTACTTGCCATTTCTCATGCATTAGGTTTTAGACACTCAGGCACTTATTCGGACCCACTTGCATGATGGCAGATATGTAATTATGGTGTTTATGTGCCATTTCTCGTAGATTAGGGTTCGGACACTCGGACACTTATTTGGACCATCTTGCATGATGGCAGATATGTAATTATGGTGTTTACTTGCCATTTCTCATGCATTAGGGTTTAAACACTCGAACACTTTTTCGGACCCTCTTGCACGATGGAAGAGATGTAATTATGGTGTTTAGCTGCCGTTTCTCGTGCATTAGGGTTCGAACACTCGGACACTTATTCGGAACATCTTGCATGATGGCAGATATGCAACTATAGTGTTTACTTGCCATTTCTCTTGCATTAGGGTTTAAACACTCGGACACTTATTCTGAACATCTTGCATATTGGAAGAGATGTAATTATGGTGTTTACCTGCCTTTTCTCGTGGATTACGGTTCGAACACTCGACACTTATTCGGACACTCTGGCGTGATGGCAGATATGTAATTATGGAGTTTACTTGCCATTTCTCATGCATTAGGTTTTAGACACTCGGACACTTATTCGGACCATCATGCATGATGGCAAATATGCAATTATGGTATTTACTTGCCATTTCTTATACATTAGGGTTTAAACATTCGGACACTTATTTGGACCCTCTTGCATGATGGAAGAGATGTAATTATGGTGTTTACTTGCCATTTCTCGTGCATTAGGGTTTAAACACTCGGACACTTAGTCGGACCCTCTTACATGATCACAGATACGTAATTATGGTGTTTACTTGCCATTTCTCATGCATTAGGGTTCGAACACTCGGACACTTATTCAGACCACCTTGCATGATGACAGATATTTAATTATGGTGTTTACTTGCCATTTCTCATCCATTAGGGTTTAAACACTCGGACACTTTTTCAGACCCTCTTGCGAGATGGCAGATATGTAATTGTGGTGTTCACTTTGCATTTCACGTGCATTAGGGTTTAAGCACTCAGACACTTATTCGGACCCTGTTGCGCGATGGCTAATATGTATTTATGGTGTTTACTTGCCATTTCTCTTGCATTAGGGTTTAAACACTTGGACACTTATTTGGACCCTCTTGCATGATGGAAGAGATGTAATTCTGGTGTTTACTTGCCATTTCTCGTGCATTAGGGTTTAAACACTCGGACACTTAGTCGGACCCTCTTACATGATCACAGATACGTAATTATGGTGTTTACTTGCCATTTCTCATGCATTGGGGTTCGAACACTTGGACACTTATTCCGACCACCTTGCATGATGGCAGATATGTAATTATGGTGTTTACTTGCCATTTCTCGTGCATTAGGGTTTAAATAATCGGACACTTTTTCGGACCCTCTTGCATGATGGCAGATATGTAATTGTGGTGTTCACGTTGCATTTCTCGTGCATTAGGGTTTAAGTACTCGGACACTTATTCGGACCCTGTTGCATGATGGCTAATATGTATTTATGGAGTTTACTTGCCATTTCTCGTGCATTGGGGTTTAAACAGTCGGACACTTATTCGGACCCTCTTACATGATCACAGATACGTAATTATGGTGTTTACTTGCCATTTCTCATGCATTAGGGGTCGAACACTCTGACACTTATTCAGACCACCTTGCATGGTGGCAGATATGTAGTTATGGTGTTTACTTGCCATTTCTTGTGCATTAGGGTTTAAACACTCGGACACTTTTTCGGACCCTCTTACGTGATGGCAGATATGTAATTGTGGTGTTTACTTTGCATTTCTCGTGCATTAGGGTTTAAGCACTCGGACACTTATTCGGAACCTGTTGCGCGGTGGCAGATATGTAATTATGCTGTTTACTTGCCATTTCTCACGCATTACGATTCGAACACTCGGACACTTATTCGGACCCTCTTGTATGATGGCAGATATGTAATTATGGTGTTTACTTGCCGTTTCTCATGCATTAGGGTTTAGACTCTCGGTCAGTTATTCAGACCATCTTTCATGATGACAGATATGTAATTATGGTGTTTACTTTCCATTTCTCCGGCATTAAGGTTCGAACACTCAGACACTTATTCGGACCCTCTGCCATGATGGCAGATATGTAATTATGGTGTTTACTTGCCATTTCTCATGCATTAATGTTTAAACACTCAGACACTTATTCGGACCCTCTTGCATCATTAGAGATATGTAATTGTGCTGTTATTTGCCATTTCTCATGCATTAGGGTTCAAACACTCGGACAGTTATTTGGACCCTCTTACATGGTGATAGATATGTAATTATGGTGTTTACTTGCCACTTCTCATGCATTAGGGTTCGAAAACTCGGACACTTATTCAGACCCTTTTGCATGATGGCAGATATGTAATTACAGTGTTTACCTGCCATTTCTCATGCATTAGGGTTTAAATACTCGGACACTTATTCGGACCCTCTTGCGTGATGGCAGATATGTAATTATGGTGTTTACTTGTCATTTCTCACGCATTAGGGTTCGAACATTCGGACATTTATTTAGACCCTCTTGCATGATGGCAGATATCCAATTATGGTGTTTACTTGCCATTTCTCATGCAATAGGGTTTAAACACTCGGAAACTTATTCGGACCCTCTTGCTTGATGGAAGATATGTAATTATGGTATTCACTTGCTATTTCTCGTACATTAGGGTTCGAACACTTGGACACTTATTCGGACCATCTTGCGTGATGGCAGATACGTAATAATGGTGTCCACTTGCCATTCCTCATGCATTTGGTTTTAGACACTCGGACACTTATTCGGACCCTTTTGCATGATGCCAGATATGTAATTAGGGTGTTTACTTGCCATTTCTTGTGCATTAGGATTCAATCACTCGGACACTTATTCGGACCATCTTGCATGATGGCAGATAGGCAATTACAGTGTTTACTTGACATTTCTCATGTAGTAGAGTTTAAACACTCAGACACTTATTCGGACCCTCTTACATGATGAAAGAGACGTAATTATGCTGTTTACTTGCCATTTCTCGTGCATTAGGGTTCGAACACTCGGACACTTATTTGGACCATCTTCCATGATGGCAGATATGTAATTATGGTTTTTACTTGCCATTTCTCATGCATTAGATTTTAGACACTCGGACACTTATTCGGACCCTCTTCCATGATGGCAGATATGTAATTATGGTGTTTACTTGCCATTTCTCGTGCATTACAGTTCGAACACTCGGGCACTTATTCGGACTGTCTTGCATGATGGCAGATATGTAATTGTGGTGTTTACTTATTGTATCTCATGCATTAGGGTTCCAAATTCAGACACTTATTCGGACCCCCTTGCACGATGGTAGATATGTAATTATCGTGTTTACTTGCCATTTCTCACGCCTTGGGAGTCGAACACTCGGACACTTATTCAGACCCTCTTGCATGATGGCAGATATGTAATTATGGTGTTTATTTATCATTTCTCATGCATTAAGGTTTAAACTCTAAGACAATTATTCGCACCCTCTTTCATGACGACAGATATGCAATTATGGGGTTTACTTTCCATTTCTCCTGCATTAAGGTTCGAATACTCCGACTCTTATTCGGGCCCTCTTGCATGATGGCAGATATGTAGTTATGGTGTTTACTTGCCATTTCTCGTGCATTAGGGTTCGAACACTAGGATACTTATTCGGACCATCTTCCGTGATGGCAGATATGTAATTATGGCGTTAACTTGCCATTTCTCATGCATTAGATTTTAGACACTCGGACACTTATTCGGACCCTCTTCCATGATGGCAGATATGTAATTATGGTGTTTACTTGCCATTTCTCGTGCATTAGTGTTCGAACACTCGGGCACTTATTCGGACTGTCTTGCATGATGGCAGATATATAATTGTGGTGTTTACTTACTGTATCTCATGCATTAGGGTTCCAAATTCGGACACTTATTCGGACCCCCTTCCACAATGGTAGATATGTAATTATCGTGTTTACTTGCCATTTCTCACGCCTTAGAAGTCGAACACTCTGACACTTATTCAGACCCTCTTGCATGATGGCAGATATGTAATTATGGTGTTTATTTACCATTTCTCATGCATTAGGGTTTAGACCCTAAGACAGTTATTCGCACCCTCTTTCATGACGACAGATATGCAATTATGGTGTTTACTTTCCATTTCTCTTGCATTAAGGTTCGAATACTCTGACTCTTATTCGGGCCCTCTTGCATGGTGGAAGATATGTAGTTATGGTGTTTACTTGCCGTTTCTCGTGCATTAGATTTTAGACACTCGGACACTTATTCAGACCCCCTTGCACGATGCTAGATATGTAATTATCGTGTTTCCTTGCCGTTTCTCATACATTAGAATTCGAACACTCGGACACTTATTCAGAACCTCTTGTATATATATGGTGTTTATATGACATTTCTAATGCGTTAGGGTTTAGACTCGGAGACAGTTATTCACACCTTCTTTCATGATGACAGATATGTAATAATGGTGTTTACTTTCCATTTATGCTGCATTAAGGTTCGAACAATCTGACACTTATTCGGACCATCTTGTATGATGACAGATATGTAATTATGGTGTTTACTTTCCATTTCTCCTGCATTAAGATTTGAAAACTCTGACACTTATTCAGACCCTCTTGCATAATGCCAGATATGTAGATATGGTGATTACTTGCCGTTTCTCATGCGTTAGGGTTTTAACACTCAGACACTTATTCGGACCCTCTTGCATGATGGCAGATATGTAATTATGGTGTTTACTTGCCATTTCTCATGCATTACGGTTTAAACACTCAGACACTTATTCGGACCCTCTTGCACGATGGCAGATATGCAATTATGGTGTTTATTTTCCATTTCTCATGTATTAGGGTTTAAACACTAGGACACTTATTTGGACCCCCTTACACGATGACGGATATGTAATTATGGTGTTTTCTTGCATTTTCTCATGCATTAGGGTTTAAACACTTGGACACTCATTCAGACCCTCTTGCATGATGGCAGATATGTAATTATGGTGTTTACTTGCCATTTCTCGTGCATTAGCGTTTAAATACTCGGACACTTATTCGGACCCTCTTGCGAGATGGCAGATATGTAATTATAATGTTTACTTGCCATTTCTCACACAATAGGGTTCGAACACTCAGACACTTATTCAGACCCTCTTGCATGATGGCAGATATCCAATTATGGTGTTTACTTGCCATTTCTCATGCAATAGGGTTTACACACTCGGAAACTTAATTGGACCCTCTTGCATGATGGAAGATATGTAAGTATGGTGTTCATTTTCCATTTCTCATGCATTAGGGTTCGAACACTCGGACACTAATTCGGACCATCTTGCGTGATGGCAAATGTGTAATTATGGTGCTCACTTGCCATTCCTCATGCATTACGATTTAGACACTCGGACACTTATTCGGACCCTCTTGCATGATAGCAGATATGTAATTATGGTGTCTACATGTCATTTCTCCTGAATTAGGGTTTAAACAGTCGCAAATTTATTCGGACTCTTTTGCATGATGGCAGATATGTAATTGTGGTGTTTACTTACCGTATCTCATGCATTAGGGTTCGAAATTCGGACACTTTTTCGGACCCTCTTGCATGATCGTAGATTTGTAATTATGGTGTTTTACTTGTCATTTTTCACGCGTAAGGATTCCAACACGCAGACACTTATTCGGACCCTTTTGCATGATTGTAGATATGTAATTATGGTGTTTATTTGCCATTTCTCGTGCATTAGGGTTTACACACTCAGACACTCATTCGGACCCTCTTCCATGATGGCAGATTTGTAATTATGGTGTTTACTTGCCATTTCTCACGCATTAGGATTTAAACACTCGGACACTTATTCGAACCATCTTGCATGATGGCAGATATGTAATTATGGTGTTTACTTGCCATTTCTCGTGCATTTGGGTTTAAACACTCGGACACTTATTCGGACCCTCTTACGTGATGGCAGATATGTAATTATGGTGTTTACTTGTCATTTCTCACGCATTAGGGTTCGAACACTCGTACACTTATTCAGACCCTCTTGCCTGATGGAAGATATGTAATTATAGTGTTTACTTGCCATTTTTCGTGAATTTGGGTTCGAACACTAGGAAACTTATTCGGACCATCTTGCGTGGTGGCAGATATGTAATTACGGTGTTTACTTGCCATTACTCATGCAATAGGTTTTAGACACTTGGGCACTTATTTAAACTGTCTTGCATGATGGCAGATATGTAATTATGGTGTTTGCTTGTCATTTCTCAGGCATTAGGGTACGAACACTCGGACACTTATTCGGACGATCTTGCATGATGGCAGATATGCAATTATGTTGTTTATTTGCCATTTCTCATGCATTAGGGTTTAAAAACTCGGGCTGTTATTCGGACCCTCTTGCATGATGGAAAAGATGTAATTATGGTGTTAACTTGCCATTTCTCGTGCATTAGGGTTCGAACACTCAGACACTTATTTGGACTATCTTCCGTGATGGTGGATATGTAATTATGAAGTTTACTTGCCATTTCTCATGCATTAGGTTTTAGACACTAGGACACATATTCGGACCCTCTTCCATGATAGCAGATATGTAATTATGTGGTTTACTTGCCATTTCTCGTGCATTAGGGTTCGAACACTCGGGCACTTATTCGGACTGTCTTGCATGATGGTAGATATGTAATTGTGGTGTTTACTTCCTGTATCTCTTGCATTAGGGTTCCAAATTGGAACACTTACTCGGACCCCTTTGCACGATGGTAGATATGTAATTATCGTGTTTACTTGCTGTTTCTCACACACTAGGATTCGAACACTCGGAAATTTATTCAGACCCTCTTGCATGATGGCAGATATGTAATTATGGTGTTTATCTGTCAATTCTAATGCAATAGGGTTTAGACTCTGAGACAGTTATTCACGACCTCTTTCATGATGACAGATATGTAATTATGGTGTTTACTTTCCATTTCTGCTGCATTAAGGTTCGAACAATCTGACACTTATTCGGACCCTCTTGTATGATCGCAAATATGTAATTATGGTGTTTACATGCCATTTCTCATGCATTAGGGTTTAAATACTAAAACACTTATTCGGACCCTCTTGCATGATGACAGATATGTAATTATGGTGTTTACTTTCCATTTCTCCTGTGTTAAGGTTCGAACACTCTGACACTTATTCGGACCCTCTTGCATGATGGCAAATATGTAGTTATGGTGATTACTTGCCGTTTCTCATGCATTAGGTTTTAGCACTCAGACACTTATTCGGACCCTCTTGTATGATGACAGATATGTAATTATGGTGTTTACTTTCCAATTCTCATGCATTAGGGTTTAAAGACTCAGACACTTATTCGGACCCTCTTACATGATGACAGATATGTAATTATGGTGTTTACTTTCCATTTCTCCTGTGTTAAGGTTCGAACACTCTGACACTTATTCGGACCCTTATGCATGATGGCAGATATGTAGTTATGGTGATTACTTGCCGTTTCTCATGCATTAGGTTTTAACACTCAGACACTTATTCGGACCCTCTTCTATGATGGCAAATATGTAATTATGGTGTTTATTTGCCATTTCTCATGCATTAGGGTTTAAAGACTCAGACACTTATTCGGACCCTCTTGCATGATGACAGATTTGTAATTATGGTGTTTACCTTCCATTTCTCCTGTGTTAAGGTTCGAGCACTCTGACACTTATTCGGACCCTCTTCCATGATGGCAGATATGTAGTTACGGTGATTACTTGTTGTTTCTCATGCATTAGGTTTTAACTCTCAGACACTTATTCGGACCCTCTTGTATGATGGCAGATACGTAATTATGGTGTTTACTTGCCATTTCTCATGCATTAGGGTTTAAAGACTCAGCCACTTATTCGGACCCTCTTGCATGATGGAAGATATGTAATTATGGTGTTCATTTTCCATTTCTCGTGCATTAGGTTTCGAACACTCGGACACTTATTCGGACCATCTTGCGTGATGGCAAATATTTAATTATGGTGTTCACTTGCCATTCCTCGTGCATTAGGTTTTAGACACTCTGACTCTTATTCGAACCCTCTTGTATGATGGCAGATATGTAATTATGGTGTTTACTTGCCATTTCTCATGCATTACGGTTTAAACACTCAGACACTTATTCGGACCCCCTTGCATGATGGCAGATATGTAGTTATGGTGATTACTTGTCGTTTCTCATGCTTTAAGTTTTAACACTCAGACACTTATTCGGACTCTCTTGTATGGTGGCAGATATGTAATTATGGTGTTTACTTGCCATTTCTCATGCATTAGGGTTTAAAGACTCAAACACTTATTCGGACCCACTTGCATGATGACAGATATATAACTATGGTGTTTACTTTCCATTTCTCCTGTGTTAAGGTTCGAACACTGTGACACTTATTCGGACCATCTTGCATGATGGCAGATATGTAGTTATGGTGATTACTCTCCGTTTCTCATGCATTACGTTTTAACAATCAGACACTTATTCGGACCCTCTTGTATGATGGCAGATATGTAATTATGGTGTTTACTTGCCATTTCTCATGCACTACGGTTTAAAGACTCAGACACTTATTCGAACCCTCTTGCATGATGACAGATATGTAATTATGGTGTTTACTATCCCTTTCTCCTGTGTTAAGGTTCGAACACTCTGACACTTATTCGGACCCTCTTCCATGATGACAGATATGTAGTTATGGTGATTACTTGCCGTTTCTTACACATTAGGTTTTAACACTCAGACACTAATTCGGACCCTCTTGTATGATGGCAGATATGTAATTATGGTGTTTACTTGCCATTTCTCATGCATTAGGGTTTAAAGACTCAGACACTTATTCGGACCCTTTTACATGATGACAGATATGTAATTATGGTGTTTACTTTCCATTTCTCCTGTGTTAAGGTTCGAAGACTCTGACACTTATTCGGACCCTCTTCCATGATGGCAGATATGTAGTTACAGTGATTACTTGCCATTTCTCATGCATTAGGTTTTAACACTCAGACACTTATTCGGACCCTCTTGTATGATGGCAGATATGTAATTATGGTGTTTACTTGCCATTTCTCATGCATTAGGGTTTAAAGACTCAGACACTTGTTCGAACCCTCTTGCATGATGACGGATATGTAATTATGGTGTTTACTTTCCATTTCTCCTGTATTAAGGTTCGAACACTCTGACACTTATTCGGACCCCCTTGCATAATGGCAGATATGTAGTTATGGTGATTACTTGCCGTTTCTCATGCATTAGGTTTTAACACTCAGACACATATTCGAACCCTCTTGTATGGTGACAGATATGTAATTATGGTGTTTACTTGCCATTTCTCATGCATTAGGGTTTAAAGACTCAAACACTTATTCGGACCATCTTGCATGATGACAGATATGTAATTATGGTGTTTACTTTCCATTTCTCCTGTGTTAAGGTTCGAAGACTCTGACACTTATTCGGACCCTCTTCCATGATGGCAGATATGTAGTTATGGTGATTACTTGCCGTTTCTCATGCATTAGGTTTTAACACTCAGACACTTACTCGGACCCTCCTATGTGATGGCAGATATCTAATTATGGTGTTTACTTGCCATTTCTCATGCATTAGGGTTTAAAGACTCAGACACTTATTCGGACCCTGTTGCATGATGACAGATATGTAATTTTGGTGTTTACTTTCCATTTCTCCTGTGTTAAGGTTCGAACACTCTGACACTTATTCGGAACCTCTTGCATGATGGCAGATATGTAGTTATGGTGATTACTTTCCGTTTCTCATGCATTAGGTTTTAACACTCAGACACTTATTCGGACCCTCTTGTATGATGGCAGATATGTAATTATGGTGTTTACTTGCCATTTCTCATGCATTATGGTTTAAACACTCAGACACTTATTCGGACCCTCTTGCATGATGGCAGATATGTAGTTATGGTGATTACTTGTCGTTTCTCATGCATTAGGTTTTAACACTCAGACACTTATTCGGACCCTCTTGCATGATGGCAGATATATAATTATGGTGTTTACTTGCCATTTCTCATGCATTAGGGTTTAAAGACTCAGACACTTATTCGGACCCTCTTGCATGATGACAGATATGTAATTATGGTGTTTACTTTCCATTTCTCCTGTGTTAAGGTTTGAACACTCTGACACTTATTCGGACCCTCTTGCATGGTGGCAGATATGTAGTTCTGGTGATTACTTGCCGTTTCTCATGCATTAGGTTTTAACACTCAGACACTTATTCGGACCCTCTTGCATGATGGCAGATAGGCAATTATGGTGTTTACTTTCCATTTCTCAAGCATTAGGGTTTAAACACTCGGACACCTATTCGGACCCTCTTGCGTGATGGCAGATATGTAATTACAGTGTTTACTTGCCATTTCTCACGCATTAGGGTCCGAACACTCGGACACTTATTCAAACCCTCTTGCATAATGGGAAATATCCAATTATGCTGTTTACTTTCCATTTCTCATGCAATGGGTTTAAACACTCGGAAACTTATTCGGACCCTCTTGCATGATGGAAGATATGTAATTATGGTGTTCATTTTCCATTTCTCGTGCATTAGGTTTCGAACACTCGGACACTTATTCAGACCATCTTGCGTGATGGCAAATATTTAATTACGGTGTTCACTTGCCATTCCTCGTGCATTAGGTTTTAGACACTCTGACACTTATTCGGACCCTCTTCCATGATGGCAGATATGTAGTTATGGTGATTACTTGCCGTTTCTCATGCATTAGGTTTTAACACTCAGACACTTATTCGGACCCTCTTGTATGATGGCAGATATGTAATTATGGTGTTTACTTGCCATTTCTCATGC
>NW_021024722.1:2219884-2254906 GCF_004153795.1 Camellia sinensis
GGTTCGAACCACTTCAGGACACTTATTCAGACCCTCTTGCATGATGGCAGATATCCAATTATGGTTGCTTTACTTGCCCATTTCTCATTGCATAGGGTTTACCACACTCGGAAACTTAATTGGACCCTCTTGCATGATGGAAGATATGTAAAGTATGGTGTTCATTTTCCATTTCTCATCATTAGGGTTCGAACACTCGGACACAATTCGACCATCGCGTGATAGGCAAATGTGTAATTTATGGTGTCACTTTGCCATTCCTCATGCATTACGATTTTAGACACCGGACACTTATTCGACCCTCTTGCATGAACAGATATGTAATTTTGGTTGGTCTACATGTCATTTCTCCTGAATTAGGTTTAAACAGTCCAAAATTTATTTCGCACTCTTTTTGCATGATGGCAGATATGTAATTGTGGTGTTTACTTACCGTTTATCTCATGCATTAGGGTTCGAAATTCTGGACACTTTTTCGGACCTCTGCATGATTTCGTAATTTGTAATTATGGTGTTTTTTACTTGTCATTTTTCACGCGTAAGGATTCCAACACGCAGACACTTATTCGGGACCCTTTTGCATGATTTAGGCATATGTAATTATGGTGATTATTGCCGTTTTCTCAGTGCATTCAGGGTTTCACATCCAGACACTATTATCGAGACCCTCTTCGGCATGATGCAGATATGTAATTATGGTGTTTTACTTGCCACTTTCTCAGGCATTAGGCGTTTAAAGACATCCTCGACACTTAGTTCGTAAACCTCTTAGCATGATGGCATGATATGTTAATTATGTGTTTATACTTGCATTATTCTCCTGTGCTTTACGGTTTCGTTAAACACTTCGACACTTATTTCGGACCCTCTTACGTGATGCAGATATGGAAGTTCTGTGATCTTACTTGTTCATTTCCAGCATAGGGTTTTCGAACACTCGTACAGCTTATATCGGACCCTCTGTGCTAGATGGAGATATGTAATTTATGTCACGCTGTTTACTCTGCCATTTCGATGAATTGGGTTAGAGACTCTAGGAACACTATTCGGACCCTCTTGCAGTGAGTAACAGGATTATGTAATTATCGGACATGTTTACCTATTGCCATTTTCTCTTAAAGGTCTAGACACTCTAAGCACTTATTTCCGACAAACGTCTTCATGATGGCAGATATGCTTAATTATCGTGTTGCTTGTCTTTCTCGTGCATTAGGTGTAGTAACACTCAGACACTTATCGGACCCTCTTGGCATGATGTGTCAGATTATGAATTATTGTGACTTTTACTTGTCAGGGTTTCTCATGCATTTAGGGTTTAAAATCTCGCAATCTATCGGACCCTTCTTGCATGTATGACAGAGATGTAATTATGGTGCTTTACTTTGCCTATTTCCTCTTGTGCAAGGTTCTCGAACACTTTGGGACACGTTATTCGGACCTTCTTCACTGATGGTGGAACTAGATAAATTTAAGTATCGTCTTACTTGCCGTTTCTCGATTCATTTTAGGTTTAACACTCAGGACATCTTACTCGGACGCCTCTGTTCAATTGATCAGATATGTAATTATGTGTTTAACTGTCTGCATTTCTACGTGCATTACGCGTTAAACACTCAGACGGCACTATTCGGACTTCTTGCCACATGATGTAGTTATGTGAATGGTGTTACTTCCGTATCTCATTGCATTAGGGTTCAACACTCATGAACACTTATTTGGACCCTCTTGCATGATGCGTAGATATGTAATTATGGTGTTTACTTGCCGATTTCCTCAGCATCATAGGGTTAAACGAACATCAAAATTTATTCCGGACGCCCTCTTGCATTGTATGCAGATAGATGTAATTGTATGGTGTTTATCTGTCCATTTCTCTGTGATAGGTCGTTACACTCTCGACACTTATTCGTCGACCTCTTGCATGATGACAGATATGTTATGTATGGTGTTACTTGCCGTTTCTCTGCATACGGTTTTAACACATTAGACACTTATTCGGGACCCCTGTTGTATGATGCAGATAATGTAATTAGTTTTACTGCCCATTTCTCATGCATTACGGTTTAAAACTAGACATTATTCAGGACCCTCTTGCCATGATGACAGATATGTAATTATGGTGGTTTAACTATCCCTTTTCCTGTTGTTAAAGGTTCGAACACTCTGACACTTATTATTCGGACCCTCTTGCATTGATGAGCAAAATATGAGTTTGGTGATTACTTGCCGTTCTCTCAGCAATTTAGGTTTTACACTCAGACCACTAATTCGACCCTCTTGGTATGATGGACAGATATGTAATTAGGTGTTTACTTTCCAATTCTCATGTCATTAGGTTTAAAGCACTCAGACACTTATTCGGACCTTCTTACATGAGACAGAATGAATAGCGGTGTTTACTTTCATCTCCTGTGTTAAGGTTGTTCGAACACTTGACACTTATTCGCGACCCTCTTCATGATGGCCAGCATATGTAGTTACATGGTGATTACTGTGCCTGTTCTCATGCATGTAGGTGTTTTAACACTCAGAACTTTATTCGGACCCTCTTATGATGCCAATATGTAATTAATTGTGTTTACTTTAGCCATCTTCTCATGCTTAGGCGTTTAAAGACTCATGACCACTATTTTCGGACCCTCTTGCATGATGACGAGATTTAGTATTATCTGTGTTTACTTTCCATTTCTCCTGTATTAAGGTTCAGACACTCTGAGCACTTATTCGAGCGCGCCTCTTGCCATAAGATTGGCAGATATGAGTCTAGCGTGCTGATTACTTGCCTTGTCTCATGCATTAGGTTTTAACATCTCAGACACATATTCGGACTCCTCTTTGTATGGTGACAGATACTTAATTATGTGTTTACTGCCATTTCTCATGCATTAGGTGAAAGACTCAAAGCCACTTATTCGGACCCATCTTCGCTATGATGAAGATATGTAATTATTTGGTGTTGCTTCCATTCTCTCGTGCTTAGGTTTCGAAGACACTCTGGACACTTATTCGGCCCATCTTCCGTGATGGCAATATGTTAATTATGGCGTGTTTCACTTGCCTTTCTCACTGCATTAGTGTTAGACACTCATGACCTTACTCGGAACCCTCTTGTAGATGGCAGATACTGTAATTGAGTGGTGTTTACTTGCCCATTCTCATGCATTAGGGGTTTAAGACTCAGACACTTATTCGGACCCTTGCATAGATGGCAGATATTATTTGTGGTGAGTTTACTTGTCTTTCTCCTTGTTTAAGTGTCGTAACACTCTGGAACACTTATTCGGGAAACTCTCTTGCATGGTGGCAGATATGTAATTATGGTGTTTACTTGCCGATTTCTCACTGGCATTAGGTGTTAAGACTCAAACACTTATTCGGACCCGACTTGATTTATGCAGAATATATAACTATGGTGTTTGACTTGCATTTCCTCTGTGATTAAGGTTTACGAAACACTTGACACTTATTCGGACCACCTCTTGCATGATTGGCAGATTATTAAGTTTAATGGTGATTACTTGTCGTTTCTCATGCATTAGTCTTTTAACATCAGACACTTATTCCGGACCCTCTTGCATATGGCCAGATATAGTAATTATGGTGTTTACTTGCCATTTCTCATGCATCTAGCGAGTTTAAAGACTCAGACACTTATTTCGAACCGCTCTTGCATGCATGACAGATATGTAATTATGTGTTTCTATTCCCTTTCTCCTGTGTTAAAGTTCGAAACACTCTGACACTTATTCGACCCTCTTGATCCTGTGGACAGATAGTAGTTTCGTGATTACTTGCCGTTTCTTACATGCATTAGGTTTTAAACACTCAGACACTTATTCGGACCCTCTGTATGGATGGCAGATATGTATTTATGGTGTTTACTGCCATTTCTCATGCATTTGAGTTTTAAAGACTCAGACACTTTATTCGGACCTCTTACATGATGACAGATATGTAATATGGTGTTTACATGCCATTTCTCCTTGTGTTAAGCGTTCGAAGACTCTGACACTTTATTCGGACCCTCTTCCATGATGCAGATATGTAGTTATGGTGATTACTTGCCATTTCTCATGCATTAGGTTTTAACACTCAGACACTTATTCGGACCCTCTTGTATGATGGCAGATATGTAATTATGGTATTTACTTGCCATTTCTCATGCATTAGGGTTTAAAGACTCAGACACTTATTCGAACCCTCTTGCATGATGACGGATATGTAATTATGGTGTTTACTTTCCATTTCTCCTGTGTTAAGGTTCGAACACTCTGACACTAATTCGGACCCCCTTGCATAATGGCAGATATGTAGTTATGGTGATTACTTGCCGTTTCTCATGCATTAGGTTTTAACACTCAGACACGTATTCGAACCCTCTTGCATGATGACAGATATGTAATTATGGTGTTTACTTGCCATTTCTCATGCATTAGGGTTTAAAGACTCAGACACTTATTCGGACCCTCTTGCATGATGACAGATATGTAATTATGGTGTTTACTTTCCATTTCTCCTGTGTTCAGGTTCGAAGACTCTGACACTTATTCGGTCCCTCTTCCATGATGGCAGATATCTAGTTATGGTGATTACTTGCCGTTTCTCATGCATTAGGTTTTAACACTCAGACACTTACTCGGACCCTCCTATATGATGGCAGATATGTAATTATGGTGTTTACTTGCCATTTCTCATGCATTAGGGTTTAAAGACTCAGACACTTATTCGGACCCTGTTGCATGATGACAGATATGTAATTTTGGTGTTTACTTTCCATTTCTCCTGTGTTAAGGTTCGAACACTCTGACACTTATTTGGAACCTCTTGCATGATGGCAGATATGTAGTTATGGTGATTACTTTCCGTTTCTCATGCCTTAGGTTTTAACACTCAGACACTTATTCGGACCCTCTTGTATGATGGCAGATATGTACTTATGGTGTTTACTTGCCATTTCTCATGCATTACGGTTTAAACACTCAGACACTTATTCGGACCCTCTTGCATGATGGCAGATATGTAGTTATGGTGATTACTTGCCGTTTCTCATGCAATAGGTTTTAACACTCAGAGACTTATTCGGACCCTCTTGCATGATGGCAGATATATAATTATGGTGTTTACTTGCCATTTCTCATGGATTAGGGTTTAAAGACTCAGACACTTATTCGGACCCTCTTGCATGATGACAGATATGTATTTACGGTGTTTACTTTCCATTTCTCCTATGTTAAGGTTTGAACACTCTGACACTTATTCGGACCCTCTTGCGTGGTGGCAGATATGTAGTTATGGTGATTACTTGCCGTTTCTCATGCATTAGGTTTTAACACTCAGACACTTATTCGGACCCTCTTGCATGATGGCAGATAGGCAATTATGGTGTTTACTTTCCATTTCTCAAGCATTAGGGTTTAAACACTCGGACACCTATTCGGACCCTCTTGCGTGATGGCAGATATGTAATTACAGTGTTTACTTGCCATTTCTCACGCATTAGGGTCCGAACACTCGGACACTTATTCAAACCCTCTTGCATGATGGCAAATATCCAATTATGCTGTTTACTTGCCATTTCTGATGCAATAGGGTTTAAACACTCGGAAACTTATTCGGACCCTCTTGCATGATGGAAGATATGTAATTATGGTGTTCATTTTCCTTTTCTCGTGCATTAGGTTTCGAACACTCGGACACTTATTCGGACCATCTTGCATGATGGCAAATATTTAATTACGGTGTTCACTTGCCATTCCTCGTGCATTAGGTTTTAGACACTCTGACACTTATTCGGACCCTCTTGCTTGATGGTAGATATGTAATTATGGTGTTTACATGTCATTTCTCATGAATTAGGGTTTAAACACTCATAAATTTATTCGGACTCTTTGCATGATGCCAGATATGTAATTGTGGTGTTTACTTAAACGTATCTCATGCATTAGGGTTCGAACACTCGGACACTTTTTCGGATCTTCTTGCATGATGGTAGATTTGTAATTATGGTGTTTTACTCCTCATTTCTCACGCATTGGGATTCGAACACTCGGACACTTATTCGAAGCCTTTTGCATGATGGTAGATATGTAATTGTGGTGTTTATTTGCCATTTCTCGTGCATTAGGGTTTACACACTCGAACACTCATTCGGACCCTCTTACATGATTGCAGATATGTAATTATGGCGTCTACTTGCCATTTCTCATGCATTACGGTTTAAACACTCTAACACTTATTCGGACCGTCTTGCATGATGGCAGATATGTAATTAGGATATTTAGTTGCCATTTCTCGTCCATTAGGGTTTAAATATTCGAACACTTATTCGGACCCTCTTACGTGATGGCAGATATGTAATTATGTTGTTTACTTTCCATTTCTCACGCATTAGGGTTCGAACACTCGGACACTTATTCAGACCCTCTTGCATGATGGAAGATATGTAATTATGGTGTTTACGTGCCATTTCTCGTGAATTTGGGTTCAAAAACTCGAAAACTTATTCAGACCATCTTGCGTGATGGCAGATATGTAATTACGGTGTTTACTTGCCATTACTCATGCATTAGGTTTTAGACACTCGGGCACTTATTCGGACCCTCTTGCATGATGGCAAATATGTAATTATGGTGTTTACTTGCCATTTCTCGTGCATTAGGGTTCGAACACTCGGACACATATTCAGACCATCTTGCATGATGGCAGATATGCAATTATGGTGTTTACTTGCCATTTCGCAAGCGTTAGGGTTTAAACATTCGGACACTTGTTCATACCCTCTTGCATGCTGGAAGAAATGTAATTACGGTGTTTACTTGCCATTTCTCGTGCATTAGGGTTTGAACACTCGGACACATATTCGGACCATCTTGCGTGATGGCAAATATGCAATGGTGTTCACTTATCATTTCTCATGCATTAGGGTTTAAACACTCGGACACTTATTTAGACTCTATTCCATGATGGCAGATATGTAATTATGGTGTTTACTTACCGTATCTCATGCATCAGGGTTCGAAATTGAGAAACTTTTTAGGATCCTCTTGCATGATGGTAGATATGTAATTATGGTGTTTCACTTGCCATTTTTCATACGTTAGTGTTTAAACACTCGAACACTTATTCGGACCCTCTTACGTGATGACAGATATGTAATTGTGGTGTTTACGTGCCATTTATCGCCCATTATGGTTCGAACACTCGGTCACGTATTCAGACCCTGTTACATGATGGCAGATATCCAATTATGGTGTTTACTTGCCATTTCTCATGCATTAGGGTTTAAACACTCGGACACTTATTCGGACGCTCTTGCATGATGGAAGAGATGTAATTATGGTGTTTACTTGCCATTTCTCGTGCATTAGGGTTCGAACACTCGGACACTTATTCGGATCATCTTCCGTGATAGCAGATATGTAATTATGGTGTTTACTTGCCATTTCTCATGCAGTAGGTTTTCGACACTCGGACACTTATTCGGACCCTCTTGCAAGATGGCAGATATGTAATTATGGTGTTTACTTGCCATTTCTCATGCATTACGGTTCGAACACTCGGACACTTATTCGGACCATCTTGCGTGATAGCAGATATGTAATTACGGTGTTTACTTGCCATTTCCCATGCATTAGGTTTTAGACACTCAGGTACTTATTCGAACCCTCTTGCATGATGGGAGATATGTATTTATGGTGTTTACATGCCATTTCTCGTGCATTAGGGTTCGAACACTCGGACACATATTCGGACCATCTTGCATGATGGCCGATATGCAATTATAGTGTTTACTTGCCATTTCTCAAGCATTAGGGTTTACACAATCGGACATTTGTTCGAACCCTATTGCATGATGGAAGAAATGTAACTACGGTGTTTACTTACCATTTCTCGTGCATTAGGTTTGAACACTCGGACACTTATTCGGACCATCTTGCGTGATGGCAGATATGCAATGGTGTTTACATGTCATTTCTCATGCATTAGGGTTTAAACACTCGGACACTTATTCCGACTCTCTTCCAGGATGGCAGATATGTAATTATGGTGTTTACTTACCGTATCTCATGCATTAGGGTTCAAAATTCAGACACTTTTTCGGATCCTCTTGCATGATGGCAGATATGTAATTACGGTGTTTACTTGCCATTTCACATGCATTAGGTTTTAGACACTCGTGCACTTATTCAGATCCTCTTGCATGATGGCCGAAATGTAATTTTGGTGTTTGCTTGCCATTTCAAGTGCGTTAGGGTTCAAACACTCGGATACTTATACGGACCATCTTGCACGATGGCAGATATGAAATTATGGTGTTTACTTGCCATTTCTCACGCATTAGGGTTTAAACACTCGGGCACTTATTCTGACCCTCTTGCATGATGGAAGAGATGTAATTATGGTGTTCACTTGCCATTTCTCAAGGATTTGGGTTCGAACACTCGGACACTTATTCGAACCATCTGGCAAGATGGCAGATATGTAATTATGGGGTTTATTTGCCATTTCTCATGCATTAGGTTTTAGACACTCGGACACTTATTCGGACCCTCTTGCATGATGGCAGATATGTAATTATGGTGTTTACTTGCCATTTCTCGTGCATTAGGGTTCGAACACTCGGACACTTATTCGGACCATCTTGCATTATGGTAGATATGCAATTATGGTGTTTACTTGCCATTTCTCATGCATTAGGGTTTAAACATTCAGACACTTATTTGGACCCTCTTTCATGATGGAAAAGATGTAATTATGGTGTTTACTTGCCATTTCACGTGCATTAGGATTCGAACACTCGGACACTTGTTCAGACCCTCTTGCATGATAACAGATATGTAATTATGGTGTTTACTTGCCATTTCTCATTCATTACGGTTTAAACATTCAGACCCTTATTCGGACCCTCTTGCATAATGGCAGATATGTAATTATGGTGTATACTTGCCATTTCTCGTGCATTTGGGTTTAAATACTCGGACACTTATTCGGACCCTCTTACATAATTACAGATATGTAATTACGGTGTTTACTTGCCATTTCTCATGCATTAGGGTTCGAACACTCAGACACTTATTCAAACCACCTTGAATGATGGTAGATATGTAATTATTGTGTTTACTTGCCATTTCTCGTGCATTAGGGTTTAAACACTCGGACACTTATTTGTACCCTCTTGCGTGATGGCAGATATGTAATTATGGTGTTTTCTTTGCATTTCTCGTGCATTAGGGTTTAAGCACTCGAACACTTATTCGGACCCTCTTGCGCGATGGCAGATATGTAATTATGGTGTTTACTTGCCATTTCTCGTGCATTAGAATTTGAACACTCGGACACTTATTCAGACCTTGTTGCATGATGGCAGATTTGCAATTATGGTGTTTACTTGCCATTTCTCATGCATTAGGGTTTAAACACTCGGACACTTATTCGGACCCTCTTGCATGATGGAAGAGATGTAATTATGGTGTTTACTTGCCATTTCTTGTGCATTAGGGTTCGAACACTTGGACACTTATTCGGATCATCTTCCGTGATAGCAGATATGTAATTATGGTGTTTACTTGCCATTTCTCATGCAGTAGGTTTTCGACACTCGGACACTTATTCGGATCCTCTTGCATGATGGCAGATATGTAATTATGGTGTTTACTTGCCATTTCTCATGCATTGGGGTTCGAACACTAGGACACTTGTTCGGACCATCTTGCACGGTGGCAGATATGCAATTATGGTGTTTACTTGCCATTTCTCATGCATTAGGGTTTAAACATTCAAACACTTATTCAGACCCTCTTGCATGATGGAAGAGATGTAATTATGGTGTTTACTTTCCATTTTTCGTGCATTATGGTTTGAACACTCGGACACTTATTCGTACCATCTTCCGTGATGGCAGATATGCAATGGTGTTTAATTGTCATTTCTCATGCATTTGGGTTTAAAGACTCGGACACTTATTCAGACTCTCTTGCATGAAGGCAGATATGTAATTATGCTGTTTACCTTGCCAAGGCTTGCAGCTTGCCTTAGCCTTGGCATGCCATGCTTCTGGCCTTTGCCTTCGCATGGCATGCTGCTGGCTATGCTTCTGGCCCTTGCCTTGGCATGGCATGCTGCTGGCGTTGGCAGGGCTGCCCTAGCTTTGGCATGGCATGCTGCTGGCCTTGGCCTTGGCATGGCATGCTGCTGGCTTTAGCTGGGCTGCCTTCGCCCTAGCATGGCAAGCTGCTGGCCTTGGCCTTGGCATGGCATGCTGCTGGCTTTGGCTGGGCTGCCTTGGCCTTGGCATGGCATGCTTCTAGCATTGGCTTTGTCATGGCATGTTGCCGGCTTTAGCTGGGCTGCCTTGGTCATGGCATGGCATACTGCTGGCCTTGGCCTTGGCATGGCATGCAACTGGCTTTGGCTGGCTTGCTTCGGCCTTGGCATGGCTTGCTGCTGGCATTGGCTAGGCTGCCTTGGCCTTGGCAAGGCATGCTGCTGGCCTTGGTCTTAGCATGGCATGCTGCTTTCTTTGGCCTTGGCATGGCATGCGGCTGGCTTTGGCTGGGATACCTTGGCCTTGGCAGGGCATGCAGCTTGCCTTGGCCTAGGCATGGCATGCTGCTGGCTTCTGTTGGGGAGTCTTGGCCTTGGCATGGCATGCTGCTGGCCTTGGTTTTGCCATGGAATCCTGCTGGCTTTGGCTCGGTTGCCTTGGCCATGGCATGGCATGCTGCTGGCCCTGGCCTTGGCATGGCATGCTGCTGGCTTTGGCTGGGCTGCCTTGGCATTAGCAGGGCATGCTGCTAGCCTTGGCCTTGACATGGCATGCTGTTGGCTTTGGCTGGGCTGCCTAGGCGTTGGCACGCCATGCTGCTGGCCTTGGCCTTGGCATGGCATCCTACTAGCTTTGGCTGGGCTAGCTTGGCCTTGGCATGGCATGCTGCTGGCCTTGGCCCTGGAATGGCATGCTGCTGGCTTTGGCTGGGCTGTCTTGGCCTTGGTATGGCATGCTGCTGGCCTGGGCCTTGGCATGGCATGCTGCAGGCCTTGGCCCTGGAACTGCTTGCTACTGGCTTTAGTTGGGCGGCCTTGGCCTTGGCCAGGATTGCAGCTTGCCTTGGCCTTGGCATGGTATGCTGCTGGCTTTGGCTGGGCTGCCTTTTCCTTGGCCTTGGCATGGCATGCTGCTGGCCTTGGCCTTGGCATGGCATGTTGTTGGGTTTGGCTGGGCTGCCTTGGCCTTGGCATGGCATGCTGTTGGCTTTGGCTGGGCTGCCTTCGCCTTGGCATGGCATCCTGCTGGTCTTGGTCATGGCATGGCATGCTGCTGGCTTTGGCTGGGCTGTCTTGGCCTTAGCTTGGCATTCTGATGGCCTTGGCCTTGGCATGCATGCTGCTGGCTTTGGCTGTGCTGCCTTGGCCTTGGCATGGCATGCTGCTGGCTCTGGCTAAGCGGCCTTGGCCTTGTCATGGCATGCTGCTAGGCTTGGCCTTGGCATGGCATGCTGCTGGCCTTGGCCTTGGCATTGCATGCTACTGGCTTTGGCTGGGCTGCCATGGCCTTGGCAAGGATTACAGCTTGCCCGGGCTGCCTTGGTCTTAGCATGGCATGCTGCTGGACTTGGCCTTTGCATGGCATGCTGCTGGCTTTGGCTAGGCAGCCTTGGCCTTGGCATGGCATGCTGCAGGCATTGGCTAGGCTGCTTTGGCCTTGGCATGGCATGCTGCTAGCCCTGGCCTTGGCGTGGCATGCTACTGGCTTTGGCCTTGGCATGGCATGCGGCTGGCTTTGGCTAGGCTGCCTTGGCCTTGGCATGGCATGCTGCTGGCATTCGCTGGGCTGCCTTGGCCTTGGATTGGCATGCTGCTGGCCTTGGCCTTGGCCTTGGCATGGCATGCGGCTGGCTTTGTCTGGGCGGCCATGGCCTTGGCATGGCATGCAGCTTTCCTTGGCCTTGGCATGGAATGCTGTTAGCTTTGGCTGGGCTGCCTTGGCATTGGCAGGGCATGCTGCTGGCCTTAGCCTTGGCCTTAGCCTTGGCCTTGGCCTTGGCATGGCATGTTGCTGGCCTTGGCCTTGGCATGGCATGCTGCTGGCTTTGTCTGGGCTGCCATGGCCATGGTATGGCATGCAGATTGCCTTGGCCTTGGCATGGCATGCTCTTGGCTTTGGCTGGGCTACCTTGGCATTGGCAGGGCGTGCTGCTGGCCTTGGCCATGGCATGGCATGCTGCTGTCTTTGGCTGGGCTGCCTTGGCGTTAGCATGCCATCCTGCTGGCCTTGGCCTTGGCATGGCATCCTACTAGCTTTGGCTGGGCAACCTTGGCCTTGGCATGGCATCCTCCTGGCCTTGGCTCTGCAATGGCATGATGCTGGCTTTGGCTGGACTGCCTTGGCCTTGGCATGGCATGCTGCTGGCCTTGGCCTTGGCCTTGGCATTGCATGCTACTGGCTTTGGCTGGGCTACCTTGGCCTTGGCAAGGATTGCAACTTGCCTTGGCCTTGGCATGGTATGCTGCTGGCTTTGGCTGGGCTGCCTTTTCCTTGGCCTTGGCATTGCATGCTGCTTGCTTTGGCTGGGCTGCCTTGGCCTTGGCATGGCATGCTGCTGGCCTTGGCCATGGCATGGCATGCTGCTGGCTTTGGCTGGGCTACCTTGGCCTTGGCATGGCATGCTGCTGGTCTTGGTCATGGCATGGCATGCTACTGGCTTTGGCTGGGCTGCCGTGGCCTTGGCATGGCATGCTACTGGCCTTGGCCATGGCATGGCATGCAGTTGGCTTTGGCTGGGCTGCCTTGGCCTTGGCATGGCATGTTGCTGGTCTTGGTCAAGGCATGGCATGCTGCTGGCTTTGGCTGGGCTGCCTTGGCCTTAGCTTGGCATTCTAATGGCCTTGGCCTTCGCGTGCATGCCGCTGGCTTTCGTTGTGCTGCCTTGGCCTTGGCCTTGGCATGACATGCTGCTGGCTTTGGCTTGGCAGCCTTGGCCTTGTCATGGCATGCTGCTAGGCTTGGCCTTGGCATGGCATGCTGCTAGCCTTGGCCTTGGTATTGCATGCTACTGGCTTTGGCTGGGCTGCCTTGGCCTTGGCAAGGATTGCAACTTGCTTGGGCTGCCTTGGTCTTGGCATGGCATGCTGCTGGACATGGCCATGGCATGGCATGCTGCTGGCTTTGGCTGGGCAGGCTTGGCATTTGCATGGCATGCTGCAGGCATTGGCTGGGCTGCCTTTGCCTTGGCAAGGCATGCTGCTGGCCCTGGCCTTGGCGTGGCATGCTGCTGGCTTTGGCCTTGGCGTGGCATGCGGCTGGCTTTGGCTAGGCCGCCTTGGCCTTGGCATGGCATGCTGCTGGCATTAGCTGGGCTGCCTTGCCCTTGGCATGGCAAGCTTCTGGCCCTTGCCTTGGCATGGCATGCTCCTGGCCTTGGCCTTGGCATGGCATGCTCCTGGCCTTGGCCTTGGCATGGCATGCGGCTGGCTTTGTTTGGGCTGCCATGGCCTTGGCATGGCATGCAGCTTGCCTTGGCCTTGGCATGGCATGCTGTTGGCTGTGGCCGGGTTACCTTGGCATTGGCAGCGCATGCTGCTGGCCTTAGCCTTGACATGGCATGCTGCTGGCCTTGGCCTTGGCATGGCATGCTGCTGGCTTTGGCTAGGCTGCCTTGGCCTTGGCATGGCATGCTGCTGGCCCTGGCCATGGCGTGGCATGCTGCTGGCTTTGGCCTTGGCATGGCATGCGTTTGGCTTTGGCTGGGCTGCCTTGGCCTAGGCATGGCATGCTGCTGGCATTGGTTGGGCTGCCTTGGCCTTGGCATGGCATGCTGCTGGCCTTGGCCTTGGCATGGCATGCTGCTGGCTTTGGCCTTGGCATGGCATGCGGCTGGCTTTGTCTGGGCTGCCATGGCCATGGCATGGCATGCAGCTTGCCTTGGCCTTGACATGGCTTGCTGTTGGCTTTGACTGGGCTGCCTTGGCGTTGGCACGCCATCCTGCTGGGCTTGGCCTTGGCATGGCATCCTACTAGCTTTGGTTGGGCTACCTTGGCCATGGCATGGCATCCTGCTGGCCTTGGCCCTGCAATGGCATGCTGCTGGCTTTGCCTGGGCTGCCTTGGCCTTGGTATGGTATGCGGTTGGCCTTCGCCTTGGCATGGCATGCTGCTAGCCTTGGCCTTGGCATTGTATGCTACTGGCTTTGGTTGGGCTGCCTTGGCCATGGCAAGGATTGCAGCTTGCCTTGGCCTTGGCATGGTATGCTGTTGGCTTTGGCTGGGATGTCTTTTCCTTGGCCTTGGCATGGCATGCTGCTAGCTTTGGCTGGGCTGCCTTGGCCTTGGCATGGCATGCTGCTACCCTTGGCCATGGCATGGCATGCTGCTGGCTTTGGCTGGGCAGCCTTCGCCTTGCAATGGCATGCTGCTGGTCTTGGTCACGGCATGGCATGCTGCTGGCTTTGGCCGGGCTGCCTTGGCCTTAGCTTGGCATTCTTATGGGCTTGGCCTTGGCATGCACGCTGCTGGCTTTGGCTGTGCTGCCTTAGCCTTTGCATGGCATGCTGTTGGCTTTGGCTGTGCTACCTTGGCCTTGGCATGGCGTGCTGTTGGCTTTGGCTAGGCGGCCTTGGCCTTGTCATGGCATGTTGCTAGGCTTGGCCTTGGCATGGCATGCTGCTGGCCTTGGCCCTGGCATTGCATACTACTGGCTTTGGCTGGGCTGCCTAGGCCTTGGCAAGGATTGCAGCTTGCCTGGGCTGCCTTGGTCTTGGCATGGCATGCTGCAGGACTTGGCCTTGGCATGGCAGGCTGTTGGCTTTGACTGGGCTGCCTTAGCCTTAGCATAGCATGCTGCAGGCATTGGCTGGGCTGCCTTGGCCTTGGCATGGCATGCTGTTGGCCTTGTCCTTGGCGTGGCATGCTGCTGGCTTTGGCCTTGGCATGGCATGCGGCGGGCTTTGGCTGGGCTGCCTTGGCCTTGGCATGGCATGCTGCTGGCATTGGCTGGGCTGCCTTGACCTTCGCAGGGCATGCTGCTGGCCTTGGCCTTGGCCTTGGCATGGCATGCTGCTGGTTTTGGCCTTGGCATGGCCTGCGGCTGGCTTTGTCTAGGCTGCCATGGACTTGGCATGGCATGCAGCTTGCCTTGGCCTTCGCATGGCATGCTGTTGGCTTTGGCTGGGTTGCCGTGGCATTGGCAGGGCATGCTGCTGGCCTGGGCCTTGGCATGGCATGCTGCTGGCCTTGGCCTTGGAATGGCATGCTACTGGCTTTTGCTAGGCCGCCTTGGCGTTGGCACGCCATCCTGCTGGCCTTGGCCTTGGCATGGCATCCTACAGGCTTTGGCTGGGCTACCTTGGCCTCGGCATGGCATCCTACTGGCCTTGCCCTGGAATGGCATGCTGCTGGCTTTGGCTAGGCTGCCTTGGCCTTGGTATGGCATGCTGCTGGCCTTGGCCTTGGCATGGCATGCTGCTGGCCTTGGCCTTGGCATTGCATGCTGCTGGCCTTGGCCTTGGCATTGCATGCTACTGGCTTTGGCTGGGCTGCCTTGGCCTTGGCAAGGATTGTAGCTTGCCTTGGCCTTGGCATGGTATGCTGCTAGCTTTGGCTGGGCTGCCTTTTCCTTGGCCTTGGCATGGCATGCTGTTGGCCTTGGCCTTGCCATGGCATCCTGCTGGCTTTGGCTGGGCTGCCTTGGCCTTGGCATCGCATGCTGCTGGCCTTGGCCATGGCATGGCATGCTGCTGGCTTTGGCTGGGCTGCCTTGTCCTTGGCATGGCATTCTGCTGGTCTTGATCATGGCATGGCATGCTGCCGGCTTTGGCTGGGCTGCGTTGGTCTTAGCTTGGCATTCTGATGGCCTTGGCCTTGGCATGCACGCTGCTGGCTTTCGCTATGCTGCCTTGGCATTGGCATTGCATGCTGCTGGCTTTGGCTAAGCGGCCTTGGCCTTGTCATGGCATGCTGCTAGGCTTGGCCTTGGCATGGCATGCTGTTGGCCTTGGCCTTGGCATTGCATGCTACTGGCCTTGGCTGGGCTACCTTGGCCTTGGCAAGGATTGCAGCTTGCCTGGGCTGCCTTGCTCTTGGCATGGCATGCTGCTGGACTTGGCCATGGCGCGGCAAGCTGCTGGGTTTGGTTGGACTGCCTTGGCCTTGGCATGGCATGCTGCAGGCATTGGCTGGGCTGCCTTGGCCTTTGCATGGGATGCTGCTGGCCCTGGCCTTGGCGTGGCATGCTGCTGGCTTTGGCCTTTGCATGGCATGCGGTTGGCTTTGGCTGGGCTGCCTTGGCCTTGGCATGGCATGCTGCTGGCTTCGCCCGGGCTGCCTTGGCCTTGGCATGGCATGCTGCTGGCTTTGGCTAGGTTGCCTTGGCCTTGGTATGGCATCCTGCTGGCCTTGGCCTTGGCATGGCATGCTGCTGGCCTTGGCCTTGGCATGGCATGCTGCTGGCTTTGGCTGCGCTACCTTGGCCTTGGCAAGGCATGCTTCTGGCCTTGGCCTTCGCCATGGCATGGCATGATGCTGGCTTTGGCTGGGCTGTCTCGGCCTTGGCTTGCCATGCTGATGGCCTTGGCCTTGCCATGGCATGCTCTTGGCTTTGGCTGTGCTGCCTTGGCCTTGGCATAGCATACTGCTGGCTTTGGCTAAGGGGCCTTGGCTTTGTCGTGGCTTGCTGCTGGCCTTGGCCTTGGCATGGAATGCTGCTGGCATTGGTTGGGCTGCCTTGGCCTTGGCCTTGGCATGGCATGCTGCTGGCTTTGTCCGTGATGCCCTGGCCTTGGCATGGCATGCTGCTGGCTTTGGCTTGGCTGACTTGGCCTTGGCATGGCATGCTGCTGGCCTTGGCTTTGGCATGGCATGCTGCTGGTTTAGGCTGGGCTTCTTTGGCCTTTGCATGGCATGCTACTGGCTTTGGCTAGGCTTCCTTGGCCTTGGCGTGGCATGCTGCTTGCCTTGGCCTTGGCAGGGCATGCTGCTGGCCTTGGCCTTGGCATGGCATACTGTTGGCTTTGGCTGGGCTGCCTTGGCCTTGGCATGGCATGCTGCTTTCCTTGTCCTTGGCATGGCATGTTGCTGGCTTCAGCTAGGCTGCCTTGCCTTCGGCATGGCATGCAGCTGGCCTTGGCCTTGGCATGGCATGCCGCTGGCTTTGGCTGGGCTGCCTTGGCGTTGGTATGGCATGCTGCTGGCCTGGCCCTAGCCTAGCGTGCTGCTGGCTCTGGTTGGGCTGCCTTTGCCGTGGGATGGCATGTTGCTGGCCTTGGCCTTGGCATGGCATGCTGCTACCTTTGGTTGGGCTGCCTTGGCCGTGGCATGGCATGCTGCTGGCCTAGTCCTTGGCATGGCATGCTGCTGGCTTTGGCTGGACTGCCTTGGCCTGGGCATGGCATGCTGCTGGCCTTGGCCCTGGCATGGCATGCTGCTGGCTTTGGCTGGGCTGCCTTAGCCTTGGCATAGCATGCTTCTGGCCTTGGGCTTGGCATGGCATGCTGCGGGCTTTGGCTGGGCTGCCTTGGCCTTGGCGTGGCATGCTGTTGGCCTTTACCTTGGCATGGCATGCTGCCGGCTTTGGCTGGGCTGCCTTGGCCTTGGCATGGCATGCTACTGGCCTTGGCCTTGGCATAGCATGCTACTGGCCTTGGCCTTGGCATGGCATGCTGCTGGCTTTGGCTGGGCTGCCTTGGCCATGGCATGGCATGCTGCTGGCTTCAACTGGGTTGCCTTGGCCTCGGCATGGCATGCTTCTGGCCTTGGCCTTTGCATGGCATGCTGTTGGCTTTAGCTGGGCTGCCGCCATAGCTCATTGACAAATCGAGTGTTGATGGTCTCACCCGTTTGAACATTAGGCCCCAATGCTTTGTCAAGCAAAACAACTTCACAAGGAAGCTCCGTCTTCACCCTGATGCCACAAGTAGGCCTGACGCCTCAAGTGTACGAAGCACGGCGTAAGTCACTTCATAGCGCCAAGCTTACCTCAAGCAAGGTGCTCGCCTAACTTAGGTTTATGTCATCAAGGTGCCTAGCCACACAACAATGTGCTAGCGACGGTCCCCAACTTAGCCGACAAGCCAACGTCGTATGTTGGGTCTTTAGTAGCGTCTCGAAATGTCGTAGGGTCAAGCATGCCTCAATAGATGCATACTGGATGGCCACTTGGTCATGCGAAGCCCACAAGCCACCGAGGGTAAATCTCTTGCCCACGGCATAATCCTCGTTCCAACACGTGTGCTAGATTCCGCCTAAGGCCATTACGCACCTTAGCGTTGCACCAACGTCTAGCATGAGCAAGGCGACGTCTCAATCTATAGCTTGCTCGTAGCATAATGTAGTCCCTCAATGGACGTAGTCATTGCATAGCTTGATGCCTTCATTCGATATGTGGTGTCGCCTTCCAACCGCTTAGCTTAAGCCACGGGATCCCCTCGTGCAAGGATGAACCCAAAGCAAGCACTAGAGTTGGCACACGAGGCCTTTAGTGGTGACTCGATAGCCCATTCGGTCCAAAACGAGTCCCAAAGATGCCATATTGTGTGGCATAATGGAAACAACGTAGTGGACCTCCCCTCGGGAGGACACGCGCAGTGCTTACATTATTGCACCGTCCACGGGGCTCCCAAACCCACGTGGAGACTCTAAACACCCCTCTGGATGCCTAAAGCCCGCCCTTGAGTTTCCCCAAGGTTGCTCACTTCAAGCCCAGTTTGGGTAGGTAGCACACCATACCCCCTTATATACGCTTCTTAAGCAATTTGCCATCTGGCAGGAGGAAACATCATACATCTCTAAGGAGTCATAATGATTTTTCATAAATTTCACAAATTGAGAAAAATCACGAAACTTGGTCAGGAAAACACTTCCACTAAGACCTATCTCCAGTAAAAATTTCAACTCAAAACTCCTTCATTTGAGTGCCGAACAAAAGCGCCAAATCTCTGCACTGTTCCCTGCCATTTCTGGTTGCTGGCAGCGCTGGTTGCTACTGTTGGCAGTGCTGGTTGGCTTTTAATATGGGCTGCGGCTTTGTCTTTGGTTGGCTATTTGTGGCCTACATGGCTTGGGTTACTTGGGGCCAATGTTAGGCCACGTTGGGGCACTTCCAACGGCCATTCTTGAGCACTCAAATGGCCACACCACCGCGAGCGAAACGTCACGGAGTTAGCCTTGCAAGGCAACGCGTGACACCTTAGCAAGGCATGCTGCTAGCCTTTGCCTTGGCATGGCATGCTGCTGGCTTTGGCTGGGCTGCCTTGGCCTTGGCATGGCATGCGGCTGGCTTTGGCTGGGCAGCCTTGGCCTTGGCATGCCATGCTGCTGCCCTTGGCCTTGGCATGCCATGCTGCTGCCCTTGGCCTTGGCATGCCATGCTGCTGGCTTTGGCTGGGATGCCTTGGCCTTGGCATGGCATGCTGCTGGCTTTGGTTGGGCTACCATGGCCTTGGCTGGGCTGCCTTGGCTGCGGTTCTTATCATTAGACGTGCGTTGCGTGCGAAGGCGTGCAAAGGCGTGCACGAACATACGTGCAACACGCGCACCGCAGCCAAAAGACCGCGCACGCGGTATGCGCATAGGCCACGCTGCCCACACCGCAGGCTTGCCAGGCCAGGATGCCCAGGCCGCGCGCATGCCAGGCTAGGATGCCTAGGCTGCGGGCATGCCAGGCCACGCGCATGCCCTGTCGTGCTGCCCAGACCGCGCGCATGCCAGGCCGTGCTGCTCAGGTCGTGCGCATGCCAAGCCGCCCACGCCGCGCGCATGCCACGCCGTGCTGCCCAGGCCGCGCGCATGCCAGGCCGCCTACGCCGCGCGCATGCCATTTCATGCTGCCCAGGCCGCGCACATGCAATGCTGCCCAGGTTGCATGCATGCCAGGCCTCTCACGCCCCGCGCATGCTATGCCATGCTGCCCAGGCCGCACGCATGCCAGGCCTCCCACGCCCCGCGCATGCTATGCCGTGCTGCCCAGGCCGCACGCATGCCAGGCCTCCCACGCCCCGCGCATGCTATGCCATGCTGCCCAGGCCGCACGCATGCCAGGCCTCCCACGCCCCGCGCATGCTATGCCATGCTGCCCAGGCCGCACGCATGCCAGGCCTCCCACGCCCCGCGCATGCTATGCCATGCTGCCCAGGCCGCACGCATGCCAGGCCTCCCACGCCCCGCGCATGCTATGCCATGACCGAGCCGCCCAAGGCCGCGGCTCAGGCCGCGGTCGAGCCGCGGTCCATGCCACCCAAGGCCGCAGCCCAAGCCGCGCCCAAGGCCAAGGGCCCATGGGACATACCTGTCACTGCCTTGCCTAGGCAAGGGAGGTGTCCCCCCCCCCTTATAGTAGCTTGTTAGGCCCTTTTTCTATCTGACAGGAGGAAACATCAACCATGCTCGAGGAGTCATAATGGGGTTTTTTCAAAAAGTAATGGTTTTTTGCCAAAACTTTCAACATGAAATTTGTAGGAAATAATTTAATACACCATTAAAAATAATTGAAAAAAAATATTTGGCCACCAGAAATATTTTATTTTAATTTATTTCGATTTTAATACTTAAAAATTAATAAAAATAGTCAAAAAATTATGGAAAAATTCCAATAATTAAAGGATGAGGCACTAGTAATTATAGAAATTATTAAATTATTTTTTTCATTTATTTTATTTTATTTTCATTTTTTTGGCCAAATAAAGCCTTAAAAAATTCGAAAAACTCAAGAAAAATTGCAAAAAAATAGGGAATGACATTTAAAATTGATTGTAGTGCATTTTCAATTGTGTGGCATGGTTTGGGTAAGATTATAAAAGAATCATGTTCAAAAACAGCGATGCAGACGGTGGCATGCCATGGCCTTTGCCCGCGGCCTTCGCCTTGGCCATGGCCTTGCACAAGGACTTGGCCTTGCCCACTGCCTTGGCCTTGGCATGACATGCTCGCCGAGGCCGTGGCATGCCTTGCAGCTAGCCAAGGCTGTGGCGTGGCATGCTCGCCGAGCCCGTGGCATGCCATGCCGCTGGCCAAGGCCTTGGCATGGCATGCTGGCCCAAGGCATTGGCATGGCATGCCGGCCAAGGCATTCGCATGGCATGCTTGCTAAGGCCACGACATGGCATGGCATGCTCGTGAAGGCCACGACAGCGCATGCTACTGGCCAAGGCCTTGGCATGGCATGCCGGCCGGGGCATTGGCATGGCATGCTGGCCGAGGCCGTGGCATGGCATGCTGCTGGCCAAGGCCGTGGCCAGGCAAGTCGGCCTATGCCGTGGTATGGCATGCTCGCCCAGCCCGCGGCATGCCATGCTACTGGCCAAGGCCTTGGCATGCCATGTGTGGCAAAGGCTGTGGCATGCTGGGCAACGCCTTGGGATCGCATGCCGGCCGAGGCCGTGGCAGGGAATGCCGGCCAAGGCAGTGCCACGGCATGCTGGCCAACGACATGCCAGGGCCAAGGCTGTGGCATGGTATGCCGGCCTTGGCATGCAGGGCAACGCCGTGGCTCTGCATGCCAGCCTTGGCATGTTGGGCATCGCCGCGGCAAGGCATGCTGGCCAACGCTGTGGCTCGGCGTACTGGACAAGGCGGTGCCATGGCATGGCATGCTGACCAAGACGGTGCCATGGCATCCTGGGCAACGCCGTGGCAAGGCATGCGGGGCGAGGCCGTGGCATGGCATGCTGGGCAACGCCGTGGCTTGCCATGCCGCCAAGGCCGTGGCATGCTGGGCAACGCAGTGGCATGGCATGCTGGTCGTGGCGGTGGCATGACATGCTGGCCAAGGCAGTGGCATGGTATGTTGGCCAGGGCTAAGGTATGGCACGCTAGGCAATGCTGTGGAATGGCACGCTGACCAAGGCAGCCGAGAGGCATGCGGGCCGAGGCCGTGGCATGGCGTGCCTGCCTTGGCATGCTGGGCAACGTCGTGTATTGGCATGCCGACCACGGCCGTGGCTTGGCATTCCGGCCTTCGCATGGTGGGCAACGCAGTGGCAAGGCATGCTGGCCAAGGCTAAGGCATGGCAGGCTAGCCAAGGCAGTGGCATGGCATGCTGGCCGTGGCGGTGGCATGACATGCTGGTCGTGGCAGTGGCATGGCATGTTGGCGAAGGCTAGGGCATGGCACGCTGGGCAACGCTGTGGCATGGCATACTGGGCAATGCCGTGGCAAGGCATCCGGGCCGAGGCCGTGGCATGGCATGCCCGCCTTGGCATGCTAGGTGACGCCGTGGCTTGCCACGGCTGTGGCATGGCATGCCGGCCTTGGCATGCTCCAGCATGCTAGGCAACGCTGTGGCATGGTATGCTGGCCAAGGCTAAGGCATGGCATGCAGGGCAGCACAGTGGCATGGCATGCTAGGCAAGGCTAAGGCACGGCACACTGGGCAACGCTATGGCATGGCATGCCGGGCAACGTCGTGGCAAGGCATGCGGGCCAAGGCGGCCGCAAGGCATGCGGGCCGAGGCCGTGGCATGGCATGTTGGCCAAGGCTAAGGCATGGCACGCCGGGCAACACTGTGGCATGGCATGCTGGTCAACGCCGTGGCAAGGCATGCAGGCCGAGGCCGTGGCATGGCATGCAGGGCGAGGCCGGGGCATGGCACGCTGGGGCATGGCACGCTGGGCAACGCCATGGCACGGCATGCTGGCCGAGGCCGTGGCATGGCGTTTTGACCTTGGCATGCAGGGCAACGCTGTGCCATGGCCTGCGGGCCGAGGTCGTGGCGTGGCATGTGGGCCGAGGCCGTGGCATGGCACGCTAGGCAACGTCGTGGCATGGCATACTGGGCAACGCCGTGGCAAGGCATGTGGGTTGAGGCCTTGGCATGGCTTGCTGGGTGTGGCTGGGCTGCCTTGGCCTGGGCATGGCATGCAGCTTGGCTTGGCCTCGGCATGGCATGCCGCTTGGCTTTGCCGTGGCATGGCATGCTGCTGGCTTTGGCTGGGTTGCCTTGGCCTTGACATAGCATGCTTCTGGCCTTGGCCTAGGCATGGCATGCTGCGGGCTTTGGCTGGGCTGCCTTGGCCTTGGCGTGGCATGCTGTTGGCCTTGGCCTTAGCCTTGGCGTGGCATGCTGCCAGCTTTGGCTGGGCTGCCTTGGCCTTGGCATGGCATGCTATTGGCCTTGGCCTTGGCATGGCATGCTGCTGGCTTTGGCTGGGCTGCCTTGGCCATGGCATGGCTCTGCTAGCCTTGGCCATGGCATGGCATGCTGCTGGCTTCGGCTGGGCTGCCTTGGCCACGGCATGGCATGCTTCTAGCCTTGGCCTTGGCATGGCATGCTGTTGGCTTTGGCTGGGCTGCCGCCATAGCTCATTGACAAATCGAGTGTTGATGGTCTCACCCGTTTGAACATTAGGACCCAATGCTTTGTCAAGCAAAACAACTTCACAAGGAAGCTTCGTCTTCACCCGGATGCCACAAGTAGGCCTGACGCCTCAAGTACACCAAGCACGGCATAAGTCACTTCATAGCGCCAAGCTTACCTCAAGCAAGGTGCTCGCCTAACTTAGGTTTATGTCATCAAGGTGCCTAGCCACACAACAATGTGCTAGCGAAGGTCCTCAACTTAGCCGACAAGCCAACGTTGCATGTTGGGTCTTTAGTAGCATCTCGAAGTGTCGTAGGGTCAAGCATGCCTCAATAGATGCATACTGGATGGCCACTTGGTCATGCGAAGCCCACAAGCCACCGAGGGTCAATCTCTTGCCCACGGCATAGTCCTCGTGCCAACATGTGTGCCAGATTCCGCCTAAGGCCATTGCACACCTTAGCGTTGCACCAACGTGTAGCATGAGTAAGGCGACGTCTCAATCCGTAGCTTGCTCGTAGCATAATGTAGTCCCTCAATGGACGTAGTCATTGCATAGCTTGATGCCTTCATTCGATATGTGCTGTCGCCTTCCAACTGCTTAGCTTAAGCCACGGGATCCCCTCGTGCAAGGTTGAACCCAAACCAAGCACTAGAGTCGGCACACGAGGCCTTTAGTGGTGACTCGATAGCCCATTCGGTCCAAAACGAGTCCCAAAGATGCCATATTGCGTGGCATAATGGAAACAACGTAGTGGACCTCCCCTCGGGAGGACACGTGCAATGCTTACGTTATTGCACCGTCCACGGGGCTCCCAAACCCACGTGGAGACTCTAAACACCCCTCTGGATGCCTAAAGCCCGCCCTTGAGTTTCCCCAAGGTTGCTCACTTCAAGCCCAGTTTGGGCGGGGAGGTAGGTAGGTAGCACACCATACCCCCTTATATACGCTTCTTAAGCAATTTGCCATCTGGCAGGAGGAAACATCATACATCTCCGACGAGTCATAATGATTTTTCATAAATTCCACAAATTGAGAAAAATCACGAAACTTGGTCGGGAAAACACTTCCCCTAAGACCTATCTCCAGTAAAAATTTCAACTCAAAACTCCTTCATTTGGGTGTCGAACCAAAGCGCCAAATCTCTGTACTGTTCGCTGCCATTTCTGGTTGCTGGCAGCGCTAGTTGCTGTTGTTGGCAGCGCTGGTTGGCTTCTAATATGGGCTGCGGCTTTGTATTTTGTTGGCTATTGGTGGCCTACATGGCTTGGGTTACTTGGGGCCAATGTTAGGCCACGTTGGGGCACTTCCAACGACCATTCTTGAGCACTCAAATGGCCACACCACCGCGAGCGAAATGTCACGGAGTTAGCCTTGCAAGGCAACCCATGACACCTTAGCAAGGCATGCTGCCAGCCTTGGCCTTCGCATGCCATGCCGCTGGCTTTGGCTGGGCTGCCTTGGCCTTGGCATGGCATGCGGCTGGCTTTGGCTGGGCTGCCTTTGGCTGGGCTGCCTTGGCTTTGGCATGCCATGCTGGCCTTGGCCTTGGCATGGCATGCTGCTGGCTTTGGCTGGGCTGCCTTGGCCTTGGCATGCCATGTTGCTAGCTTTGGCTGGGCTGCCTTGGCCTTGGCATGCCATGCTGCTGGCCTTGGCCTTGCATGCCATGCTGCTAGCTTTGGCTGGGATGCCTTAGCCTTGGCATGGCATGCTGCTGGCTTTGGCTGGGCTGCCAGGCATGCTGCATGGCTTGGCAAGCTGCCTTGGCTGCGGTTCTTATCATTAGACGTGCGTTGCGTGCGAAGGCGTGCGCGAACATGCGCGCAACACGCGCACCGCGGTCAAAAGACAGCGCGCGCGGTATGCGCACAGGCTGTGGTGCCCACACCGCGGGCATTCCAGGCTAGGCTACTGACGCCATGCGCATGCCACACATTGCTGCCCATGCCCCGCGCATGCCATGCTATGATGCCTACGTCGCGCATATGCGAGGCCGCCGACACCGCACTCATGCCATGCCAGGCTGCTCCGGCCGCTCGCATGCGAAGCTTCCTACACCGCGCGCATGCCATGCCTTGCTGCCGATGCCGCGCGCATGCGGACCTTCGGACGCCGCACGCATGCCAACCTGCTAGTATCTGCTGGCCTTGGCCTTGGCATGGCATACTGTGCACCAGCCCCCCAAAACGAATCACCATGGCATGCTGCTGGCTGCCCGACGAACGCGCGAAAACATTTAGAGAGGCCGAGCAAGCACCGGTTAGCGCGAATGAAAGTAACAAGCGCAACAGGCAACTTTCGCGGGACATACTTTTCGCAACAAGCTTCCACTAGGAAAGCACAGGCACGAATGCCCCCGACTGTCCCTGTTAATCATTACTCCGATCCCGAAGGCCAACGTAATAGGATCGAAATCCTATGATGTTATCCCATGCTAATGTATCCAGAGCGTAGGCCCAAGGCCGCGCCCAGGCCGCGCAAGGCCGCCCAAGGCCGCCCAAGGCCGCGGTCCAGGCCGCCCAAGGCCGCGGCCGAGCCGCCCCAGGCCGCAGCCCAGGCCGCGGTCGAGCCGCAGTGCATGTAACCCAAGGCCGCAGCCCAGGCCGCGCCCAACATGGGGCGTACCTGCCACTGCCTTGCCCTGGGCAAGGGAGGTGCCCCCCCCTTATAATAGCCTGTTAAGCCCTTTTCAATCTGGCAGGAGGAAACATCAAGCATGTTCGAGGAGTCATAATGGGGTTTTTTTAAAAAGAAATGGTTTTTTGCCAAAACTTTCAACATGAAAGTTGTAGGAAATAATTTAATAAACCACAAAAAAAAATTGAAAAAAAATATTTGGCCACTAGAAATATTTTATTTTGATTTATTTCGATTTTAATACTTAAAAAATAATAAAAATTAATAAAAATAGTCAAAAAATTATGGGAAAATTCCAATAATTAAAGGATGAGGCACTAGTAATTATAGAAATTATTAAATTATTTTTTTCATTTTTTTTATTTTATTTTGATTTTTTTGGCCAAATAAAGGCTTAAAAAATTCGAAAAACTCGAGAAAAATTGCAAAAAAATAGGGAATGACATTTAAAATGGATTGTAGTGCATTTTCAATTGTGTGGCATGGTTTGGGTAAGATTATAAAAGAATCATGTTCAAAAACAGCGATGCAGGCGATGGCATGCCACGGCTTTTGCCCGCGGCCTTCGCCTTGACCATGGCCTTGCACAAGGACTTGGCCTTGCCCACTGCCTTGGCCTTGGCCTTGGCATGACATGCTCGCCGAGGCCGTGGCATGCCTTGCAGCTAGCCAAGGCTGTGGCGTGGCATGCTCGCAGAGCCCGTGGCATGCCATGCCGCTGGCCAAGGCCTTGGCATGGCATGCTGGCCCAAGGCATTCGCATGGCATGCCGGCCAAGGCATTCGCGTGGAATGCCGGCCAAGGCATTCGCATGGCATGCTTGCTAAGGCCACGACATGGCATGACATGCTTGTGAAGGCCACGACAACGCATGCTACTGGCCAAGGCCTTGGTGTGGCATGCCGACCGGGGCATTGGCATGGCATGCTGGCCGAGGCCGTGGCACGGCATGCTGCTGACCAAGGCCCTGGCCAGGCAAGTCGGCCTATGCTGTGGTATGGCATGCCTGCCCAGCCCGCTGCATGCCATGCTACTGGCCAAGGCCTTGGCATGCCATGCGTGGCAAAGGCTGTGCCATGCTGGGCAACGCCTTGGGATCGCATGCCGGCCGAGGCCGTGGCAGGGAATGCCGGCCAAGGCAGTGCCACGGCATGCTGGCCAAGGACGTGCCAGGACCAAGGCTGTGGCGTGGTATGCCGGCCGTGGCATGCAGGGCAACGCCGTGGCTCTGCCTGCCAGCCTTGGCATGCTGGGCATCGCCGCGGCAAGGCATGCTGGCCAACGCTGTGGCTCGGCGTGCTGGACAAGGCGGTGCCATGGCATGGCATGCTGACCAAGACGGTGCCATGGCATGCTGGGCAACGCCGTGGCAAGGCATGCGGGCCGAGGCCGTGGTATGGCATGCTGGGCAACGCCGTGGCTTGCCATGCCGCCAAGGCCGTGCCATGCTGGGCAACGTAGTGGCATGGCATGTTGGCCGTGGCGGTGGCATGGCATGCTGGCCGTGGCGGTGGCATGACATGCTGGCCAAGGCAGTGGCATGGCATGATGGCCAAGGCTAAGGCATGGCACGCTGGGCAACGTTGTGGCATGGCACGCTGGCTAACGTGACCGCAAGGCATGCGGGCCAAGGCCGTGGCATGGCGTGCCCGCCTTGGCATACTGGGCAACGCCGTGGAGAATTGGGTGTATTGTGCCCCACTTATATAATTTCCCTTAATTATAATTGCCAATATTAAAGAATTGGGCACTGTAGCATTAATTTATTCTAATTAATCTGGTCCGAATCAATTTTTAATTAAATTTCACCATAGGCTCTAAAAATTATGCCAACCATAATGGTGCAATCAATTTTGGTTTCTGTGGCCGATAAGGCCTTCAATTTAAATTCTAAAGCAGATAATCAAACAGATATTCCTATGGTGAACAGATTGAAATTTAAAACCACATATTTTCACATAAATGGCACACATAAACATATCAAACACATAATCATATTCATAATAAGGACCAATTAGCATAGTAGGAAATAGGGTTATCACATTGGGTGCCCTTGGTGAATTTGACTTGCATATGGGTGAGTCTGTTGAGTCTGCAGCCTTGTTTTCTGTAGTTGTACAACCTACATTTGTGAACCGAGTGTTAGAAGCACATAAGGGTGACTTTGAGGTAGAATCCCTCTGGGAGAAGATCTCCAGTGGGAAGGTAGAGAAGGGTTTGACTGTGTATCCCAATCTGAGTGTAAGATACCGTGACCGCTTGTTTGTGCCGGAGTCGTGCCAAAAGGAAGTACTCTGAAAGTTTCACCATTCACGCATTGCGGTGCATCCGGGAGGCACAAAGATGTATCATGATTTGATTCACCAGTTTTGGTGGAGGGGTATGAAGAAAGATGTGGCTGTGTTTGTATCGAGGTGCCTTACTTGTCAACAAGTGAAGGCCGAGCATCAAAGGCCAACGGGTTTGTTGCAACCCTTACCTATAGCTGAGTGGAAATGGGAGCATGTCACTATAGATTTTGTTGTGGGTCTTCTGAGGACTCAATGAGGTAATGATGCCATATGGATAGTAGTTGACCGATTGACCAAGTCAGTGCACTTTGTACCTATGCGCGCGAGTGACTTGGCATATTATCTAGCCGACCTTTTCGTTAGAGACATAGTGAGCTTGCACGGGTCCCTGCAACGATTGGTTCGGATAGAGATCTGCGTTTTATGGCTTGGTTGTGGCAGAGCCTACTGTTACGACCCAAACCTGCCCCTGTAGGTTTAGCGTCGTAACCGGCCAGTAATCCGTGATTACCGAAGGTCTGTTTAACAATAATGATAATAATACAATATAAAGGGGCTGGTGAAAGCTAATCAATAATAATATACATCGTCCAATGAGTTGTGAGGACCTGAATGGAAATAAACTTTCATATACACAAACACTTAAGTCCATAAAACACATATATATACAAGACAAGACATAAGTTAGGAAATAAAATCCTATTATCAAAAACTGTATTAATAAAAGTCATAAAACATCCACATGACTTCGTATACCATTCAATAGTCAATTGATGGCCATCAATACAGTAGTTCTAAGAATTGGAACTAACAGAAATCTCTATAACAATAGTAGTAACAGTAACAGTAGCAGTAGCAGTAATAGTCAGTTGCTATGGATGCCATGAGTACAGTTCATAAAATAGGACAAACATTCATTCAGTAGATAGTATCATTTCAGAAAGCAATATAGTTAATCATTCAGAAAATAATTATAATTAAACATAGCATTACAATATTGTTACTCACAATGGGCTCCTTGAAACACGTGTTATAAGGCACTAAAGATGCGGCGTCCGACTGAAGCAAACAAATTCAAGCACAACGATTCAATACACAATTCATTCATTTAGTCGATTCTCTTCGTTCTTTACTTATTTAGTTTCTATTTGATGTTCATTTTCTCGGTTTCTAACCGTTGCTCATCTGTTTGGTTAAATTTTTGTTCTTTAATTCATTCATGTTCATGAGATGCAAATGCACATGAAAAGCACTTTAAAATCATGCAAACAGAGGCTTGGGAGGCAAAAAAATGGAGCGAAAAACAAAACTAGATTTGCCCAAAGGGCTGCATGTGTGGGGGCTCTGGCCGCACGTGCAGTACCTCCACCGTAGGTGCGATTATTTTAGTAGCTGTGTGAAAACAGGGTAGGCTCTCCCGCACGTGTGGGACTCTAGGCCGCACGTGCGGTCTGGGTTCACTTTGCTGTCTGAAATATGCTTCAATTTTGGAGCTACATTTGGCAACCTCAAACTTCATTTCCAGGAAATTTAAGCCTAAAAAACATTCAAGAACACATTACATTTAACATATTAAACTTTAAAACAAATTCATAACCTCAATTTGAGGCTCAAACCCACGCAAAAAGTTCAAACTTTTAGAATTAAAACAAAATCATTATATATGCAAACATTAGCTCCAATCTTGGATTTTCATGGAGTTTATCTCCTCAATTTTCAAAACTCACGCAAGAAGCTCAATGTATGATCATGGAGTTCAAGAATTATGCCATGTATGGTGGAATTAATAGTTAATTTGTTCTTTACTTGTATGTCTTAACTCCAAGTAATATGAGCAAAACCTCTAAGTGATCATCAATTCATCCTAATTTAATCTTAAATCTTAGAAGATGATGAATGTGCAAGCCTCAATTTCAAGAAAGTAGAGAGAAATGCTTACCTTACTTGTTGATTTGTGAGAATTCAAGACAATCCTCTACCTTCTTCCTAAGTTCTTCTCTTCTCCCTTTCTTTCTTGTTGAATTCTATCTCTCTCTCTCTCTCTCTCTACATGTAATGCTCACCAAGGCCACCAACTCTTTCTTAGGTTCTTTTTGTTTGTCTCCAACTTGAGGAGTAGAAATTAGGCTTATTATAACTTTGCTCTAATTATACATGAAGTACTAATTAAGTGAACTTAAACTACAATATTTTCACTCAAATTAAATTAAATCTCATCATATTATGATCTTAATTACACTAAATTAAATCATACTAAGGTGAATTAGGCTCTAATTCCTATCCAATTTGTTAATTCTAACTTGTTAAAATTAACGAATCAGACAGGTCTAATTCATACATATCCGCATTTGTTCACAATAGCAATGCAATACCAATCAATGCAAGCATATATTGTATGGCACATAATTCATAATTAACACATAATCACATGATCAATAGTAAGCACATAATTAGCTTAATTAATGAAGGAGGTGGTTGTCACATTCTCCCCCCCTTCGGACGTTTGGTCCTCCAAATGCAATTACCTTCCTTCGGGAAGAATATAGAATCAAATTGGAAGAGGTCTGGATATCTTTTTTTTCATATCATCTTCCCTTTCCCAAGTTGCATAGATACCACCATGATTTTGCCAATCCATTTTCACTAACGAAATTTCTTTATTTCTTAACTTCTTGATTTGCCGGTTTACAATTTGAATGGGCCGTTTTTCATAAGTATAGTCATCACTCAACAACACATGGGTAGGCTCGATAACATGAAAAGGATCCTGAAGATAATCTCACAACATTGAAACATGAAGGACATTATGAATATGTTCCATTTCGGGAGGAAGTGCTGCCTGATATGCCACTAGATTAATCTTTTCAATGATTTCATACGGCCTAACACACCTCGGTGCTAACTTGCCATTGGATCCAAAGAGAGTCTGCCATTTCATTGGTGTCACCTTAATAAAAACATGATCACCCACTTCATATTCCCAGTCTCGCCTTCGGATATCCGCGTAGCTTTTACGCTGGGTTTGTGCGGTTTTCAATCTTTGTGTAGACACCTTATTTTTGACCGTCCTCAAGACTTGGACGTCACTGTTTGAACACTCGGTGATCATCCATAATGGTGTTCATTTGGAGTTTCCAAAGGACTCGGCTGCGCCTTGTCTCAAGATCTCTCAACTTGACTGTTTTGTCCTTGGTTGTGGACCAAGGGCTTGTTTTTTTGTTTCTGAGGGAAGAGGGTGACTTGTTAGTCATTCCCTCAACCCACCGGCCAATGCTTGAGGCCACCGGTCTTGTTTTCAGTCCATCGACCAAGAGTGTTGGCCGATTGGCACTTTTGTTGGTCGACCAGCCATTGTTTTGGTCGATCGACCACTTTTCCTGGCCGAAGCCTTTTCTTTGCCTTTTTAGGCATGGTGCATGCCAGTTGTGCCAGCTGGTAAGCACAAACTCTGCCCTCCATACACGTGTATGGAGGGATTTCATCCCTTAACTTAGTTTCTCTTGGAAGCTTGGAATTGAATTTCCTATAAGAGGAGAGCCTCCCATCCCTTTCCAGGGGTTGAAGCATCTGATATACAAGTTATAAATAGCTCTCTCTCTATATGTCTCTCTCTCTAGATTTGTGTGTGTGTTTGAGCTCAAAAGTGTGTTTTTTGTTTTTACTTTTGCACACAAACACCTAGCATTACACTATCCTTGAGTTACAGAGGTGCTAGGGAGTTGTTTCTGGAGTTTTTGAGTTGGTTTTGATCAAAAGAAGGTGCTGGTGTTGTGTGCTTGGAAGTGTTCTTCAAGGGTGAGCATTATGACTTTATATTTCTTATTTTTGCACAAGCTTTTAACCTATCTTGCATATGGTTTTAGGCTTAGTGTTCTACTGATAAAAGTTCTGATTTTTCATGCTTAAGATGTTTCATTAAGATCATTTTTGTGTTTGGGGTTGTCTACCCTCTCTTAGGCCTTGTTTGGCCTCTTTTTGTGTCTTTTCTTTTTAAGTTTTGGCACCTTCGTGTATTGACCTTCTCACCACTGAAATCCAGAAGATTTTCAGTGGTAAAGATGTGGTTTTGAGGTCTTGTATAGGGGAGGGACACCCCTCTCCCCTTTTATCTCATTTGCTTGTATTATTGGCTTAATGTGGTAGCATGCATGTTTAGTTGTTTTTAGCATTATTTTAATGGATATTTGATGTTATTTTGTCATGTTGTACCTCTGTTTTGAGTTGGTTTAGTGGTCTCTTGCATGCATCATATACATGTCTTGTAATCCCATTGTTTGCCTTAAACATGTATCTAGCATTTAGACTACCATGCTTGCATATTTTAGCTTGACTTCTTGAAGCTTCTAGCCTTGTTATAACATGCTTAAGCTCTGATTTTGGTCTTCTTGGTCATGCTTACATTGTTTTGTATAGCTACCATGTAATCTAGCTTGTTGTCTTTGAGTGTGTGAGTCGTTAGCATGCTTTACTTGGGTCATTTCAGTGATTTGGAATCACTTGTTATGTTATTTCAGTCCATGTTTTATGCTCATATGCTTGCATTTACCATCCTTTCCATGCTTTGAATAGTTGGTGTCTAATGCTCCATGTTTAGGCCATTGTGCATGCCTCCATGTTTAGAACATTTTGATGCCATCTAAGTGGGTTTTTGGGTTGACTTTAACATGCCATAACTCTGTTTTTGGTTTCTTAAGTCATGCCATGCTTGGTTGTGTTAGGTGTAGTACAACCTCTTTGGTAGCCTTGCATGCCTATTTGTTTTGGCATTGTGTTCTAGCTTGTCTTGGCTAGTTTTGAGCTCACTTTTGGTCTTGCTTAGACCTGCCTTGGGGCTGTTTTTGGTCACCTTGGCCCTTTGGGGCTTGCTTCATGTGGCCATAGTTTGACCCCTTTCACTAGTCTCGAGTTTTGGGCTTTATTGCATGTTTTGCTTACATTGTTTGGTGGATTTGGCATCACTCCTTACATGATTTCAGAGCTTAATGCATAGCCATATTCTCATGATTACCATGTCTTGCTCATGCTTGAGGATTATGCATTGTCGCCTAAGTGTTGGACTACTTGCATGCACATGTTTGTTTTACATATCTATGCTCCCAAGCCATGATTATGGCCACTGATTTGGGCTTATTTGAGAGCTGTCCATTTCGGCTTAAGACCATTCTCACATGTTGTTGCATGCTTGACTTGCATATTGTTGCATATTTGGCTTGCATGTTGTTGTATGCTTATTGTTGGTATCATTGTTGCATGCTTATTGCCTTGCATGCCTGCATATCTAGGTTGCACAGTGGTATTGCATACTTTACCATGTTGTTTGCATGTTAGGTTGCATTGCATTACATTGGTTACATGCTTTGCATTGTTTTGTTACACTTGCATATAACATTGTGTTTGGTTTGGGGTGTCAAGCCAAACACAAGGACCGAGGGACGTTTCGTACTTAAAGTGACGAAACATGCCTTAATCTTTGGTCGCCGACACTCTTGATCTAACATGATAGAGTGTGGAGTATTCATTTGTTTTGTTGCATTCATTCTACACTGATTTGCACACTTGGCAACTTTGGTCATCATGCATTGAAGTGCGTGATTGGTGGCCCGAGGGTCGAGAGCCATACTCCCTTGAGTTCATGACATGATAGGGAGGGTGGTAGCGCGTACATTGTCTTGTAAATACCTTGCCATGCACTGTCTGTCCTCTGCTGCAGTAAAACAGGACTCTACAGGAAGAAGTGGCCGGTCGGCTACTTCCAGTGCCGATCGGCTAACGATGATTAGTCGATAGCCTCACAAGTGACCGATGCATGGTCGGTGGCATTATTTCTTGGCCGGTGGTCACCCACAACCCTAAGGGAGTGGCTCAAAAGCATCCCAAATATTTTCATAGTTATCAGAGGTGCAGGACAGTGTAGACAGAGGCAACATGTGGCATGGCAACGGGTTTCCAAGCGAGGCGATCGAGCATGCATCATCCAATCATTCCAAGGCAGGGCTGCGGCCGCCTTCTTTTGTAATTAATTTGTTAATTAATTAAGGTTTTGTAATATTTAATTAGCTAGGATAGTTGATTCATTATTCGATTTGTATTATTCTTTCGGACCCTCTAAGAGAGGGCCATTTGTTGTAATAAGTGTGCGTGTGTGCGTGAATGTCTTCCAACTCCACGTCTTTCTCCCTTTTATTTACCAGCTTTTGATGGTTAGTTCTAGGGCACGTTTCAATTAGCATACTTATGCTCGCATGTTTTGCATTTATTCATTTGTCTTACATGCACCGGGCTCGGTGCATCATACTAACTGCATTATATTTCAATTCCTATTTGAATACATGTTATCAAGTTGCATCTCATATGCCATTTTAGAATAGCCGAGCCTATCTTAGTTGCATTCCTACATGTGTTGCATTAGCCATTTTAACATGAACTAGGATCATGCATTGATTACTAACTAGTTTTTGTTTTGGCTCGGAGTACCCGGTAAGCTTTTATGCTTTAGCATCTTGCATGAGTGTGAGTGTTGCCATGATAGCATGCTTTCCATGAGGCTATTTGCTTATGTGATATAACTGCTTGAATGCTTGTGGGTGAAGGTTAGATTACTTGAATTGGAACAATTCATCAAATGCGAGTTTTAAGCCCACTTGAGAGTGGCAAAATCATGTTTTCTAAGCCCACCCGAGGGTGGCAAATCCATATTTTAGCCTACTTGCGAGTAGCACACCATCAACATTTTCAAACAAACAAACATGAGATGTTTTGTTCCAACTTAGGCGATCTAGTCTATACTTGTATGCTGTGCGTAT
>NW_021024722.1:2254956-2257456 GCF_004153795.1 Camellia sinensis
ATGCTGGCCGTGGCGGTGGCACGACATGCTGGCCAAGGCCGTGGCATGGCATGTTGGCCAAGGCTAAGGCATGGCACGCTGGGCAACGCTGTGGCATGGCATGCTGGGCAACGCCGTGGCAAGGCATGCGGGTCGGAGCCGTGGCATGGCATTCCGACCCTGGTATGTTGGGCAAAACTATAGCATGCCATGCGGGCTGAGGCCGTGGCATGGCATGTTGGCCAAGGCTAAGGCATGTCACGCTGGGCAACGCTGTGGCATGGCATGCTGGGCAACGCCGTGGCAAGGCATGCGGGTCGGAGCCGTGGCATGGCATTCCGGCCCTGGCATGCTGGGCAAAACTATAGCATGCCATGCGGGCTGAGGCCGTGGCATGGCATGTTGGCCAAGGCTAAGGCATGGCACGCTGGGCAACGCTGTGGCATGGCATGCTGGGCAACGCCGTGGCAAGGCATGCGGGTCGGAGCCGTGGCATGGCATTCCGGCCCTGGCATGCTGGGCAAAACTATAGCATGCCATGCGGGCTGAGGCCGTGGCATGGCATGTTGGCCAAGGCTAAGGCATGGCACGCTGGGCAAAGCCGTGGCATGACATGCGGGCCGAGGCCATAGCATGGCATGTGGACTGGGGCTGTGGCATGGCATGCGGGTCGGGCCCGTGGCATGTCATTCCGGCCTTGGTATGTTGGGCAACGCTGCAGCATGCCATGCGGGCCGAGGCCATGGCATGGCATGGCATGTTGGCCAAGGCTAAGGCATGGCACGCTGAGCAACGCTGTGGCATGGCATGCTAGGCAACGCCGTGGCAAGGCATGCGGGCCAAGGCCGTGGCATGGCATGCGGGTCGAGGCCGTGGCATGGCATGTTGGCCAAGGCTAAGGCAAGGCACACTGGGCAACGCTGTGGCATGGCATGCTGGGCAACGCCATGGCAAGGCATGCGGGCCGAGGCCGTGGCATGGCGTACTGGCCGAGGCGGTCCGAGGCCGTCGCTGTGGCATGGCATGGGGGCCGAGGCCGTGGCATGGCATTCCGGCCTTGACATGCTGGGCAACGCTATGGCAAGACATGCTGGCCATGGCTAAGGCATGGCAGGCTGGCCAAGGCAGTCGCATGGCATGCTGGCCGTGGCGGTGGCATGACATGCTAGCCGTGGCAGTGGTATGGCATGTTGGCGAAGGCTAGGGCATGGCACGCTGGGCAACGCTGTGGCATGGCTTGCTGGGCAACGCCGTGGCAAGGCATGCGGGCCGAGGCCGTGACATGGCATGCCCGCCTTGGCATGCTAGGCGACGCCGTGGCTTGCCACGGCTGTGGCATGGCATGCCGGCCTTGGCATGCTGGGCAACGCTGTGGCATGGTATGCTGGCCAAGGCTAAGGCATGGCACGCTGGACAGCGTAGTGGAATGGCATGCCGAGCAAGGCTAAGGCACGGCACGCTGGGCAACGTTGTGGCATGGCATGCCGGGCAACGTCATGGCATGGCATGCCGGGCAACGTCGTGGCAAGGCATGCGAGCCAAGGCGACTGCAAGGCATGCGGGCCAAGGTCGTGGCATGGCATGTTGGCCGAGGCCGTGGCATGGCATGCTGACCGAGGCCGTGGCGTAGCATGCCCGCCATGGCATGCTGGGCGACGCCGTGGCATGGCTTGCCGGCCACGGCCGTGGGATGGCCTGCCGGCCTTGGCATGCTGGGCAACGCCGTGGCATGGCATGCGGGCCGAGGCCGTGGCATTGCATGTGGGCCGAGGCCGTGGCATGGCACGCTGGGCAATGCCGTGGCGAGGCAGACCACGGCCGTGGCATGGCAGGCGGGCCGAGGCCGTGGCATGGCATTCCGGCCATGGCATGCTAGGCAACGCTGTAGCATGCCATGTGGGTCAAGGCCGTGGCATGGCATGTTGGCCAAGGCTAAGGCATGGCACGTTGGGCAACGCTGTGGAATGGCATGCTGGGCAATGCCGTGGCAAGGCATGCAGGCCGACGCCGTCGCATAGCATGCTGGGCAACCCCGTGGCAAGGCATGCGGGCCAAGGCCGTGGCATGGCATGCTGGCCGTGGCCGTGGCATGGCATTCCGGCCTTGGCATGCTGGCCGTGGCCGTGGCATGGCATTCCGGCCTTGGCATGCTGGGCAACGCCGTGGCATGGCATGCGGGCCGAGGCCGTGGCATTGCATGTGGGCCGAGGCCGTGGCATGGCACGCTGGGCAATGCCGTGGCGAGGCATGCAGGTCGGGGCCGTGGCATGGCATGCGGGCCGGGGCCGTGGCATGGCATTCAGGCCTTGGTATGTTAGGCAACACTGTAACATGCCATGCGGGCTGAGGCCGTGGCATGGCATGTTGGCCAAGGCTAAGGCATGTCATGCTGGGCAACGCTGTGGCATGGCATGCTGGGCAACGCCGTGGCAAGGCATGCGGGCCGACGCCATGGCATGGCATGCAGGCCGACGCCGTGGCGTGGCATGCTAGCGGATTCCGTGGCATGGCATTTCGGCGT
>NW_021024722.1:2267456-2270484 GCF_004153795.1 Camellia sinensis
CATGGCATGCGAGCCAAGGCTTTGGCATGGCGTGCCGTTGGCCAAGGCCCTGGCATGACATGCTTGCCAAGGCTGTGGCATGGCATGCTGGCCAAGGCCGACGTGCCACCGCCACCACCGCGGGCCGCCACTCGACACATCCTGTGCTTGGCTATGTAGTTTCAATGCCACAAGCCAAGTGATGGCATGTGCCAAGCGCCCGCCTAGGCATAGGCATGGCCTATGGCCTGGCCATGCTAGCCAGCCTTAAGGGAGGTGCCCCCCCCCCCCTTATAGTAGCTTGTTAAGCCCTTTTTCATCTGGCAGAAGGAAACATCACCTATGCTCAAGGAGTCATAATGGGATTTTTTTTTAAAAGTAACGTTTTTTTGCAAGAATTTTCAACATAAAGTTGAAGGAAATAATTAAAGACACCATAAAAAAAATTGAAAAAAAAATATTTGGCCACCGGATTATTTTATTTTAATTTATTTCTATTTTAATACTTAAAAAATAATAAAAATTACTAAAAATAGTCAAAAAATTCTGGAAAAATTCCAATAATTATAGGGTGAGGCACTAGTTATTATAGTAATTTTTTAATTATTTTTTTATTTTTTATTTATTTTATTTTAATTTTTACGAGTAAATAAATAATTAAAAAATGCGAATCACACCCCGAAGGACTAAGAAGCCCGACGAACGTGCAAAAACACTTTGAGAAGCCGCGCAAGCATCGGTTGGCGCAAATGCAAATAACAAACGCAACAGGCAACTTCCGAAGGACATACTTTTCACAACAAGCTTCCACTGGGAAAGCACTGGCAACTCGTTCGCAAGTGAAAGCCAACCAAATGGCTATTACCTGAGGGACATGCATTTCGCAAGGCAACTTGTACGTAAGTCAAAGCCAAACCTAATGGCAATTACCCAGGGGACAAGGATTGCTTGCCAAGGCCGTGGCATGCGATGTTCTTGACCAAGGCTGTCACGACCCGAACCCGCCCCCTATGGGTTAAGGACGTAACCGGCCAGTAATCCTGAGATTACTTACGGCCTCAAACCAAAATAGATATAACCCAACAGAGTAAAGGGGGCCGAACGGAAGCAATAATCAAAAACTTTGTCCATAGAGCCGTGCTTATATGCATTTCAAGACAAACCATACTCATCTACATTAATAACCCACGTCAAAAGTACAGTACCATAAAATTCTTTTCAAACAGGATCATCCAACTAAGTCAACCCATGACAGACTATTTATAGATATACATAAAGTCCTTGCCAGCAAGACAAAATATAGTTACATAACAAAATGGCAAGGATAGGTCTCGTGCGTGAGACACAAGGCTGGCTTTCTCAAAACTCATGTTGTTCCTGGCAGACTTCACTGGGGCTGGGTTTGGACTTCCCTCGGCTCACCTACAAACACATGAATGAGCGTGAGCGATAGCCCAGTGAATAATATTGAATACATAAATTACGTAAGCTGTATGAAGAACAACATGCTCCGAACGGCCTTGGGCCCAATGCATATTTCTGGTTAATATATATACACTTATACAAAATTCAAATCAAACGACTGTAGTCCCAAACATACTGGCCTTTGGCCCAATCAGATTTCCATTCATGTCAAAACGGCCTTTGGCCCATTCATTCGTGTCAAAACGATCTTAGGTCCATTCACTTAGGTCAAAACGGCCTTCGGCCAACTCATTCATGTCAAAATGACCTTCGGTCCATTCATTTCTATCAAAACGACCTTCGGTCCATTTATTTCTATCAGAACGACCTTCGGTCCATTCATTTCTATAATGTCAGACTTTTGCATGTGATGAATTAGCCACGAGCTTGACCCTACACATTCCATGAACACAAAAGGCTTGTGGATTGGCTTGTGGATTCGCCCTGGAGCTTGACCCTACACATTCCATGAACACAAAAGGGTCATTATCAATTCAACCCATTCTTTAATTTACATATTCCTCTTTAGGCTTTATTCTTATCTCATTAACTCATTTACAATGCTTAACACATGCCTAAGAGTGCTTACAAGTGAAAGAGAACGGAAAACAAAACACAGAACGAGCATATAAAATTTCAAAGAACAGGGTCCCCGCTCAAGCGTGGACTCCCCCGCTCGAGCGAACCCAAGGGGCCTGCAAAAGTACTGGTTACTTCAAAATTAAGCTCAAGCGTGAGTTATGGCGCTCGAGTGAAAGACCTGTTTACAAAAACTCCCCGCTCGAGCATGAGATATCCCGCTCGTGCGTACATCCATTTCTGCAAAAAGTCCTGGGAGCACGATTTCTCCACTCGAGCGGCCCTTCCCCCACTCGAGCGGAAGTAAAAATTCTGGAAATTCCAGGTTGTGTTCTCGAGCTTCAAATCGATTTTCCAACTACATTACGTGCATGCAATGGCTCAAATCTCAAATATAATCATACTAACATGATGCAAACCCCAATTCATGACCCAATGAAGCTCAATTCACAATTAATTCACATGCATGCCCCAATCTCCCATCAAACTCATTCTAACATAACAAATTCATACATTCAAGCCCATGTCTTCATAATTTGTACATGCATGTGATGAATTAGCCACGTTCTCAACTTAGATGCACAATTGGTGATCAAAACATGAGTTTCAACTACAATTTACATGGATCATACCCCTTTGAGCTCAAAACATGCAATATTTAAGACAATCAGACACATGCATGCATATATGGGTCTCCATTATAACAAATTCAACTCAATTTCCTTGTGGTCAAACAATCCCATGCTCTAGACCCTCTTTCAACCTTGAATTCACAAAATGATTGTAAAAAAATTACATGAACTACTCACCAAGGAGTTTAATCTTCACAATCTATGGCAATTCTTGTGTTATCTTCAAGGCATTCAAGGATCAAGAGCAAAACTTAGATTTTTCTCCCCTCCCTCTCTCTAATAGCCGACCCTCCTCTTTTCTTAGAGTTGATCAGCCAAAATCAATGTAAAGGGAAGGAATTGGTTTTAATAAGGCTTATAATAGCCCCACTCAC
>NW_021024722.1:2270509-2301720 GCF_004153795.1 Camellia sinensis
CTCCTCACATATTATTTCAACATAAAATAATTGGGTACTCAATTCATCAATTAAACCAATTTAATCTGACCTGAATCAATTTTCAATTAAAGTTCACCGTAGGCTCTAAAAATTATGCCAATCATAATGGCGTAATCAATTTCGGGTTCCGTGGCCGATAAGGCCTTCAATTTAATTTCCAAAACAGATTATTCAGACAAGTATTCCTACGGTGAACAGATAAGACTTCAAAATCACAAATATTCACATAATGGCACATAAAATCATGCTAAACACATAATCATACTCAAATTAAGGACCAATTAGCATATTACGGGACAGGGGTATCACAAAGGCCATGCCATGCCATGCTGCTAGACAAGGCCGTGGCAAGGCATGCTGTTGGCCAAGGCGTTGGCATCGCAAGCTGCTGGCAGTGGCATGCCATTGGCATGCTGCTAGCCAAGGCTTTGGCATGGCCAAGGCTGCAGCCTTGGCCTTGGGGCTTGGCCTTGGCCTTGGCCTAGGCCCTGGTCTTGGTCTGGCCTTGGCTGGGCTGCCTTGGTTGCTATTCTTAACGCGACTGCAAATGACAAAGGCAACAGGCAACTTCCGAGGGACATAATTTTCGCAACAAGCTTCCATGTTTGCTGGCCAAGGCTGTGGCATGGCTACCTGGCTGCGGCCTTGGCCTTGGCCTCGGTTGCTATTCTTAGCGCGACTGCAAATGACAAAGGCAACAGGCAACTTTCGAGGGACATAATTTTCGCAACAAGTTTGCACTTTGAAAGCACAGGCAACTCGTTCGTCAGTCAAAGCCAACCGAATAGCTATTACCCGAGGACATGCTTTTCACGAGGCACCTTCCACTGGGGAAGCGAAGGCAAATGTGTAGGCAACTCAAAGCTAACCTAGAGGCAATTACCTAAGGGACATACGGGAATGCGCCAGTGGAGTTCGCTGCATAGGCAGGGATCCGTCCAACTCGCACAAACCAAACACAACTCATGCGCCACGACGTACACTATGCACTAGCCACCCAAAATGAATCACACCCGAAGGACTGGAAGGCCCCATGAACGTGCGAAAACATTTAGAGAAGCCGAGAAAGCACCGGTTAGCGCGAATGCAAATGACAAATGCAACAGGCAACTTCCAAAGGACAAACTTTTCGCAACAAGCTTCCACAAGGAAACCATAGGCAACTCATTCGACGCAAAAGCCAAACAAATGGCGATTACCCGAGGGACAAAGAATTTCGCAAGGCAACTTGTACGTAAGTCATAGCCAAACCCGATTGCAATTACGAGGGACAAGGCATGCTTGCGAAGGCCGTGTGGCATGCTAACGTTGTTAGCCAAGCTAGCATGCAGTCTACTGGACAAGCCAATGGCAAGGCATGCTGCTGGCCAAGCATTGCATGCAAGCTGTTGGCCAAGGCATAGGCATGGAAAGCTGCGGGCGGTAGCATGGCATGGCATGGCATGCTGTTGCCAAGGCCTTGGCATGCCATGTTGCTGGCCAGGGTTGTGGCATGGCATGCGTGGCCTTGGCCTTGGCTGCGGCCTTGGCTAGGTGACCTTGGCCTTCGCCTTGGCGTGCATGCTGCTGGCTTTGGCTAGGCTCCCTTGCCTTGACCTTGTGATGGCATGCTACTGGTTGGCTGGGCTGCCTTGACATGGCATGCTGCTGGCCTTGGCCTTGCCTTGGCATCGCATGTTGCAAGCTTTGGCTGGGCTGCTTAGCCTTGCATGGAATGCCATGCTGCTGGCCTTGGCCTTAGCATGGCATGCTGCTGGTTTTGGCTGGGCTGCCTTGGCCTTTGGCCTCAGCAGGGCATGCTGCTGGCTTTGGCCGAGAGGCCTTGGCCTTGGCCTTGGCATGGCATGGCATCGCCGGCCTGCCTTGGCCTTGGCATGGCATGCTGCTGGCATTGGCTGGGCTCCTTGGCCTTGGTATGGCATGGCATGCTGCTGGCCTTGCCTGGCATGGCATGTTGCTGGCTGATGGCTGGGCTGCCTTGGCCTTGGCATGGAATGGCATACTTGCTGGGCCTGCCTTGGCATGGCATGCTGCTGGCTTTGGCTGGGCTGCCTGGCCTTGTAGGCATGCTGCTGCTGCCATTGTCCTTGGCATGGCATGCTGCTGCCATTGTCCTTGGCCATGGCATGCTGCTGGATTGGCTGGGCTGCCTTGGCCTGGCCTTGGCATGGCATGCTGCTGGCCTTGGCCTTGCATGGCATGCTGCTGGCTTTGGCTGGGCTACCTTGGCCTTCGCTTGGAATGGCATGCTGCTGGCGTTGGCTGCCTTGGCATGTTGTGGCTTTGCTGGGCTGCCCTTGGCCTTTGGCCTTGTGTCAAGGTGCGCCCATCCAAGGGTCAACACCTTGATGCCACACAATTTGTGACCTCAGAGAGCCAAAGCCATGCCTAAGAAGTTGTTGGTGCAAGTCCAAGACATGCCATGAAGCAAGCTAGCCGCCAAGTAGCAACTTTAGGCCAACTTTTAGAGGTCAAATAATCCTTTTGCCTTGTAAATTTTTATGTAAATACCTTATTAAAGGTCCAAGAGTGTAATTTTCTATTTTTGTATTATTTTTAAATATCCATTATGACTCCTCAAACAAATGTTTCCTCTGCCTTGATAGAAAGCGCTTAACAAGCTATATAAGGAGGGGTACCCAATGACCAAACCACCCTATGTACCCCAACCTTGTATATGGTAAGACAACTTGTAGCACTTTGTGCATTGTTCACTTTTGTAACCTTTTAGTAATGAAAAGTATTTCACTTTTATATTGTGCAAAGCCTTCAGTTGTTGCTACTTCAATTTAGTTGTTTGATTGTTATATTGTGGCTTGTCTCCAAACTGTGGCTCATCAACTGGACTAATATTGCTTTGCTGTCTTTGCAAACCTTTCGAGCATTCTTGGCGGGCTAGTGAAGAGTGTTAACTAGCGCCCACACACACTTGCTTATCTTCAACAAGGCTTCCCATTGCCATGTGACAGTTGGTATCAGAGCAACAGTCTATTTGATTTCTCTATTATTGGCTTTCTCTATATTGGCTTTCTAAATAGAGGTCTGGCAACCGTTTAACCATCGCAAAGGGAGAGAATTGACCTCTTGGAGCAGCGTATGGACAAATAGGACCATGGCAACTTTATTGGCCATTATAGTAATTTTTTAATTATTTTTTTATTTTTTATTTATTTTATTTTAATTTTTACGAGTAAATAAATAATTAAAAAATGCGAATCACACCCCGAAGGACTGAGAAGCCCCATGAACGTGCGAAAACATTTAGAGAAGCCGAGAAAGCACCGGTTAGCGCGAATGAATGCTTAACACATGCCTAAGAGTGCTTACAAGTGAAAGAGAACGGAAAACAAAACACAGAACGAGCATATAAAATTTCAAAGAACAGGGTCCCCGCTCAAGCGTGGACTCCCCCGCTCGAGCGAACCCAAGGGGCCTGCAAAAGTACTGGTTACTTCAAAATTAAGCTCGAGCGTGAGTTAGGGCGCTCGAGCGGAAGGCCTGTTTACAAAAACTCCCCGAGCGTGAGATATCCCGCTCGAGCGTACATCCATTTCTGCAAAAAGTGCTGGGAGCACGATTTCTCCGCTCGAGCGGCCCTTCCCCCGCTCGAGCGGAAGTAAAAATTCTAGAAATTCCAGGTTGTGTTCTCGAGCTTCAAATCAATTTTCCAACTACATTACGTGCATGCAATGGCTCAAATCTCAAATATAATCATACTAACATGATGCAAACCCCAATTCACGACCCAATGAAGCTCAATTCACAATTAATTCACATGCATGCCCCAATCTCCCATCAAACTCATTCTAACTTAACAAATTCATACATTCAAGCCCATGTCTTCATAATTTGTACATGCATGTGATGAATTAGCCACGTTCTCAACTTAGATGCACAATTGGTGATCAAAACATGAGTTTCAACTACAATTTACATGGATCATACCCCTTTGAGCTCAAAACATGCAATATTCAAGACAATCAGACACATGCATGCATATATGGGTCTCCATTATAACAAATTCAACTCAATTTCCTTGTGGTCAAACAATCCCATGCTCTAGACCCTCTTCCAACCTTGAATTCACAAAATGATAGTTAAAAATTTACATGAACTACTCACCAAGGAGTTTAATCTTCACAATCTATGGCAATTCTTGTGTTATCTTCAAGGCTTTCAAGGATCAAGAGCAAAACTTAGATTTTTCTCCCCTCCCTCTCTCTAATAGCCAGCCCTCCTCTTCTCTTAGAGTTGATCAGTCCAAAATCAATGTAAAGGGAAGGAATTGGTTTTTAATAAGGTTTATAGTAGCCCCTCTCACATATTATTTCAACATAAAATAATTGGGTACTCAATTCATCAATTAAACCAATTTAATCTGACCTGAATCAATTTTCAATTAAATTTCACCGTAGGCTCTAAAAATTATGCCAATCATAATGGCGTAATCAATTTCGGGTTCCGTGGCCGATAAGGCCTTCAATTTAATTTCCAAAACAGATTATTCAGACAGGTATTCCTACGGTGAACAGATAAGACTTCAAAATCACAAATATTCACATAATGGCAGATAAAATCATGCTAAACACATAATCATACTCAAATTAAGGACCAATTAGCATATTACGGGACAGGGGTATCACAAAGGCCATGCCATGCCATGCTGCTAGACAAGGCCGTGGCAAGGCATGCTGTTGGCCAAGGCGTTGGCATCGCAAGCTGCTGGCAGTGGCATGCCATTGGCATGCTGCTAGCCAAGGCTTTGGCATGGCCAAGGCTGCAGCCTTGGCCTTGGGGGCTTGGCCTTGGCCTTGGCCTAGGCCCTGGTCTTGGTCTTGGCCTTGGCTGGGCTGCCTTGGTTGCTATTCTTAACGCGACTGCAAATGACAAAGGCAACAGGCAACTTCCGAGGGACATAATTTTCGCAACAAGCTTCCATGTTGCTGGCCAAGGCTGTGGCATGGCTACCTTGGCTGCGGCCTTGGCCTTGGCCTCGGTTGCTATTCTTAGCGCGACTGCAAATGACAAAGGCAACAGGCAACTTTCAAGGGACATAATTTTCGCAACAAGTTTGCACTTTGAAAGCACAGGCAACTCATTCGTCAGTCAAAGCCAACCGAATAGCTATTACTCGAGGGACATGCTTTTCACGAGGCACCTTCCACTGGGGAAGCGAAGGCAAATTGTAGGCAACTCAAAGCTAACCTAGAGGCAATTACCTAAGGGACATACGGGAATGCGCCAGTGGAGTTCGCTGCATAGGCAGGGATCCGTCCAACTCGCACAAACCAAACACAACTCATGCGCCACGACGTACACTATGCACTAGCCACCCAAAATGAATCACACCCCGAAGGACTGAGAAGCCCCATGAACGTGCGAAAACATTTAGAGAAGCCGAGAAAGCACCGGTTAGCGCGAATGCAAATGACAAATGCAACAGGCAACTTCCAAAGGACAAACTTTTCGCAACAAGCTTCCACAAGGAAACCATAGGCAACTCATTCGCACGCAAAAGCCAAACAAATGGCGATTACCCGAGGGACAAGAATTTCGCAAGGCAACTTGTACGTAAGTCATAGCCAAACCCGATTGCAATTACCCGAGGGACAAGGCATGCTTGCGAAGGCCATGGCATGCTACGTTGTTAACCAAGGCTATGGCATGCAGTGCTACTGGACAAGCCAATGGCAAGGCATGCTGCTGGCCAAGGCATTGGCATGCCAAGCTGTTGGCCAAGGCATAGGCATGAAAAGCTGCGGGCGGTAGCATGGCATGGCATGGCATGCTGTTGGCCAAGGCCTTGGCATGCCATGTTGCTGGCCAGGGTTGTGGCATGGCATGCTGCTGGCCTTGGCCTTGGCTGCGGCCTTGGCTAGGTGACCTTGGCCTTCGCCTTGGCGTGGCATGCTGCTGGCTTTGGCTAGGCTCCCTTGACCTTGACCTTGTGATGGCATGCTACTGGCTTTGGCTGGGCTGCCTTGACATGGCATGCTGCTGGCCTTGGCCTTGGCCTTGGCATCGCATGTTGCAAGCTTTGGCTGGGCTGCCTTAGCCTTGGCATGGAATGCCATGCTGCTGGCCTTGGCCTTAGCATGGCATGCTGCTGGTTTTGGCTGGGCTGCCTTGGCCTTGGCCTCAGCAGGGCATGCTGCTGGCTTTGGCCGAGAGGCCTTGGCCTTGGCCTTGGCATGGCATGGCATGCGGCCGGCCTTGGCCTTGGCATGGCATGCTGCTGGCATTGGCTGGGCTGCCTTGGCCTTGGTATGGCATGGCATGCTGCTGGCCTTGGCCTTGGCATGGCATGTTGCTGGCTATGGCTGGGCTGCCTTGGCCTTGGCATGGAATGGCATACTGCTGGCCTTGGCCTTGGCATGGCATGCTGCTGGCTTTGGCTGGGCTGCCTTGGCCTTGGTATGGCATGGCATGCTGCTGCCATTGTCCTTGGCATGGCATGCTGCTGCCATTGTCCTTGGCATGGCATGCTGCTGGATTTGGCTGGGCTGCCTTGGCCTTGGCCTTGGCATGGCATGCTGCTGGCCTTGGCCTTGGCATGGCATGCTGCTGGCTTTGGCTGGGCTGCCTTGGCCGTGGCATGGCATGCTGCTGACCTAGGCCATGGCATGGCATGCTGCTGGCTTTGGCTGGCCTGCCTTGGCCGTGGCATGGCATGCTGCTGACCTAGGCCATGGCATGGCATGCTGCTGGCTTTGGCAGGCCTGCCTTGGCCGTGGCATGGCATGCTGCTGACCTAGGCCATGGCATGGCATGCTGCTGGCTTTGGCAGGCCTGCCTTGGCCGTGGCATGGCATGCTGCTGACCTAGGCCATGGCATGGCATGCTGCTGGCTTTGGCAGGCCTGCCTTGGCCGTGGCATGGCATGCAGCTGGCCTTGGCCTTGGCATGAAGGCAACCCAGCCAAAGCCAGCAGCATGCCATAAAAGATAACGCAGGTGTCGCAGCCCAGCCAAAGCCAGCAGCATGCCATAAAAGATAACGCAGGTGTCGCAGCCCAGCCAAAGCCAGCAGCATTTATTTTTAAATATCCATTATGACTCCTCAAACATAATGGATGTTTCCTCGTGCCAGATAGAAAAGCGCTTAACAAGCTATTAGAAGGAGGGGGTACCCAAGTGTTGAACCAAACCACTTGTGCCTTTAATGTACCCCAACCTTGTATATGGTAAGTCAACTTTTGTAGCAATTTTGTGCATTGTTCAACTTTTGTAATGCCTTCTTTTGAGTAATGAAAAGTTCATTTCACTTTTATATTGTGCAAAGCCTTTCAGTTGTTGCTACTTCAATTTTAGTTTGTTGATTGTTATATTGTGGCTTGTCTCCAATCTTGTGGCTCATCGACTGGACTAATATTGTCTTTGCTTGTCTTTGCAAACCTTTCGAGCATTCTTGGCGGGCTAGTGAAGAGTGTTAACTAGCGCCACACACACACTTGCTTATCTTCAACAAGGCTTCCGCATTGCCAGTGTGTGACAGTTGGTATCAGAGCACAGTCTATTTGGATTTCTCTATTATTGGCTTTCTCTATTATTGGCTTTCTAAATGGAGGCTACTGGCAACCGTTAACCATCGCAAAGGGAGAGAATTGACCTCTTGGAGCAGCGTATGGACAATATGGAGGCCATGGCAACTTCATTAGCCACCCTTGAGCAATGGGTTTATGATCTTGAGCAAACTCATGGCCCTACTCATGGGCAAGATTTTGAGGATGTTGTCACTGAACTCAGGCTGGAGATTGAAGACCTCAGTGGCCGGGTTGGTGTTCTAACCCGTGCCTTTGGCAATGCACCTAGTGGTGGCATGGAATTCACTAGGGCGCGTGTGCCCAAGCACCGTGCGTACGGTGGCGCCCGAGATGCCAAGGAGTTAGACAACTTTCTTTTTGATATGGAGCAATATTTCAAAGCTGTGAAAGCCGATGCTGAGGAGACAAGGATTTCTATGGCCACAATGTATTTGTCCGGTGATGCCAAGTTATGGTGGCGGACTAAACATGATGAGATGCAATGAGGCTTATGCACAATTGAGACTTGGGAGCAACTGAAGCATGAACTTAAGCTCCAATTCTTCCCTGAAAATGTTGAGTATAATGCCCGGCGTGCTTTGCGGGATCTCAAGCACACCGGCACTATAAGAGATTATGTGAAAGAATTCTCTGGGCTTATGCTAGACATCAGAGATATGTCAAAGAAAGACAAGCTCTTCTTCTTCCTTGAGGGATTGAAGCCATGGGCCAGAGTTGAACTTAAAAGGCAAAGAGTGCAAGATTTAGCCCATGCACAAGCAGCAGCTGAATGCCTTACGGACTACGCCGAACCTAAGCAATGGGATAGTGGTTCCCCGTGCAAGAGTAGGGGAGGTGGAAAGTCCCAAGGCTATGGCAAACCCAAGAGTAGGGGAGCCAACATTTCTACATCCAAAACCCATTCGGGTGGAGGAAAGTGGCAACAGAAGAGCTATGGTGACAAGGCAAAAGCCCCTCAACAATTCTCTACAAGCAAAACAAAAGGCCCTATCTCTTGTTTCTTATGCAATGGGCCACACCGGTTATCTGAATGTCCACAAAAGCGTGCCTTGAATGCTCTAACAACTGTGTCTGACCATGTCTCTCAACCAAGCGAGGATGATAGCGAGGAAGAGGATGTGCGGTCTAAGCGAAGTGGCAAGGGTTCTAAGGCAACTGGCTCTAGAGTGGGAGCCTTTCATATGATGAATGCCATGGAAAAGAAGGTTTCTACAGGCAGGCCTAAGAAGAATGCCAAGAGTGGCAAAGTAGGCAATCATTTGGATCCTAAACAGCTTGTGGAGTCTAAAGATTAAGGCAAAGAGAAAAAACCCATGTATAGTGGAGAATCATCAGGCAAGTTGAACAAGAGCAAGTCATCCAACAAAGGTTTGATGTTTGTGGATGTAAAAATCAATGGGAAGCCCCTTCGTGCGTTGATTGACACCGGGGCCACCCATAACTTTGTTGCGGGGACTGAAGTTGAAAGACTTGGGCTATCTTTAGAGAAGGATGGCAGCCGCATCAAGGCGGTTAACTCGGCAGCGCAGCCTATCTATGGGGTTGCAAAATCTGTTCATTTAAAGGTCAGCAGTTGGGAAGGAAGAGTAGACTTCACCGCAGTGCCCATGGATGACTTCCAAGCCATCCTTGGGTTGGATTTCTTCGAGAACCACAAAGACGGATGTCAATGCCTATATTACTATACAGTATGTGTGTCATGTGACGGAGTAAGCCCAATGTCTGCATTCCTGCTAATGGCCACCAACAATAGTGACCGATTGTCTCAGCTATGGCCAACTCAAGAGGGGTGTTAGGCATGAGGAGCAACTTCTGGGTTTGCAGCATTGAAGCTGAATGAAGCTCTTGATTCTACTCCTGTCCCAGCTGCATCATAGAAGGTCTTAAGGCAATCTTGCAAGATGTTATGCCTAAACAGTTTGCCTAAAGAGTTGCCGCTCCACGTCGAGGGGTGGATCATGCTATCGAGTTATGCCAGGGCGCAAACCACCAGCTCGGTGCACCATATAGAATGGCTATTCCTGAGTTGAATGAGTTAAGGAAGCAGCTTACAGATTATTTGGAAGCGCAGCTTTATCAGGCCATCAAGTGCCCATTCGGTGCACCTGTCTCTTATTTCAAAGAAGCATGATGGTTAGCAAGGTGCTTCGCTTATCGGTGTGGATTGAGTACCGGGGACACAATCATTATACCAGCTAAGCGCCAAGCAGCTAGCACTGTCCAGATCGAATCCACAGAAGAACTAAGGTGATACTTCCACTCCAAGTATTTGGATCAATTCGTTGTGGTATATTTGGATGACATTGTAATCTATAGCTCCACTTTGGAAGAGCACGTGGAGCATCTCCAGAAGGCCCTTACCAAGCTGAGAGAGCACAAGCTTTATGTCAAGCTAGAGAAGTGTTCTTTTGCCCAAGAGAGGATTAAGTTCCTAGGGCACATTGTTGAGCACGGATGCATCAGAATGGACCAAGAGAAGGTCAAGGCCATTCAAGAGTGGCAGCCACCTGCAAATGTCTCAGAGTTGTGGTCATTCCTTGGATTGGCTAATTATTATCGCAAGTTTGTTGAAGGGTACTCAAGACTAGCTTCCCCATTAACAAAGTTGCTAAAGAAGGGCAAGCCATATGATTGGATAGAGGAGTGCCAACAAGCCTTTCAAGCCTTGAAAGAAGCCATGTCAAGAGATCCTGTTCTGGCTCTACCGGACTTAGGTAAAGCTTTTGAGAGTCAAACGGATGCATCTAATTTTGCTTTGGGTGGTGTTCTTTTGCAGGATGGTCACCCAATTGCTTATGAGAGTAGGAAGCTCAACGATGCTGAGCGAAGATATGCAGCTCATGAGAAAGAGTTCCTAGCAGTAGTGCATTGTCTGAGGACTTGGAGGCACTACATCTTGGGCTCCCGGTTTGTTGTGAAGACTGACAACACAGCAGTTAGCCATTTCTTCACCCAGCCCAAGCTAAGCGCACGACAAGCCCGGTGGCAAGAGAAGTTGGCAGAGTTTGATTTTGCCTTAGAATACAAGGCCGGTGCCACCAACCATGTTGCTGATGCACTAAGCAGGAAGGCAGAGCTTGCCGTGTGCCATCATGTATGTTCACTTACTTCTATTTCAACCAGCCTCAAGGAGAAAATCAAGGCTCATCTAGACAAGGATGCTATGGCAGAGAATCTTATGAACCTTGTCAAAATGGGCATGACTCGTCAATTTTGGGTGCAAGATGGACTTCTCATGACAACAGGCAACCGCATATTTGTACCCAGGGCTGGTGACTTGAGGAAGACGCTTCTTAGGGAGTGCCATGATACACTTTGGCCGGGACATCCGGGGTGGGAGCGAACTTTGGCCTTGGTGAAACAAGGATATTATTGGCCCCAAATGCGTGATGATGTTGAAGAATATGTCCGCACTTGTCTCACTTGCCAACAAGACAAGGTTGAGCATAAGAAGAAAGCAGGCTTGCTTGAACCTTTGCCCGTGCCTAAACGTCTGTGGGAAAGTGTATCACTTGACTTCATCACTGGATTGCCTAAAGTGGGGGATATCGGGACTATCTTGCCTATTGTGGACCGATTCTCCAAATATGCTACCTTCATTGCTGCCCCAAAGTATGTTTCAGCAGAGGAGACTGCCCAACTCTTCTTCAAGCACATTGTCAAATATTGGGGTGTGCCTAAAAGTATTGTTAGTGACCGAGACACGCGTTTTGTTGGCAACTTCTGGACGGAGTTATTCAAGCTTCTTGGGTCACAACTTAATACTTCATCAAGCTACCATCCGGAGACGGATGGGCAAACTGAACGCTTCAACTGTATGCTCGAGGAGTATTTGCGCCACTTTGTCAATGCTAATCAACGGAATTGGGTGAAACTTCTTGATGTAGCACAGTTATGCTTCAACTATCAAAAGAGTAGCTCTACAGGCAAGAGTGCTTTTGAGATAGTGAATGGACAGCAGCCACTGTTGCCCCACACAGTGGATGGACCTTACAGAGGAGACTGCCCAACTCTTCTTCAAGCACATTGTCAAATATTGGGGTGTGCCTAAAAGTATTGTTAGTGACCGAGACACGCGTTTTGTTGGCAACTTCTGGACGGAGTTATTCAAGCTTCTTGGGTCACAACTTAATACTTCATCAAGCTACCATCCGGAGACGGATGGGCAAACTGAACGCTTCAACTGTATGCTCGAGGAGTATTTGCGCCACTTTGTCAATGCCAATCAACGAAATTGGGTGCAACTTCTTGATGTAGCACAGTTATGTTTCAACTCTCAGAAGAGTAGCTCTACGGGCAAGAGTGCTTTTGAGATAGTGAATGGACAGCAGCCACTGTTGCCCCACACAGTGGATGGACCTTATGAAGGAAAGTCTCCCAGGGCTTACCAATTTGCTAAAGAATGGAAGAGAAACCATGACATTACTCGTGCCTATCTTGAAAAAGCAGCAAGCAAAATGAAGAAATGGGCTGATGAAAAGAGGAGGCCACTTGAGTTCAAAGCTGGGGATCAAGTTCTTGTCAAACTCAACCCTGAGCAACGCAAGTTCATGAGGGGAAGAGACAGAAGGCCAGTGCGCAAGTATGAGGGACCGGTCACCATTCTGAAGAGAATTGGCAAGTGTGCTTACAAGATAGATGCTCCATCTTGGTTGAAAGTGCATCCGGTTTTCCATGTGAGTTATTTGAAGCCTTACTATCCAGACAAGGAAGATCCAACCCGAAATGAGCAAAAACGCCAAACCATCACAGCCAAAGAAGGGAAAAGGTCTATTGAATCCATCTTGGCTGATCGGGTGAAAATGGTTTCCAAGAAGCAACAAAGGCAATACTTGGTGAAATGGAAAGGCCTTGGAGATGAAGAAATCAGCTGGGAATGGGAGGCGGACTTGTCGGCTTTTCAAGACGAGATTGATGCGTATTGGGCCAAGTCGTCGAGGGCATCGACCATTCAAGTGGGGGAGACTGTCAAGGTGCGCCCATCCAAGGGTCAACACCTTGATGCCACACACATTTGTGCCCTTCGGAGAGCCAAAGCCATGCCTAAGAAGTTGTTGGTGCAAGTCCAAGACATGCCATGAAGCAAGCTAGCCGCCAAGTAGCAACTTTAGGCCAACTTTTAGAGGGTCAAATGTAATCTTTTTGCCTTGTAAATTTTTATGTAAATACCTTAGTATTAAAGGTGTTTTGAGTCCAAGAGTTGTAATTTTTCTATTTTTGTATTATTTTTAAAATATCCATTATGACTCCTCAAACATAATGGATGTTTCCTCGTGCCAGATAGAAAAGCGCTTAACAAGCTATTATAAGGAGGGGGTACCCAAGTGTTGAACCAAACCACTTGTGCCTTTAATGTACCCCAACCTTGTATATGGTAAGAGAACTCTTGTAGCACTTTTGTGCATTGTTCAACTTTTGTAATGCCTTCTTTTGAGTAACAAAAAGTTCATTTCGCTTTTATATTGTGCAAAGCCTTTCAGTTGTTGCTACTTCAATTTTAGTTTGTTGATTGTTATATTGTGGCTTGTCTCCAAACTTGTGGCTCATCAACTGGACTAATATTGTCTTTGCTTGTCTTTGCAAACCTTTCAAGCATTCTTGGCGGGCTAGTGAAGAGTGTTAACTAGTGCCACACACACTTGCTTATCTTCAACAAGGCTTTCGCATTGCCAGTGTGTGACACCTTGGCATGGCATGATGCTGGCCTTGGCCTTGGCATGGCATGATGCTGGCTTTGGCTGGGCTGCCTTGGCCTTTGCATGGCATGCGGTTGGCCATGGCTGGGCTGCCTTGGCCTTGGCATGCCATGGCATGCTACTAGCCTTGGCCTTGGTATGGCATGCTGCTGGCATTGGCTGGGCTGCCTTGGCCTTGGCATGGCATGCTGCTGGCTTTGGCTACGCTGCCTTGGCCTTGGCATGGCATGGCATGCTGCTGGCCTTGGCCTTGGCATGCTGCTGGCTTTGGCTGGGCTGCCTTGGCCTTGGCATAGCATGGCATGCTGCTGGCCCTGGCCTTGTCATGGCATGCTGCTGGCTTTGGCTGGGCTACCTTGGCCTTGGCATGGCATGGCATGCTGCTGGCCTTGGCCTTGGGATGGCATGCTGCTGGCTTTAGCTGGGCTTCCTTGGCCTTGGCTGGCCATGGCATGCTGCGGGCCTTGGCCATGGCATGGCGTGCTGCTCGCTTTGGCTGGGCTTCCTTGGCCTTGGCATGCCATGGCATGCTGCTGGCCTTGATCTTGGCATGGCATGCTGCTGGCTTTGGCTGGGCTGCCTTGGCCTTGGCATGGCATGGCATGCTGCTGTCCTTGGGATTGGCATGGCATGCTGTTGGCTTTGGCTGGGCTGCCTTGGCCTTGGCCTTGGCATGGCATGCTGCTGGCCTTGGCCTTGGCGTGGCATGCTGCTGGCTTTGGTTGGGCTGCCTTGGCCTTGGCTACTGCCTTGTCCTTGGCAGCGGCCTTGGTTGCGGTTCTTATCATTACACGTGCATTGCGTGCAAAGACGTGCCAAGGTGTGCGCGAATGTGCGCACAACACGCGCACCTCGGTCAAAAGACCACGCGCACGGTATGCGCATAGGCCACGCTGCCCACGCCACAGGCATGCCTGGCCAGGCTGCCCAGGCCGCGCGCATGCCAGGCCGCCGACGCCGCGCGCATGCCATTTCATGCTGCCCAGGCCGCGCGCATGCAATGCTGCCCAGGTTGCATGCATGCCAGGCCTCCCACGCCCCGCGCATGCTATGCCATGCTACCCAGGCCGTACGCATGCCAGGCCGCCCAAGTCGCGTGCATGCCATGCTGTGCTGCCCAGGCCACGCGCATGCCATGCTGCCCAGGAAGCCCACGTCGTGCGCATGCCATGCCGTGCTGCCCAGGCCGCCCGCATGCCAGGCCGCCCATACCCGCGCGCATGCCATGCCATGCTGCCCTTGCCCTGCGCATGCCGCCCACACCCGCGCGCATGCTGTGCCATGCAACCCAGGCCGCGCCTACCATCCGGGCCGCCCAGGTTTGCGGCTCGGGCCGGGGCCGAGCCGCGGTCCGAGATGCCCAAGGCCGCAGTCCATGCCGCCCCAGGCCGCGACGCAGGCTGCGCCCCAGGCCACGGGGCCATGGGGCATACCTGGCGTGGCCTTGCCTGGCAAGGGAGGTGCCCCCCCTTATAGTAGCTTGTTAAGCCCTTTAAAGTCTGGCAGGAGGAAACATCAACCATGCTCGAGGAGTCATAATGGGGTTTGTTTAAAAAGTAATGGCTTTTTGCCAAAACTTTCAACATGAAAGTTGTAGGAAATAATTTAATACACCATAAAAAAAATGAAAAAAAATATTTGGCCAACGGAAATATTTTATTGTAATTTATTTCGATTTTAATACTTCAAAAATAATAAAAATTAATAAAAATAGTCAAAAATTATGGAAAAATTCCAATAATTAAAGGATGAGGCACTAGTAATTATAGAAATTATTAAATTTTTTTAAAAATTTTTTTATTTATTTTGATTTTTTTGGCCAAATAAAGGCTTAAAAAATTCGAAAAACTCAAGAAAAATTGCAAAAAAATAGGGAATGACATTTAAAATTAATTGTAGTGCATTTTTAATTGTGTGGCATGGTTTGGGTAAGAATATAAAAGAATCATGTTCAAAAAGAGCGTTCAAGGCGGTGGCATGCCACGGCCTTCGCCTTAGCCATGGCCTTGCACGGGGACTTGGCCTTGCCCGCGGCCTTACACACTGCCTTGGCCTTGGAATGTCATTCTCGCCAAGGCCGTGGCATGCCATGCAAGGCTGTGGCGTGGCAGGCCATGCAAGGCCGTGGCATGGCATGCTCGCCCAGCCCGTGGCATGCCATGCTACTGGCCAAGGCCTTGGCATGACATGCTGGCCCAAGGCATTGGCATGGCATGCCGGCCAAGGCATTTGCATGGCATGCTTGCGAAGGCCACGGCATGGCATGGCATGGCATGCTTGCAAAGGCCACGGTAGGGCATGCTGCTGGCCAAGGCCGTGGCACCGGCGTACTGCTGGCCAAGGCCTTGGCATGGCATGCCGGCCGGGGCATTGGCATGGCATACTGCTGGCCAAGGCCGTGGCAAGGCAAGCCGGCCTATGCCGTAGCATGGCATGCTCACCCAGCCCGTGGCATGCCATGCTGCTGGCCAAGGCCTTGGCATGGCATGCTGGCCCAAGGCATTGGCATGGCATGGCGGCCAAGGCATTTGCATGGCATGGCATGCTTGCAAAGGCCACGACAGGCATGCTGCTGGCCAAGGCCTTGGCATTGCACGCCGACCGAGGCATTGGCACGGCATGTTGGCTGACGCCGTGGCACAACATGCTGCTGGCCAAGGCCGTGGCAAGGCAAGCCGGCCTATGCCGTGGCATGGCATGCGGGGCAAGTCTGTGGAATGGCATGCTGGCCAAGGCCGTGGCATGGCATGCCGGCCGTGGCATGGCATGCCGGCCAAGGCATTGACATGGCATGCTTGCGTAGGCCACGGTATGGCATGCTGCCAGGCAACGCTGTGGCATGCCATGCGGGCCAAGGCCACGACATGGCATGCATGCCGGGCTACGCTGTGGCATGGCATGCTGGCTAAGCCGATGGCAAGGCTCGCGTGGCGAGGCGGTGGCATGGCATGCCGGCCAACGCGGTGGCATGGCATGCTGGCCAGGGCCGTGCCATGGCATGTCGGGCGACGCCGTGGCGTGGCATGCCTTGGCCGTGGCAGGGCATGCTGGGCAACGTCGTGCCATGGCATGCTGGGCAACGCCATGCCGATGGCAAGGCTCGCGTGGCGAGGCGGTGGCATGGCATGCCGGCCAACGCGGTGGCATGGCATGTTGGCCAGGGCCGTGCCATGGCATGCCGGGCGACGCCGTGGCGTGGCATGCCTCGGCCGTGGCAGGGCATGCTGGGCAACGCCGTGGCAGGGCATGTCGGCCAGTGCGGTCCCACGACATGCGAGCCGAGGTCGTGCCAAGGTATGCGATCTAAGGCCGTGCCATGGCATGCCCGCCTTGGCATGCTGGGCAACATCGTGTCATGGCATGCAAGGCAACGCCATGGTATGGCATGCCGGCCTTGGCATGCTTGGCAACACCGTGGCAAGCCATGCTGGGCAACGTTGTGGCATGATGTGCTAGGCAAGGCAGTGCCATGGAATGCTGGCTAGGACATGCCGGGCATCACCGTGGCATGGCACGCCAGCCAAGGCTGTGACATGGCATGCTGGGCAATGCTACGGCATGGCATGCCGGCCAAGGCCGTGGCTTAGGATGCCGGCCTTGGCATGCTGGGCAACGCTGTGGCATGGCATGCTGGCCTTGGAATGCTGGGCAACGCTATGGCAGGGCATGCTGGCCAACGTTGTGGCACTGCATGCGGGGCAACGCAGTGGCACAGCATGCTGGGCAACGCTGTGGCAAGGCTTGTTGGCCAAGGCGATGGCAAGGCTTGCGTGGCCCGGCGGTGGCATGGCATGCCGGCCAGGGCCGTGCCGTGGCATGCTGGCCAAGGCGGTGCTATGGCAAGGCATGCTAGCCAGGGCTGTGACATGGCCTGCTGGCCAACCTTTGGCATGGCTTGCTGGCCGAGGCGGTGGCATGGCAGGCTGGCCGTGCCGGTGGCATGACATGCTGGGCAACGCCGTGGCATGGCATACTGGGCAACGTCGTGGCAAGGCATGCGGGCCGAGGCCATGGCATGGCATGCGGGCCGAGGCCAAGGCTAAGGCATGGCACTCCGGGCAACGCCGTTGCAAGGCATGCGGGCCAAGGCCGTGGCATGACATGTTGGTCGAGGCCATGGCAGGGCATGCTGGGTCACGCCGTGGCATGGCATGCGGGCCGAGGCCGTTGCAAGGCATGCAGGCCGAGGCCGTGGCATGGCATGCCGGCCAACGCCGTTGCAAGGCTAAGGCATCGCCGTTGCAAGGCTAAGGCATCACCGTTGCAAGGCTAAGGCATGGCACTCCGGGCAACGCCGTAGCATCAAGGCCGTGGCATGACATGTTGGTCGAGGCCATGGCAGGGCATGCTGGGCAACGCCGTGGTATGGCATGCGGGCCGAGGCCGTTGCAAGGCATGCAGGCCGAGGCCGTGGCATGCCGGGCAACGCTGTTGCAAGGCTAAGGCATCGTCGTTGCAAGGCTAAGGCATGGCACTCCGGGCAACGCCGTAGCATGGCATACTGGGCAACGCCATGGCATGGCATCTGGGCCGAGGCCGTGGCATGGCATACTAGGCAACGCCGTGGCATTGCATGCGGTCCGAGACCGTGGCATGGCATGCCGAGCCACGCCATGGCAAGGCATGCGGGCCAAGGCCGTGGCATGGCTTGCCGGCCGAGGCCATGGCATGGCATGCCGAGCAACGCCATGGCAAGTCTAAGGCATGGCACTCTGGGCAACGCCATGGCATGGCATACTGGGCAATGCCGTGGCAAGGCATGCGGGCCGAGGTCGTGGCATGGCATGCGGGCCGAGACTATGGTATGGCATGCGGGCCGAGGCCGTGGCAAGGCATGCGGGCCGAGGTCGTGGCATGGCATGCGGGCCGAGGCTATGGTATGGCATGCAGGCCGAGGCCGTGGCATGGCATGCGGGCCATGGCCGTGGCATGGCATGCGGGCTGAGGCCAAGGCTAAGGCATGGCACTCTGGGCAACGCTGTGGCAAGGCATGCGGGGCAAGGCCGTGGCATGGCATGCTGTGCAACGCCATCGCAAGGCATGCGGGCCGAGGCCGTGGCATTGGATGCCGGCCGAGGCCGTGGCGTGGCATGCCGGGCAACGCCGTGGCAAGTCTAAGGCATGGCACCCCGGGCAACGCCGTGGCATGGCATACTGGGCAACACCGTGGCAAGTCTAAGGCATGGCACCCCGGGCAACGCCGTGGCATGACATACTGGGCAACATCGTGGCAAGGCATAAGGGTCGAGGCCGTGGGATGGCATGCGGGCCGACGCCGTGGCATGGCATGAGGGCCGAGTCTGTGGCATGGCATGCGAGCCGAGGCCAAGGCCAAGGCATGGCACTCCGAGCAATGCCGTGGCAAGGCATGTGAGGCGAGGCCGTGGCATGGCATGGCATGCGGGCCAAGGCCATGGCATGGCATGCTGGGCAACGCATGCAGGGCGAGGCCATGGCGTGGCATGCTGGCCGAGGTTGTGGCATGGCATGCAGGCCAAGGCCGTGGCATGGCATAGCATGGCATGCTGGGCAACACCGTGGCAACGCATGCAAGCCGAGGTTGTGGCGTGGTATGCGGGTTGAGGCCGTGGCCTCGCATGCTGGCCGAGGACGTGGCATTGCATGCTGGGCAACGCCATGGCGAGGCTAAGGCATGGAACTCCGTGGCATGGCATACTAGGCAACGCCGTGGCAAGGCTTGCGGGGCAGGGCCGTGGCATGGCATACGCGGCGAGACTGTGGCATGGCATGCTGGGCCACGTCGTGGCAAGGCATGCTGGCCGAGGCCGTGGCATGGCATGCTGGGCCACGACGTGGCAAGGCATGCTGGCCGAGGCCGTGGCGTGGCATCCGGGCCGAGGCCGTGGCGTGGCATGCTGACTGAGGCCGTGGTGTGACGCCCCGATTCTACACTATTGGTTGCAATCAAGGGAGAGTCACTAATGAGTCCTATGGTCAATAACCAAGTAAGATCCCAGATCGCCAGAGGAGTCAAAATAGCCTCCCTTCCAAGTCCAGCTTTCTTAGGCAGCGCACTACCCTTTTGACAGATCTTAAAAGGTATTGACACAAGGTCTCGTAAGCAACGATAAGGTTCATACATATATGTAGAATACAAATACATAACAACCACAATATACTTAATTCAAAAGATGGGTCCATTACATTACATCCCAAAAAAAAGCTTAAATCTTCACATGAGTCTTACAAAATATCCAAAAAGAAACTTCTAATTTTTCTAGGATAGCCAAAAGTCTTCGAAGGTTTCAGGCTCGTCATCTCCAGCTATAAGTTCCTCTTCGTCACCTGGCATGATACGCTGTGAGCTTTGAATGCCAGTAAACACACACACACACACACACCCCATCCCTTTTTTCCCAGTCCAATACGTAATCACAATTATAACATCAAGTAGTAAAGCATGATACTTAAATAAATAAATAAAGGGTTAAGTTAGATGTTAGTAAACTAGAAATCCCCCAAAGAGATTTCGTCCTCCCAACCACAAGAATCGGACGCAGATTATTCGGTATGCCCCCTCTTTTGTTGCTTTGTTGCAGACCTAACCTCGGATGCCTACCAACGGCTATGTACCGTGAAGCGCCAACCACAGGGCCTCAAAAGAGACGGTAAAATAGGGCCTTCCCCGAATCCCTCCTTACACCAAACCACCTAGGGTCCGAATGCAACCGCTCCGTTCGAGGGTCCCGAAAACCACTTGCGCAAGACTTTAACTTCCAAATAGGGAACGCATCCCAACAAACCATATATCACATAATCTCATCTTTTCAAGACTCAAGTGTTCGAAAACCCAATACCCTCCCAATTAGGTTTCCCGTTGAGTTAAATGTTTTACATCAAGGTTAGTCCAACTTACAAGACAATAATATCCACATAAGCATGCATCCTTAAGATGAGGAAGATAAATAACATAACCATAACACACATAATATCGTGCCAAAATATGCTCATAAGCTAATAAAGATTTTCATGAATACGAGGGCATAAAACATCCATGCATAACGAAATTTCCAGATTTAATATCACATAAAGATTAAAATGAAAGGACAATTTTAGATCTTTCACCGGACTCGGCCTTCCTATGGTTCGTAAAGAATTTGATCTAGTTTCTAGAACATATTTCGGAAATGGGATTGCTTTTCTATATTTTAAGTTATTTAGAAAACATTCCAGCACTGTCCAGATTCTGTCCAGATCCGTCGACTGTTACGAAAATTTGATTTTCTTGCAAACTGCTTAATGTTTTTCGATGAAACTAACTTTAGTTAAAAGATAACTCCTTAAGGAAAATTTTGACATAAAATAGAGGTCCAGAATAATTTTATACATTTTTCTGAAAGTTTTGGAAGTGGGCTACGAAAAATATATTCCAAGGTGCCATGCCCAAAACAAGAAGATTTATGAGAAAAGGGGTCCACCAAGGGAAAATTTTCGTTTCTTTTGTGATGAAAACATGCCAACTAACATACATTAAACTCATAAATTTTACTTGGAAGTGTGCCTTTGGAAAGTTTGAGAGATTTGTATGAAAAAAGATGGTTTTGTGCCAAAATGGGAAAAATACAAGAGAGGTAGAGTCAATACTCAACTCTTAGCACCTTTAACACAAGTAACTCATCAAAAACATATCTGAAAACAATATTTAGAACCATTAGAAACATGTATTTGAAAAAGGAAAATGAAAGAAAAGGTTGTGTTGTGGCTTACTTGTTAAACTTTGAACAATGAGGCTCTCTCTTCCTCTCTAGACTTCTCTCTCTTGCTATCCTTTCTCTTCTCTAGCCGAATGTGTGTGTGAGTGTGTTGTTTGTGCTTGCCAAGCTAGGGGATGTTGGTATTTATAGACAATTTTTTATGTAAAATGTCCTAAAAGCCCATTAGTTGGAAATGGATGGAAAGGTTAGGATTTGTTTGAAGTTTAAAGGAATAGGAGTGATTTGGGAGGCTTACTCAAGGATTAGGCAACATCTAGTTGAAATGAAACTAGTTTTTGGAATTAGCATCCTGGGTCTAGGGTACTAGGTTTGTGGTTTTTCTAGAATTTCATGATGATAAATTTTGAAAATTGTCTCCTCACTTTCTGCTAGAATGGCCGGCCCTAGGGAAGGGTGAAGGGGCTATTTTTTAATCAATTTAGGTTCTAGGGCACACTCCTCAAGGTGTATATATATATATATCTCACTTGATTGATGGTACTTATGGTACAAGGGTACATGTACTAGTTTTTGGGGTATATTTTGAATTTAAATAAAGTGTGAGGGTTTGGAGTTAAATACATGATTTGGAACCCTACTTATGTAGAATTTAATTAAATTAGGTTAGGGAACCTAATCCGGCTAGGATAATTCCTACTTTGATAAAAAGTAATGCTAACCGACAAGATTCGAATTAATTAAAGTAACCGAGGGGCTTTAAGAAAATAATTCAAACATTAGGGTCTTTAAAGTGAATACATATTTCAGGGGCTTCACACGTAGCATGGCATGCTAGGCAACGCCGTCCCAAGGCTAAGGCATGGAACTCCGGGCAACGTCGTGGCATGGCATACTGGCAACGCCGTGGCGAGGCATGCGGGCCGAGGCCGTAGCATGACATGCTGGGCAACGCCGTGGCAAGGCATGCAGGCTGAGGCCGTGGCATGGCATGCGAGATGAGGCCGTGGCATGGCATGCAGGCCGAGGCATGTCTAAGGCATGGCACTCCAAGCAATGCCTTGGCATGGAAAACTGGGCAACGCCGTAGCAAGGCATGCGGGCCGAGGCCGTGGTAGGGCATGCCGGCCCAGGCCGTGGCCTGGCATGCGGGCCGAGGCCGTGGCATGGCATGCGGGCCGAGGCCAAGGCTAAGGCATGGCACTCCGGGCAACGCCGTGGCAAGGCATGCGGGGCGAGCCCGTGGCATGGCATGCTGGCCCAAGGCTGTGGCATGCAATACTGGGCAACGCCGTGGCAAGGCATGCGGGTAGAGGCCGTGGCATGGCATGCAGGCCAAGGCATGTCTAAGGCATGGCAAACTGGGCAACGCCGTAGCAAGGCATACGGGCCGAGGCCGTGGCAGGGCATGCCGGCCCAGGCCGTGGCCTGGCATGCGGGCCGAGGCCGTGGCATGGCATGCGGGCCGAGGCCAAGGCTAAGGCATGGCACTCCGGGCAACGCCGTGGCAAGGCATGCGGGGCGAGCCCGTGGCATGGCATGCTGGCCCAAGGCTGTGGCATGCAATACTGGGCAACGCCGTGGCAAGGCATGCGGGTAGAGGCCGTGGCATGGCATGCAGGCCAAGGCATGTCTAAGGCATGGCAAACTGGGCAACGCCGTGGCAAGGCACGCGGGCCGAGGCCGTGGCAGGGCATGCCGGCCCAGGCCGTGGCCTGGCATGCGGGCCAAGGCCGTGGCATGGCATGCGGGCCGAGGCCAAGGCTAAGGCATGGCACTCCGGGCAACGCCGTGGCAAGGCATGCGGGGCGAGCCCGTGGCATGGCATGCTGGCCCAAGGCTGTGGCATGCAATACTGGGCAACGCCGTGGCAAGGCATGCGGGTAGAGGCCGTGGCATGGCATGCAGGCCAAGGCATGTCTAAGGCATGGCAAACTGGGCAACGCCGTGGCAAGGCACGCGGGCCGAGGCCGTGGCAGGGCATGCCGGCCCAGGCCGTGGCCTGGCATGCGGGCCAAGGCCGTGGCATGGCATGCGGGCCGAGGCCAAGGCTAAGGCATGGCACTCCGGGCAACGCCGTGGCAAGGCATGCGGGGCGAGCCCGTGGCATGGCATGCCGGGCCAAGGCTGTGGCATGCAATACTGGGCAACGCCGTGGCAAGGCATGCGGGTAGAGGCCGTGGCATGGCATGCAGGCCAAGGCATGTCTAAGGCATGGCAAACTGGGCAACGCCGTGGCAAGGCACGCGGGCCGAGGCCGTGGCAGGGCATGCCGGCCCAGGCCGTGGCCTGGCATGCGGGCCAAGGCCGTGGCATGGCATGCGGGCCGAGGCCAAGGCTAAGGCATGGCACTCCGGGCAACGCCGTGGCAAGGCATGCGGGGCGAGCCCGTGGCATGGCATGCCGGGCCAAGGCTGTGGCATGCAATACTGGGCAACGCCGTGGCAAGGCATGCGGGTAGAGGCCGTGGCATGGCATGCAGGCCAAGGCATGTCTAAGGCATGGCAAACTGGGCAACGCCGTGGCAAGGCACGCGGGCCGAGGCCGTGGCAGGGCATGCCGGCCCAGGCCGTGGCCTGGCATGCGGGCCAAGGCCGTGGCATGGCATGCGGGCCGAGGCCAAGGCTAAGGCATGGCACTCCGGGCAACGCCGTGGCAAGGCATGCGGGGCGAGCCCGTGGCATGGCATGCCGGGCCAAGGCTGTGGCATGCAATACTGGGCAACGCCGTGGCAAGGCATGCGGGTAGAGGCCGTGGCATGGCATGCAGGCCAAGGCATGTCTAAGGCATGGCAAACTGGGCAACGCCGTGGCAAGGCACGCGGGCCGAGGCCGTGGCAGGGCATGCCGGCCCAGGCCGTGGCCTGGCATGCGGGCCAAGGCCGTGGCATGGCATGCGGGCCGAGGCCAAGGCTAAGGCATGGCACTCCGGGCAACGCCGTGGCAAGGCATGCGGGGCGAGCCCGTGGCATGGCATGCCGGGCCAAGGCTGTGGCATGCAATACTGGGCAACGCCGTGGCAAGGCATGCGGGTAGAGGCCGTGGCATGGCATGCAGGCCAAGGCATGTCTAAGGCATGGCAAACTGGGCAACGCCGTGGCAAGGCACGCGGGCCGAGGCCGTGGCAGGGCATGCCGGCCCAGGCCGTGGCCTGGCATGCGGGCCAAGGCCGTGGCATGGCATGCGGGCCGAGGCCAAGGCTAAGGCATGGCACTCCGGGCAACGCCGTGGCAAGGCATGCGGGGCGAGCCCGTGGCATGGCATGCCGGGCCAAGGCTGTGGCATGCAATACTGGGCAACGCCGTGGCAAGGCATGCGGGTAGAGGCCGTGGCATGGCATGCAGGCCAAGGCATGTCTAAGGCATGGCAAACTGGGCAACGCCGTGGCAAGGCACGCGGGCCGAGGCCGTGGCAGGGCATGCCGGCCCAGGCCGTGGCCTGGCATGCGGGCCAAGGCCGTGGCATGGCATGCGGGCCGAGGCCAAGGCTAAGGCATGGCACTCCGGGCAACGCCGTGGCAAGGCATGCGGGGCGAGCCCGTGGCATGGCATGCCGGGCCAAGGCTGTGGCATGCAATACTGGGCAACGCCGTGGCAAGGCATGCGGGTAGAGGCCGTGGCATGGCATGCAGGCCAAGGCATGTCTAAGGCATGGCAAACTGGGCAACGCCGTGGCAAGGCACGCGGGCCGAGGCCGTGGCAGGGCATGCCGGCCCAGGCCGTGGCCTGGCATGCGGGCCAAGGCCGTGGCATGGCATGCGGGCCGAGGCCAAGGCTAAGGCATGGCACTCCGGGCAACGCCGTGGCAAGGCATGCGGGGCGAGCCCGTGGCATGGCATGCCGGGCCAAGGCTGTGGCATGCAATACTGGGCAACGCCGTGGCAAGGCATGCGGGTAGAGGCCGTGGCATGGCATGCAGGCCAAGGCATGTCTAAGGCATGGCAAACTGGGCAACGCCGTGGCAAGGCACGCGGGCCGAGGCCGTGGCAGGGCATGCCGGCCCAGGCCGTGGCCTGGCATGCGGGCCAAGGCCGTGGCATGGCATGCGGGCCGAGGCCAAGGCTAAGGCATGGCACTCCGGGCAACGCCGTGGCAAGGCATGCGGGGCGAGCCCGTGGCATGGCATGCCGGGCCAAGGCTGTGGCATGCAATACTGGGCAACGCCGTGGCAAGGCATGCGGGTAGAGGCCGTGGCATGGCATGCAGGCCAAGGCATGTCTAAGGCATGGCAAACTGGGCAACGCCGTGGCAAGGCACGCGGGCCGAGGCCGTGGCAGGGCATGCCGGCCCAGGCCGTGGCCTGGCATGCGGGCCAAGGCCGTGGCATGGCATGCGGGCCGAGGCCAAGGCTAAGGCATGGCACTCCGGGCAACGCCGTGGCAAGGCATGCGGGGCGAGCCCGTGGCATGGCATGCCGGGCCAAGGCTGTGGCATGCAATACTGGGCAACGCCGTGGCAAGGCATGCGGGTAGAGGCCGTGGCATGGCATGCAGGCCAAGGCATGTCTAAGGCATGGCAAACTGGGCAACGCCGTGGCAAGGCACGCGGGCCGAGGCCGTGGCAGGGCATGCCGGCCCAGGCCGTGGCCTGGCATGCGGGCCAAGGCCGTGGCATGGCATGCGGGCCGAGGCCAAGGCTAAGGCATGGCACTCCGGGCAACGCCGTGGCAAGGCATGCGGGGCGAGCCCGTGGCATGGCATGCCGGGCCAAGGCTGTGGCATGCAATACTGGGCAACGCCGTGGCAAGGCATGCGGGTAGAGGCCGTGGCATGGCATGCAGGCCAAGGCATGTCTAAGGCATGGCAAACTGGGCAACGCCGTGGCAAGGCACGCGGGCCGAGGCCGTGGCAGGGCATGCCGGCCCAGGCCGTGGCCTGGCATGCGGGCCAAGGCCGTGGCATGGCATGCGGGCCGAGGCCAAGGCTAAGGCATGGCACTCCGGGCAACGCCGTGGTATTCAACTTGGAATTAAAATACAATGCAGTTAGTATGATGCGCCGAGCCCGGTGCATGCAAGACAGATGAATGAATGCAAACATGCGAGCATAAGGATGCTAATTGAAACATGTCCTAAGACTAACCATCATAAGCTGGTAAATAAAAGGGAGAAAGACGTGGGGTTGGAAGACATACATCACACACACGCATACTTATTACAACATTGCCCTCTCTCAGAGAGTCCGAATAAATAATACATAATTGAATTAACTAATTATTACACAACACTAGCTAATTAACAAATTAACTAAACTAGCATGCAAACTAAGTAAAATGGGCTGCCTCAGCTCTGCCTTGAATGATAAAGGATGCATGCATGCTCGAGTCGCCTTGTCGGGAAATCCATCGCGATGCCTTGACTCGCCTTTGTTTGCAATTGATTTCAGAAAGTTGCACGAGGCTCCAGAGAGATGAAACTCCACCCAAGGAAGCTGTGGGAAGGCTGCCGACCAGCTATAGGCAAGGGAGACCACCTGCCAACCACCCTTGGTGGTGAAGACCAGAAAAGGTGGTCGGCCTACCAGAAAACCTGGTCAGCCGACCAATTCATTCTCCTAGTTTCTGCTTTTTCTACAACAAAGGCAAGAGAGAGACAAGGCAAGGTATTTTCAACATATGTATGCCCGACCATTCTCCCCATCATTGCATAAGCTCTAGGGAGTGTAGTTCTCGATCCTCGGGCCACCAATCACGCATCCCGATGCATGATGGCCGAGGAGTCGAATTGCACAATTCAATGGGACATGAATGCACATATAAGCAACTAAAACCAACAACTCCATCATGGATGGTCAAGAGTGTTGGCGACCGGGATTCGAGGCACGCTTCATCACTTGGAGTATGAAACGTTCCTCGTTTCCTGTGTTTGGACTAACTCCTATTCCAAACACGATGCAACAAGTAGAATGGCATGGCATGTGCAAATGCAACTCTAGTATTCAATCCTAAACGTAATGCGACTAAGTGATGCAAACATGCAAAGGATGACATGCAAGCATGCAACTAGCATACACAATGCTATGGACTAATCAAGGGCATACTCAATGCACGTGGATTATATGGCATGCATACACAATGCACTAACATACGCAATGTTATGAACGAGGCATACGCAATGCAATGATCAATCATGCGAAAACATGGACTATAGGGCATACACAATGCAAGATGGACTTAAACCAAGATGGATGGGCCTCGGCCACACCCAAATCAGTGGCCAAACATGATGAAAATGAGGCAACAAAACACATGCAAACATGCAAGATGCAAAAGCCCAAAGCCTAGGGCACAAGATACAACTCTACAAAAACATTGAGAGGATGGAATATGGCATACGATGGCACAAGTTTCAGCTCTAAAATAACATGCAACATGGTCCCAAATCATGCAAACAACTCATGTCATGCATGTTGAATAGCTCAAATACCGAAACTAGTGAAGTGCATTACACTAGAGGTATGCAAAGCAATGCTCAAATGACCAAACCAACCCCAAACAGTCCCTATGCAGGCCCAAAACAGTAGCAAAATGGACTGAGATGATGGTTTGAAAGGTACAAAAATGAAGCTCATGCAATAGCCCATAAATGAGGTATATAAGCACAACTCTCAAACACATTTAAAGAGTGGAAAACATGGGAATATGGAACAAGTATAAGCTCTAAAATAACATGTTCAATGATGCCAAAACATGAAAACAACTCAAGTTAAGCATGCAAGAGGCTTCAAAACCCGAAGCTAGGCAAGGGTATTACACTACAAGCATGCATGGCAAGCATCATTCGACCATGGGACCTCAAAACAGAGCTAAGGCAGCCCAAATCATGAATAAAATCAGTTTAGAACATGGCCAAAATATGCTAGAATCAAGGGCCAAAACAACATGCAATGTGAGCTAGTGAACATGGATTACACTACAAGCATATGAAGCATTCAAGAGGCCACTAAACTAGAAAAATTCAGAGACATGACATGCCAAATAAATCCCAAAAACCCACTGAAACATGATCAATGCATGCAAGAATGTCATGCTCCTTTGATAGGCTATAAGAGAGGTTATTCTACACATGCAAGAGACACACCCAATGTGACAAAACCAACTCTGGATAGAGCCTAGGTAGGCCCTAAAAGTCACTGAAAAGGGCCTGAAACATGGCTTGGAGGTGTGCAAATGAAGGCTCCTTTGTAAGGCCAAAAATGCTAGTGAACAAGACAAGGAGGGAGAGGGTCACCCCTCTCTGATTTTAGCTCTCAAAAACACATTTTAACCATTGAAACTCTGCTGGATTTCATTGTTTGAAAGGCCAAGCAAAGGTCAACACAAAGGCCTTAGGGCATGGCTCAAAACAAGGAAAAATGAAGCATGCAAGGGGGTAGATGACCCCCAACAACAAAATGACCTCAAACAAACATCAAGAGGACCTCAAAACAAGAATTTTTTCAGTTTACAACAAAGCTCAAATATGCATGCAAATAAGGCTAAGAGATGGATCAAGAATAAAGCTTAAAAGAGGGAAAAAGTGTGTTACCCTTGAAGCTCAGCAAGACAGCAACTTCTGGACCCAAAACACAGCTCCTTAACCTCTGAAAATGACCTCCAAGGACCTCGAAGCAATGGTGGAAGTGTATGGCTATGAGGTATAGTGTAAAAGGGTCAAGAACCATGCACTTTTGGAGCCAAAATGTAGAGATATAGAGGGAGATATATTTTTTTTGCCTTCCAAGAAGTTCTAAACCTGTGCTAAGGAAGAGGAGGGCCTCTCTTATAGAGATACAAGGCTAAAGCTTCTTCAAGAAGCCAAAAACCAAGGCTCAAGATCCTCCATACGTGTATGGAGGATACAAACTGTGCCTTCCAGCTGGCACACACTCACACAAACAAAACAGGAGGGAGTAGGCCGACGAATTTAGGTGATTGGCCGACCACTTCCCCTGGTTGGCCAACCAGTTCAAAAGGGTCAACCCAATGAAAGGTGGTTGGCAGCCCCATTTGATGGTCTCCACACTGAATGCAAGCTAGTGTTATGGTGGGAGACCAGTAAATGTGGTTCAAAAACCAAGAAGACCAGTTTCTTGACAAGAAAATTGGCCGGTGGGAGAAAAGTGGTCTCCAAGGAGAAAAGGTGGTCTCCCACGCTTGTACCACCTCCCAAACAATGAAAACAAGGTCCATGCCAAAAATGAACCAAGACGGATGCAAAACGAGAGTTCGAGGGTCAAAACGCGCAGCCGGGTGCCCTGAAAACAAGCTGTTAAGCACCAAAAGTGGTGTGTGACCACAAAGGTGGTCTCCTAGGCCGCAGTGTCTCTCTAGATAGAGGAAACAAGGTGTGTGCCAAAAACCAAGCCAAACGAAGAATGTTAAGCGGTCCAGAACCGAGGCGCGCGGCTGACAGCTCCGAAAACTGGAAACTCGTCTCTAAACGGGAACAGTGGCCTGCGACCATAAAAAGTAGCCTACGGCCACTGAGAGATGGTCTACAAGACCTCTCCCTCCCCCTGGGAAGAGAAACAGAGTTCGGTCCTCAGACCGAGCCGAAGCACAAAAGAGTTCAGAGGCCCGGAGGCAAGGCTCTCATCCAAAACTCCGAAACCTCTAAACGAGCACAACATGCACCATCACCGAGCGCTCAATCGGTGACGTCTGAGTCTTCAGGTCGGTCAAAAATGGAGTGTCTACACCAAGGACTAGGCATCATGCTGCTGGTCAAGGCTTTGGCATGCCATGTTGCTGGCCGAGGCTGTGGCATGGCAAGCTGCTGGCCGAGGATGTGGTATGCCATGTTGCTGGCCAAGGCTTTGGCATGGCATGTTACTTGCCAAGACCACGGCATGGCGTGCTGCTGGCCAAGGACTAGGCATGGCGTGCATTCTGGCCAAGGCCGTGGCATGACATGTTTGCCAAGGTCGGGCATGCCATGCTGCTGGTCAAAGCTTTGGCATGGCATGCTACTGGCCAAGGCTGTGGCATGGCATGTCGCTAGCCAAGGCCGTGGCATGGCATGTTGCTGGCCAAGGCTGTAGCATGGCATGCTGCTGGCCAAGGCTTTGGCATGCCATTTTGCTGGCCAAGGATGTGGCATGGCATGCTTCTGGCCAAGGCCGTGGCATGACATGCTTGCCAAGGCCTAGGCATGGCATGCTACTGGCCAAGGCTTTGGCATGCCATGTTGCTGGCCAAGGCTGTGGAATGGCATTCGAGCCAAGGCTTTGGCATGGCCTGCCGTTGGCCAAGGCCCCGGCATGACATGCTTGCCCAGGCCCGGGCATGGCATGTTGCTGGCCAAGGCTTTCACATGCCATGTTGCTGGCCAAGGCTGTGGCATGGCATGGAAGCCAAGGCTTTGGCATAGCATGTCGTTGGCCAAGGCCCTGGCATGACATGCTTGCCAAGGCTGTGGCATGACATGCTGGCCAAGGCCGACGTGCCACCGCCACCTCCGCAGGCCGCCACTCGACAAACCTCGTGCTTGGCTATGTAGTTTCAATGCCACAAGCCAAGCGATGGCATGTGCCAAGCGCCCACCTAGGCATAGGCGTGGCCTGTGGCCTGGCCATGCTGGCCAGCCTTAAGGGAGGTGCCCCCCCCTTATAATAGCCTGTTAAGCCCTTTTCAATCTGGCAGGAGGCAATTACCCGAGGGACACGCTTTTCGCAAGGCACCTTCCACTAGGGAAGCGCAGACAACCCGAAGGCGAGTCGAAGACAACCCGAGGGACATGGAGGTCAGACGCAGGCGCGGCTGTAGCCCGCAACGAGCGACGAACGCTTGGCGGGAAAACGGAGGTCGAAGACCCCGTGTACCCGCACAAGGCTCCGAATCCGAGAGCACGAGCATAACTGCCCGCGGGCAATACCACCGACACGGCAACGTGAGAGGACAGCACGGAACACGGGAGATACTTTGAGTCGTTTAGTTTTTTCGCGAGATGCCGCGCGCGAGCGCGCTCTCTTCGTTCGGGTTCCTTGGCGCGATTCGCGCCGGGGTTTTGTTGTTTCGCCGGGGAACGGCGCCCGCCGCCCCCGGAGGGGCCCCGGGCGCGCTCCCGACGGGCGGGGGCAACGGGAGGGAGGGAGCCGACGGCCCGCCTCCTCCGCTTCCCCAGCGGGGTAAAATAACATGACAAGTTCGCGGGTCGTTCGTTCAGGGGCACCGACAATGATCCTTCCGCAGGTTCACCTACGGAAACCTTGTTACGACTTCACCTTCCTCTAAATGATAAGGTTCAGTGAGGAGAATCCGTATAGGTGTTCGAGTGTTCGAACCGTAATGCGCAAGAAATG
>NW_021024722.1:2301745-2324245 GCF_004153795.1 Camellia sinensis
TACTTCAAGGCAGCCCGCGCAGCTCATCCGCCGCGCCGGGATTTCACCAACGACGCACTGCCTTGCGGTGTAGGTTTACTGATACTGATGCCCACAGGCCTGATACCCAGATTGGCAAACTGATACATTGCATTCCTATAGAGACACACTCTAAAGGCACATTAGGCAAGCAAGTGAGAGCCAAAACACCCCTATGTTGGGGTAGGTTTCCCTGTCCTATTTTGTCAGGAGCTAGGGTTTTCACTACACACACAAGCCGGTTTCAAACAACTACAATCGGGTAAGCAACTTGTTCCTAGTTTGGAATGGTCACTAAAATGGATTCCGATATGCACTAAGTCGAATGGTCAAAAAGGGTGCCCCGGTAAAAATCGGGTTTGTGTTTTCCCATCATGCAGAGCCCGTAATTCGATCAGCCTGTATTGGACGCTTCTCAAAAGCGAGCCCCGCAAAGCCGTTCAAGATAACAGATGGCAAACAACAGTGCCTAGGCGCTACCAATGCAAATGCAATGCAACAGGAACACATAAGTGTAATCAAAAAAGATATCATGAGTTCGAGAGTTCAAGGCCTCTCTAATGTCCCCAGCAGAGCGCCAGAAACTAGACACGCACGAACGTCCCAAGAAGAGAATCCTCGTGTTTGTTCATTGGGCTCACTACAGTTCGGAACTCATGTCACGGGTTCTTATCACTGATCCGCAAATTACAATACGAGATTGATAAAATCACTCAAAAGAGTCCAAATCCACAAAACGTTTGAAAAACTTGATTTTAGAAAGAAGTGCCAAACATGAATGATTTGCCAAAATACAAGAGTCGCCACTTAAATATTTATTTTGGAATTAGGAAACCCTAAACTCGTGCCTAAAGGCCACGTGCCGTCATCACCAAAAGTTGTCTCGGCTCTAGAAACTTTGGGTTACGATTGGGGAAGGTCATTTCATGAGCACCCCCGCTCGCCCAATCAAAGATCGGCCACTACTAAGCATGATACTTGTTTTTGAAGAACACATGTGCTCGTATGCCGGTTTATTAACTAGAATACTATTGATCGCACAGCAATACAATATAGACTAGATTGGAGTAATTCGAACAAAGGCATTCGTATTATACCCATGTTTTGAAAATGGATTTGAAGTTTCTTACTTCACAAGTGGCTATAAACACGGTTTTCGTACGATTATTCCAATTCAAGGCAACACCAACCTTCACCCACAGGGATTCAGGCCAGTATATACACATAAGCACATCTACCTCATGGTAAGACTATGCATATCATGGCAGTCACTCACACGCATGCAACGGATGCTAAAAGCAAAAACCTACCGAGTTACTCCGAGCCAAAGAAAAGAAGCTAATTATTAGGAAAACATGCATGAATCCTTAACTATGCTGAGATGCCTAATGCAAAACATGGCAAGAATGCAAACTAAGATAGGGCTCGGCCATTTCTTAAGAATGGCATATAAAATGCTACAGGTAAACAGTTATTCAACTTGGAAATGAAAATACAATGCATTAGTATTGATTGCGCCAGCCCGGTGCATGACAAGACAAGATGAATGAATGCAAACATGCGAGCATAAGGATTTAATTGAAACAGTCCTAAGGAACTAACCATCATAAGCTGTAAATAAAAGGAGAAAGACGTGGGGTTTGGAAGACATACATCAACACACACGCATAACTTATACACATTTCCCCTCTCGGAGAGTTCCAAATAAAAATACATAATCGAATTAACTAATATTAACACAACACTACCTAATTAACAAATTAAACTAAACTAAGCATTGCAAACTAAGTAAAAATGCTGCCTCAGCTTGCCTTGATGATAAAGGATGCATGCATGCTCGAGTCGCCTTGTCGGGAAATCATCGCATGCTCGACTCGCCTTGTCTTTGCAATTTGATTTCAAGAAAGTTGCACGAGCTCCAGAGAGATGAAACTCCAACCAAGGAAGCTTGTGGAAGGCTGCCGACCAGCTTATAGGCAAGGGAGACCACCTGCCAAACCACCTTGGTGGTGAAGACCAGAAAAGGTGTCGGACCCTACAGAAAACCTGGCAGCCGACCCAATTCATTCTCCTAGTTTTCTGCTTTTTCTTACAACAAAGGCAAGAGAGAGACAGGCAAGGTATTTTCAACATATGTATTGCCCGACCATTCTCCCCATCATTGCATAACTCTAGGGAGTGTAGTTCTTCGATCCTCGGGCCACCAATCACGCATCCCGATGCATGATGGCCGACAGGAGTCGAATTGCACAATTCAATGGGACATGAATGCACATATAAGCAACTAAACCAACAACTCCATCATGGATGGTCAAGAGTGTTGGCGGACGGGATTCGAGGCACGCTTCATCACTTGGAGTATGAAACGTTCCTCGTTTCCTGTGTTTGGACTAACTCCTATTCCAAACACACGATGCAACAAGTAGAATTGGCATGGCATGTGCAAATGCAACTAGTATTCAATCCTAAACGTAATGCGACTAAGTGATGCAAAACATTGCAAAGGATGACATGCAAGATGCAACTAGCATACACAATTGTATGGACTAATCAAGGGCATACTCAATGCACTGGATTATATGGCATGCATACATAATGCACTAACATACGCAATGTTATGAACGAGCATACGCAATGCAATGATCAATCATGCGAAAACATGGACATATTAGGGCATACACAATGCAAGATGGACTTAAACCAAGATGGATAGGCCCTCAGCCACACCCAAATCAGTGGCCAAACATGATGAAAATTTAGGCAACAAAACACATGCAAACATGCAAGATGCAAAAGCCCAAAGCCTAGGCACAAGATACAACTCTACAAAAACATTAGAGGATGAAATATGGCATACGATGGCACAAGTTTCAGCTCTAAAATAACATGCAACATGGTCCCAAATCATGCAAACAACTCATGTCATGCATGTTGAATAGCTCAAATACCGAAAACTAGTGAAGTGCATACACTAGAGGTATGCAAAGCAATTGCTCAAATGACCAAAACAACACCTAAAACAGTCCCTATGCAGGCCCAAAACAGTAGCAAAATGGACTGAGATGATGGTTTGAAAGGTACAAAAATGAAGCTCATGCAATGGCCCATAAATGATGGTATATAAGCACAACTCTCAAACACATTTAAAGAGTGGAAAACATGGGAATATGGAACAAGTATAAGCTCTGAAATAACATGTTCAATGATGCCCAAAACATGAAAACAACTCAAGTAAGCATGCAAGAGACTTCAAACCCGAAGCTAGGCAAGGGTATAACACTACAAGCATGCATGGCAAGCATCATTCGGACCATGGAGCCTCAAAATAGAGCTAAGGAAGCCCAAATCATGAATAACATCAGTTTAGAACATGGCCAAAATATGCTAGAATCAAGGGCCAAAACAACATGCAATTGTGAGCTAGTGAACATGGATTACACTACAAGGCATATGAAGCATTCAAAGAGGCCACTAAACCAGCAAAATTCATAGACATGACATGCCAAATAAAGCCCAAAAACCTACTGAAACATGATCAATGCATGCAAGAATGTCATGCTCCTTTGATAGCTATAAGAGAGGTTATTCTACACATGCAAAGAGACACAACCCAATGTGGACAAAACCAACTCTGGATAGAGCCTAGGTAGGCCCTAAAAGTCACTGAAAAGGGCCTGAAACAAGGCTTGGAGGTGTGCAAATGAAGGCTCCTTTGAAGGCCAAAAATGCTAGTGAATAAGACAAGGAGGAGAGGGTCACCCCTCTCTGATTTTAGCTCTCAAAAAACACATTTTAACCATTGAAACTCTGCTGGATTTCATTGTTTGAAAGGCCAAGCAAAGGTCAACACAAAGGCCTTAGGGCATGGCTCAAAAACAAGGAAAAATGAAGCATGCAAGGGGTAGATGACCCCAACAACAAATGACCTTAAACAAACATCAAGAGGACCTTCAAAACAAGAATTTTTTCAGTTTACAACAAAGCTCAAATATGCATGCAAAATAAGGCTAAGAGATGGATCAAAAATAAAGCTTAAAAGAGGGAAAAAAGTGTGTTACCCTTGAAGCTCAGCAAGACAGCAACTTCTGGACCCAAAACACAGCTCCTTAACCTCTGAAAATGACCTCCAAGACCTCAAAGCAATGGTGGAAGTGTATGGCTATGAGGATAGCGTGTAAAAGGGTCAAGAACCATGCACTTTTGAGCCAAAATGTAGAGATATAGAGGAGATATATTTTTTTTTGCCTTCCAAGAAGTTCTAAACCTGTGCTAAGGAAGAGGAGGGCCTTCTTATAGAGATACAAGGCTAAAGCTTCTTCAAGAAGCCAAAACCAAGGCTCAAGATCCTCCATACGTGTATGGAGGTTACAAACTTGCCTTCCAGCTGGCACACACTCACACAAAACAAAACAGGAGGGAGTAGGCCGACCAGTTCAGGTGATCGGCCGACCATTCCCCTGGTTGCCAACCAGTTCAAAAGGTCAACCCAATGAAAGTGGTTGGCAGCCCCATTGATGGTCTCCACACTGAATGCAAGCTAGTGTTTGTGGGGACCAGTAAATGTGAGTTCAAAAAAACCAAGAAGAACAGTTTCTTGGACAAGAAAAATTGGCCGGTGGAGAAAAGTGGTCTCCAAGAGAAAGGTGTCTCCCACGCTTGTACCACCTCCCAAACAATGAAAACAACGTCCATGCCAAAAATGAACCCAGACGGATGCAAAACGAGAGTTCGAGGGTCAAAACGCCGCAGCGGGTGGCCCTGAAAACAGCTGTTAAGCACCAAAAGTGGTGTGTGACCACAAAGTGTCTCCTAGGCCGCAGTTCTCTTCTAGATAGAGGAAACAAGGTGTGTGCCAAAACCAAGCCAAACGAAGAATGTTAAGCGGTCCAGAACCGAGGCGCGCGGCTGACAGCTCCGAAAACTGGAAACTCGTCTCTAAACGGAAGCGTGGCCTGCGACATAAAAAGTAGCCTACGGCCACTGAGAGATGGTCTACAAGACCTCTCCCTCCCCCTGGGAAGAGAAACAGAGTTCGGTCCTCAGACCGAGCCGAAGCACAAAAGAGTTCAGAGGCCGGAGGCAAGGCTCTCATCCAAAAACTCCGAAACCTCTAAACGAGCACCAACATGCACCATCACCGAGCGCTCAATCGTGACGTCTGAGTCTTCAGGTCGGTCAAAAAATGGAGTGTCTACACCAAGGACTAGGCATCATTGCTGCTGGGCTCAAGGCTTTGGCATGCCATGTGCTGGCCGAGGCTGTGCATGCAAGCTGCTGGCCGAGGATGTGGTATGCCTGTCTGGCCAAGCTTTGGCATGGCATGTTACTTGCCAAGACCACGGCAGGCGTGCTGCTGGCCAAGGACTAGGCATGGCGTGCATTCTGCCAAGGCCGTGGCATGACATGTTTGCCAAGGTCGGGCATGCCATGCTGCTGGTCAAAGCTTTGGGCCATGGCATGCTACTGGCCAAGCTGTGGCATGGCATGTCGCTAGCCAAGGCCGTGGCATGGCAATGTTGCTGGCCAAGGCTGTAGCATGGCATGCTGCTGGCAAGGCTTTGGCATTCCATTTGCTGGCCAAGGATGTGGCATGGCATGCTTCTGGCCAAGGCCGTGCATGACATGCTTGCCAAGGCCAGGCATGGCATGCTACTGGGCCAAGGGCTTTGGCATGCCATGTTGCTGGCCAAGGCTGTGGAATGGCATTCGAGCCAGGCTTTGGCATGGCCTGCCCGTGCCAACGCCGGCATGCATGCTTGCCCAGGCCCGGGCATGGCATGTTGCTGGCCAAGGCTTTCACATTGCCATGTTGCTGGCCAAGGCTGTGGCATGGCATGGAAGCCAAGGCTTTGGCATAGCATGTCGTTGGCCAAGGCCCTGCATTGAACATGCTTGCCAAGGCGTGTGGCATGACATGCTGGCCAAGGCCACGTGCCACCGCCACCTCCGCAGGCCGCCACTCGACAAACCTCGTGCTTGGCTATGTAGTTTCAATGCCACAAGCCAAGCGATGGCATGTGCCAAGCGCCCACCTAGGCATAGGCGTGGCCTGTGGCCTGGCCATGCTGGCCAGCCTTAAGGAGGTGCCCCCCTCCCCCCCCCCCCTTATAGTAGCTTGTTAAAGCCCTTTTTCATTCTAGCAGGAGGAACATCACCTATGCTCGAGGATCATAATGGGATTTTTTTTAAAAGTAACGTTTTTTTGCAAGAATTTCAACAAAAAAGTTGAAGGAAATAATTAAAAGACACCATAAAAAAAATTGAAAGAAAAATATTGGCCATCGGAATATTTTATTTTAATTATTTCTATTTTAATACTTAAAAAATAATAAAAATTACTAAAAATAGTTCAAAAAATTCTAGAAAAATTCCAAAATTATAGGGTGAGGGACTAGTAATTATAGTAATTTTTTAGTTATTTTCTTTTATTTATTATTTTATTTTAATTTTTTATGAGTAAATAAATAATTAAAAATGCGAATCACCCCTCGAAGGACTAAGAAGCCCGACGAACGTGCAAAAACACTTAGAGAAGTTGGGCAAGCATCGGTTAGCGCGAATGCAAGTAACAAACGCAACAGGCAACTTTCGAGGGACATATTTTTCGCAACAAGCTTCCACTTGGAAGCATAGGCAGCTCGTTCGCAAGTCAAAGCCAACAAAATGGCAATTACCGAGGGACTGCTTTTCGCAAGGCAGCTTCCACTGGGAAGCGCAGGCAACTAACTTGTAGGCAAGTCAAAGCCAAATCGGATGGCTACCAATCGAGGGACATAAATTTTCGCGAGGAGCTTCCACTAGGAGAGCGCAGGCAACTCGTAGGCAAGTCAAAGCCACCAAACGGCAATTAACCGGACATAACTTTTCGCAAGGAGCTTCCACTAGGGAAAGAGCAAGCAACCTGTAGAATCCCCGCGGATGGTTGAAGAGGAATGCACCAGTGGAGTTCACTGCCACAAGCAGGATCCATCCAACTCGCGCAAACCAAACACACAACTCATGCGCCACAAACGTACACTACGCACCAGCCACCCGAAACGAATGCCACCCCGAAGGACTAAGAACCCAAATGAAACGTGCGAGAACATTTAGGAGAAGCTGAGCAAGCACCGGTTAGCGCGACTGCAAGTAACAAAGCAACAGGTTGGCCGTGTGCCTCGGTTCGGGACCGCTTAACCACCTCCGTTTGCTCCGGTTTTTGGCATGCATCTTATTTACTCCCTTTTGAAGGACACTGCGGCCTGAAAAACCAACTTCATTTCGCAGCAAGCTTCCACTTGGAAAGCACAGGCAGCTCGTTCGCAAGTCAAAGCAAACGAGATGGCAATTACCCGAGGGACATGCTTTTCGCAAGGCACCTTCCACTGGGGAAGCGCAGGCAACTAGCTTGTAGGCAAGTCAAAGCCAACCGGACGGCTACCAACCGAGGGACATAAATTTTCGCAAGGAGCTTCCACTAGGAGAGCGCAGGCACCTCGTAGGCAAGTCAAAGCCAACCGAACGGCAATTAACCGAGGGACATAACTTTTCACAAGGACCTTTTCCACTGGGGAAAGCGTAGGCAACCTGTAGGAATCCCGCGGATGTTAAAGAGGAATGCACCAGTGGAGTTCGCTGCACAGGCTGGGATCCATCCAACTCGCAGAAACCAAACACAACTCACGCGCCACGACGTACTCTACGCACCAGCCGCCCGAAACGAATCACACCCTGAAGGACTAAGATGCCAGACGAACGTGCAAGAACATTTAGAGAAGCTGAGCAAGCACCAGTTAGCGCGACTGCAAGTAACAAAGGCAATAGGAAAAACTTCGAAGGCACATACTTTTTGCAACAAGCTTTCACTTGGAAAGCATAGGCAACTCATTCGCAAGTCAAAGCCAACAAAATGGCAATTACCTGAGGGACATGGCTTTCGCAAGGCAGCTTCCACTAGGGAAGCGCAGGAAACTAACTTGTAGGCAAGTCAAAGCCAACCGGATGGGGACATAAATTTTCGCATGGAGCTTCCACTAGGAGAGCGCATGCAACTTGTATGCAGGTCAAAGGCAACCGAATGGCAATTAACCAAGGGACATAACTTTTCACAAGGAGCTTCCACCAGGGAAGGCGCAGGCAACCTGTAGGAATCCCGCGGATGATGAAGAGGAATGCACCAGTGGAGTTCGCTGCACAGGCAGTGATCCATCCAACTCACACAAACCAAACACAACTCATGCGCCACGACGTACACTACGCACCAGCCCACCAAAATGAATCACATCCTGAAGGACTAAGAAGCCCGACAAACATGAGAAAACATTTAGAGAAGCCGAGCAAGCACCGGTTAGCATGACTGCAAATAACAAAAGGCAACAGGCAACTTCCGGGGGACATAACTTTCGCGACAACCTTCCACTGGGAAAGTGCAGGCAGCTCGTCCGTAAGTTAAAGACAAGCAAATGGAAATTACCCGAGGGACACGCTTTTTGCAAGGCACCTTCCACTAAGGAAGCGCAGGCAACTCGAAGGTGAGTCGAAGACAACCTAAAGGCAATTACCCGAGAGACATAGAGGAATGCACCAGTGGAGTTTGCTGCACAGGCAGGGATCCGTCCAACTCACACAAATGAAACACAACCCACGCGCCATGACGTACACTATGCACCAGCCCTCCAAAATGAATCACCCCCCGAAGGACAAAGAAGCCCGACGAACGTGCAAAGAAATTTAGAGAAACCGAGCAAGCACCGGTTAGCGCAAATGCAAATAACAAATGCAACAGGCAACTTTCAAGGGACATATTTTTCGCAACAAGCTTCCACTAGGAAAGCACAGGCAACTCATTCGCACGTCAAAGGCAACCAAATGGCAATTTAACTGAGGGACATGCATTTCGCAAGGCAACTTGTACGTAAGTCAAAGCCAAACCTAATGGAAATTACCCGAGGGACATGGCATACTTGCCAAGGCGGTGGCTTGGCATGCTTGCCAAGGCCGTGGCATGATATGTTGTTGGCTAAGGCCAGGGCATGCCATGCTGCTGGACAAGGCCGCGGCAAGGCATGCTGATGGCCAAGTCTGTGGCATGGCATGTCATGCTGCTGGCCAAGGCCGTGGCAAGGCATGCTGCTGACCAAGGGGTTGGCATGGCATGCTGCTGCCCAAGGCCGAGTCATTGGCATGGCATGCTGCTGGCCAAGGACTAGGCATGGAATGCTGCTGGCTAAGGTGTTGGCATGGCATGCCATGTGCTGGACGAGGCCGTGGCAAGGCATGCTGCTGGCCAAGGCGTTGTCATGGCATGCTGTTGGCCAAGGCTGTGGCATGACATGCCATGATGCTAGACAAGGCCGTGGCAAGGCATGTTGTTGGCTAAGGCGTTGGCACGGCATGCCGCTGGCCAAGGCCGTGGCACGGCATGCTGCTGGCCGAGGCCGTGGCGTGGCATGCCATGCGGCTGGACAAGGTCGTGGCAAGGCATGTTGTTGGCCAAGGCGTTGGCATGGCATGCTGCTGGCCAAGGCCGTGGCATGGCATGCTGCTGGCCAAGGACTAGGCATCATGCTGCTGGTTAAGGCTTTGGTATGCCATGTTGCTACCCGAGGTTGTGGCACGGCATGCTACTGGCCGAGGTTGTGGCATGCCATGTTGTTGGCCAAAGCCGTGGCATGGCATGCTGCTGGCCAAGAACTAGGCATGGCTTGCTGTTGGCCAAGGACTAGGCATGGCGTGCTGCTGGCCAAGGCCGTGGCATGACATGTTTGCCGAGGTCGGACATGGCATGCTGCTGGCCAAGGCTTTAGCATGGCATGTTGCTGGCCAAGGCTGTGCCATGGCATGCTACTGGCCAAGGCTGTGGCATTGCATGCTGCTGGCCAAGGCCGTGGCATGACATGCTTGCCAAGGCCGGGGCATGGCATGCTGCTGGCCAAGGCTGTGGCATGGCATGCTGCTGGCCAAGGCTTTGGCATGCCATTTGGCTGGCCAGGGCTGTGGCATGGCATGCTACTGGCCAAGGCCGTGGCATGACATGCTTGCCAAGGCCAGGGCATGGCATGCCATGTTGCTAGCCAAGGCTGTGGCATGGCACGCGAGCCAAGGCATTGGCATGGCGTGCCGTTGGCCAAGGCCCTGGCATGACATGCCTGCCAAGGCTGTGGCATGGCATGCTGGCCAAGGCCGACGTGCCACCGCCACCACCGCAGGCCGCCACTCGACACATCCCGTGCTTGGCTATGTAGTTTCAATGCCACAAGCCAAGCGATGGCAAGTGCCAAGCGCCCGCCTAGGCATAGGCGTGGCCTATGGCCTGGCCAAGGTGGCCAGCCTTAAGGGAGATGCCCCCCCCCTATAGTAGCTTGTTAAGCCCTTTTTCATCTGGCAGGAGGAAACATCATCTATGCTCGAGGAGTCATAATGGAGTTTTTTTAAAAAAGTAATGTTTTTTTGCAAGAATTTTCAACATAAAAGTTGAAGGAAATAATTAAAGGCACCATAAAAAAAAATTAAAAAAAAAAATATTTGGCCATCAGAATATTTTATTTTAATTTATTTCTATTTTAATACTTAAAAAATAATAAAAATTACTAAAAATAGTCAAAAAATTCTAGAAAAATTCCAATAATTATAGGGTGAAGGACTAGTAATTATAGTAATTTTTTTAATTATTTTTTTTTATTTATTTTATTTTAATTTTTATGAGCAAATAAATAATTAAAAAATGCGAATCACACCCCGAAGGACTAAGAAGCCCGACGAACGTGTAAAAACACTTAGAGAAACCGAGCAAGCATCGGTTAGCGCGAATGCAAATAACAAACGCAACAGGCAACTTCCGAGGGACATACTTTTCACAACAAGCTTCCACTGGGAAAGCACTGGTAACTCGTTCGCAAGTCAAAGCCAACCAAATGGCTATTACCCGAGGGACATGCATTTCGCAGGGCAACTTGTACATAAGTCAAAGCCAAACCTAATGGTAATTACCCGAGGGACAAGGATTGCTTGCCAAGTCTGTGGCATGCGATGTTCTTGGCCAAGGCCATGCCATGCCATGCTGCTGGACAAGGTCCTGGCAAGGCATGCTGTTGGCCAAGGCATTGGCATCACAAGCTACTGGCAGTGGCATGGCATGGGCGTGCTACTGGCCAAGGCTATAGCATGGCATGCTGCTGGCTTGGCCAAGGCTATGGCATGGCCAAGGCTACGGCCGTGGCCTTAAGGGCTTGGCCTTGGCCTTGGTCTATGCCTTGGTCTTGGTCTTGGCCTTAGCTGGGCTGCCTTTGCTGCTATTCTTAGCGCAACTGCAAATGACAAAGGCAACAGGCAACTTCCGAGGGACATAATTTTCGTAACAAGCTTCCATGTTGCTGGCCAAGGTCGTGGCATGGCGTGCTGCTGGCCAAGGCCGTGGCAAGGCATGCTACTGGCCAAGGCGTTGGCATGGCATGCTTCTGGCCAAGGCCGTGGCATGGCATGCCATGCTCCTGGACAAGGTCGTGGCATGGCATGCTGCTAGCCAAGGCATTGGCATGGCATGCTGCTGGCCAGGGCCTTGGCATGGCATGTTGCTAGGCAAGGCCGTGGCATGGCTTGTTGCTGGCCAAGGCCGTGGCATGACATGCTTGCCAAGGCCAGGGCATGGCATGCTGCAAGCCAAGGCATTGGCATGCCATGTTGCTAGCAATGGATGTGGCATGGCTACCTTGGCTGCGGCCTTGGCCATGGCTGTTATTCTTAGCGTGACTGCAAATAACAAAGGCAACAGGCAACTTTCGAGGGACATAATTTTCGTAACAAGTTTCCACTTTGAAAGCACAGGCAACTCGTCCGTCAGTCAAAGCCAACCGAATGGCTATTACCCGAGGGACATGCTTTTTGCAAGGCACCTTCCACTAGGGAAGCAAAGGCAAATTGTAGGCAACTCAAAGCCAACCTAGAGGCAATTACCCAAGGGACATACGGGAATGCGCCAGTGGAGTTCGCTGCATAGGTAGGGATCCGTCCAGCTCGCACAAACCAAACACAACTCATGCGCCACGACGTACACTATGCACAAGCCACCCAAAACGAATCACACCCCGAAGGACTGAGAAGCCCCACAAACGTGCGAAAACATTTAGAGAAGTCGAGCAAGCACCGGTTAACGCGAATGCAAATGACAAATGCAACTAAAAACTTCAGAGGGACAAACTTTTCGCAACAAGCTTCCACAAGGAAACCACAGGCAACTCATTCACACGCAAAAGCCAACCAACTGGCGATTACCTGAGGGACAAGAATTTTGCAAGGCAACTTGTACATAAGTCAAAGCAAAGCCCGATTGTAATTACCCGAGGGACAAGGCATGCTTGCGAAAGCCATGGCATGCTATGTTGTTGGCCGAGGCTATGGCATGCAGTGCTGCTGGACAAGGCCATGGCAAGGCCTGCTGCTAGCCAAGGCGTTGGCATGCCAAGCTGCTGGCCAAGGCATTGGCATGGGAAACTGCTGGCGGTAGCATGGCATGGCATGCTACTGGCCAAGGCCTTGGCATGCCATGTTGCTGGCCAAGGCTGTGGCATGGCATGCTGCTGGCCTTGGCTGGGCTGCCTTGGCCTTGGCCTTGGCATGGCATGCTGCTGGCTTTGGCTGGGCTGCCTAGGCCTTAGCTTTGGCATGGCATGCCGCTGGCCTTGGCCTTGGCATTGCATGCTGCTGGCTTTAGCTGGGCTGCCTTGGCCTTGGCATGGCATGGCATACTGTTGGCCTTGGTATTGGCATGGCATGTTGCTGGCTTTGGCTGGGTTGCCTTTGCCTTGGCCTTGGCACGGCATGCTGTTGGCCGTAGCCTTGGCATGGCATGCTGCTGGCTTTAACTGGGCTGCCTTGGCCTTGGCCTTGGCATGTCATGCTGCTGGCCTTGGCCATGCCATGGCATGATGCTGGCTTTGGCTGCGTTGCCTTGGCCTTGCCCTTGGCATGGCATGCTGCTGGCCTTGGCCATGCCATGGCATTCTGCTGGCTTTGGCTGGGCTACCTTGGCCTTGGCATTGCATGGCATGCTGCTAGCCTTGGCCTTGACATGGCAAGCTGCTGGCTTTGGCTGGCTAGCCTTGGCTTTGGTCTTGGCATGGCATGCTGTTGGCCTTATGCTTGGCATGGCATGCTGCTGGCCTTGGCCTTGGCATGGCATGCTGCTGGCCTTATGCTTGGCATGGCATGCTGTTGGCTTTGGCTAGGCTACCTTGGCCTTGGCCTTGGCATGGCATGCTGCTGGCCTTGGCCTTGGCATGGCATGCTACTGGCTTTGGCTGGGCTGCCTTGGCCTTAGCCATGGCATGGCATGCTGCTGGCCTTGGCCTTGGCCTTGGCATGGCATGCTGCTGGCTTTGGCCTTGGCTTGCCATGGCATGCTCCTGGCCTTGACCTTGGCATGGCATGCTGCTGGCTTTGGCTGGGCTACCTTGGCCTTGGCCTTGGCCTTGGCATGGCATGCTGCTGGCCTTGGCCTTGGCATGGCATGCTGCTGGCTTTGGCTTGGCAGCCTTGGCCTTGGCCTTGGCATGCTACCGGCCCTGGCCTTGGTATGGCATGCAGCTTGCTTTGTCTGGGCTGCCCTAGTGTTGGCCTTGGCATGGCATGCTGCTGGCGTTGGCCTAGGCATGGCATGTTGCTGGCCTTGGCCTTGGCATAGAATGCTGCTGGCTTTGGCCGAGCTGCCTTAGCCTTGGCCTTGGCGTAGAATGCTGCTGGCTTTGGCTGAGTTGCCTTGGCCTTGGCCTTGGCCTTGGCATGGCATGCTACTGGCTTTGGCCTTGGTATGGCATGCAGCTTGCTTTGTCTGGGCTGCCCTGGCGTTGGCCTTGGCATGGCATGCTGCTGGCGTTGGCCTAGGCATGGCATGTTGCTGGCCTTGGCCTTGGCGTAGAATGCTGCTGGCTTTGGCCGAGCTGCCTTGGCCTTGGCCTTGGAATAGAATGCTGCTAGCTTTGGCCGAGCTGCTTTGGCCTTGGCCTTGGCATGGCATGCTACTGGCTTTGGTTGGGCTGTCGTGGTCTTGGCCTTGGCATGGCATGCTGCTGGCTTTGGCTGGGCTGCCTTGGCCTCGGCATGGCATGCTGCTGGCTTTGGCTGGGATGCCTTGGCCTTGGCCTTGGCATGGCATGCTGGTAGCCTTGGCCTTGGCGTGGCAAGCTGCTGGCTTTGGCTGGGCTGCCTTGGCCTTGGCCTTGGCATGGCAATGCTGGCCTTGGCCTTGGCATGGCTTACTGCTGGCTTTGGCTAGGCAGCCTTGGCCTTGGCCTTGGCATGGCATGCTGCTGGCCTAGGCCTTGGCATAGCATGCTGCTGGCCATGGCCTTGGAATGGCATGCTGCTGGCTTTGGCTGGGCTGCCTTAGCCTTGGGCTTGGCATGGCATGTTGCTGGCTTTGGCTGGACTGCCTTGGCCTTGGCCTTGGCCTTGGCACGACATGCTACTGGCCTTGGCCATGCCATAGCATGTTGCTGGCTTTGCCTGGGCTGCCTTGGCCTTGGCAAGGCATGCCATGCGGCTAGCCCTGGCCTTGGCATGGCATGCTGCTGGCTTTGGCTGACCTGCCTTGGCCTTGGCCTTGGCATGGCATGTTGTTGGCCTTGGCCTTGGCATGGCATGCTGCCAGCTTTGGCCAGGCTGCCTTGGCCTTGGCCTTAGCATGGCATGCTGCTGGCTTGGGCCTTGGCATGGCATGCTGCTAGCTTTGGCTGGGCTGCCTTGGCCTTGGCATGGCATGGCATGGCATGATTTGGGCCTTGGCCTTGGCATGACATGCTGCTGGCCTTGGCTGGGCTGCCTTGGCCTTGGCATGGCATGCTGCTGGCTTTGGCTGGGCTGCCTTGGCCTTGGCCTTGGCATGGCATGCTGTTGGCCTTGGCCTTAGCATGCCATGCTGCTGGCCTTGGCCTTGGCATGGTATGCGGTTGGCTTTGGCTGGGCTGCCCTGGCCTTGGCCTTGGCGTGGCATGCTGCTGGCCTTGGCATTGGCATGGCATGCTGCTGGCTTTGGCCTTGGCCTTGGCCTTGGCCTTGCCATGGCAAACTGTTGGCTTTGGCTGGGCTGCCTTGGCCTTGGCCTTGGCCTTGCCATGGCATGCTGATGGCTTTGACTAGGCTGCCTTGGCCTTGGCCTTGGCATGGCATGCTGCTGGCCTTGGCTTTGGAATGGCATGTTGCTGGCATTGGCTGGGCTGCCTTGGCCTCGGCCTTGGCATGGCATGCTACTGGCCTTGGCCATGCCATGGCATGCTGTTGGTTTTGGCCTTGGCATGGCATGGCATGCTGCTGGCCTTGGCCTTGGCATGGCATGGCATGTTGCTGGCCTTGGCATGGCATGCTGCTGGCTTTGGCTGGGCTGCCTTTGCCTTGGCCTTAGCATGGCATGCTGCTAGCTTTGCTGGGCTGCCTTGGCCTTGGCCTTGGCTTGGCATGCTGCTAGCCTTGGCCTTGGTATGGCATGCGGCTGGCTTTGTCTGGGCTGCCCTGGCGTTGGCCTTGGCATGGCATGCTGCTGGCTTTGGCTGGGCTGGTTTCCAAGCTAACCGTGCGGCACTTAGACATTATCAAGTCTCACTTGATGATGCTAAGTCAACCTAACTCACACACTTGCAGGAAAGAGAAGTTTAGAAGAACACAAAGAAAGAGTTTGAAAGAATGCCTTGCTTGTATTGCTTGAATGCTTTACAACTCTTGGTGGTTGGATCTACTTGGGTGGTTTGGGAAAATGAGGCCCTGCCCCTTTTATAGGCTACAAATGAACATTCTAGAACTACTAGGGTAGAGAGTGTTCTAGACACTTCCTCCTATTACATCTAATAGACTATTCTAGATTTACATGGATGGAGGGGATTCTAGATCCTTCCCTCATCCTCTCAAAGTGCCTACTCTAGAATATACAAGCCTTATGTACAAGCTTCTAGTGTTATGTACAATTCTCTACAATACTCTAGGAAGCTCTGGAACCTTACAGCATCCTGTATGGTCTTCATATTTTCTCAAGTTCTTCCATGAGCTTCTAGAGTATTCCATCAGCCTTTCTTCCTTGAGACTTCCTTTTTGTAGGTTATTCTATCTTGGTATTTCGGCGAGGCGTGACATTCTCCCCCACCTATGCTCGCAACACCCTCGTCGCGTCTCCTCATTTGAAGTCACAGGTTTTCTCCTTGACTTGCGCCTTCTTTGATTTCCTTTGTCCACTTGCCCTACTGTTGTCTTAGCAACTGTGCATGTTGGTCGACTTTCTTTTGTGGAGCCAGTCATCTTCTTGGTAGTGCCTTCTACCTTTTTTTGGTCCATCCCCAACTCAATAGCTGATAAAAGTTTAAGTTTAGTATTCGGCTTACTCACTGTTGGCACCATGTAAGGACCTCCATCCATAATGCACATAGTGTTGTTGCGAGGTAACAATGCTACGTTAAACTCCCGCAAGAACTCCATTCCTAGCACCACGTCATAGTCATCGAGTGATGCTATTGAAAAATCAACTTTCCCACGCCATCCACCAAGGTGTAGCTCAACCCCTCGAGCCATGCCATCTACGGGCTTTGCCTTGGTGTTCACTATCTTCATCCATCCTTGACCCTTGTCAAGTTTAAGACCAAGCCTCTTGGCCTCCTCTGCCTTGATGAAGTTGTGCGACGCGCCTGTGTCTACCATGACTTGTGCCGCCTTCCCATTGATCTTGGCATCGACATACATTAAACCCTTATCCCCTTGGGTCAATGTAGAAGGCTTCGATTCAATGGCACCAAGAAGCTGTAGAGATCCTATCTGCGGAATCTCTACCTTTTCCCGTTCTTCAATCATGGCATTGAGGGCTTGCCTCTTGGGACATTCTCTTGCCCAATGTGACCCGTCACATAAGAAGCAATTGGTCTTGGGCTTGAATCTCTCATTGTTTTCTCTGAACTTGCCTTTACCCTCTTTGCCAGTGGGAGGCTTGCCATGCCTTCCCTTGCGTCGGATGCCTTCATCCTCATCCCGCTCACTTTCACTAGAATTTCCGCTAGTGTAACCCTTGGATGTTTTGGCCTTGCCATCCCCATGTTTGTACTCAATAAGTGATTCTGCTACCGCCATGGCCGTTGCAAGGTCTTGCACGCCTCGACGTCTTAACTCTTGCTCTGCCCATGTTTGTAGGTTGTCGAGAAAGTTGAAGAGCAATTCCTCATCAGTCATATTCGGGATTTCAAGCATGAGTGTAGAAAATTCCCTTACATAATCCCGAATAGACGTTGTGTGTTTAAGATTTCTCATGCCCTTCCTTGCTTGGTAGGCCACATCCTCGGGATAGAATTGCATCTTAAGTTCTCTTAAAATCATCCCAAGTAGCTATGGTGCACGTACCTCTCTCAATGTCAGCATGCCTCCTACGCCACCATAGTGTTGCCGTGTCGGTGAGGTAAAGGATAGCGGTCCGTACCTTGGCATCTTTCGTGGTTACTGCCATCGCTTCGAAGTACCTTTCCATGTGCCACAAGTAGTTGTCCACCTCTTTGGCATCTCTCTTTCCATGTGCCACACGTAGTTGTCCACCTCCACCTTGGATGTCCCCGGCAAAGTCACAACTCCCCTAGCTATGGCCTTCTTGCACATCGCCACGTCTTGGCACACCTCCTCCAAGCGAGCTTCAAACCATGCGAGCATCTCCAACACCTTGGCTTGGAAGGAGTCATTGGTCACTTGCCCCTCGTGTGCCACAAAGTTGATGGTGGAAAGCATGCCATCGTGGAGCTCCTTGATCTCCCCCTTGAGACCCTCCACTTCCTATTCAAGGCATTGTTCCAACACATCAAGACGCTCCCCCGAGTCGCCCACGGCAAGCTCTACCTTGGCAAGCCGTGCTTCCATGGTGGTCACAACATCTCGTGACTTGTCCTTCGTTCCCTTCGTGAGTTCCCTCCCAAGGGCTTGCTCCAGCACAGTCTCCTTTACACCGGATGACGTTGTTGCCTTCTCTTCCTTGTCTTAAACCTGCTCTGATACCAACTGCCACGGACTTGGTTGTTTCCAAGCTAACCGTGCGACACTTAGACAATATCAAGTCTCACTTGATAATGCTAAGTCAGCCTAACTCACACACTTGCAGGAAAGAGAAGTTTAGAAGAACACAGAGAGAGTTTGAAAGAATGCCTTGCTTGTATTACTTGAATGCTTTACAACTCTTGGTGGTTGGATCTACTTGGGTGGTTTGGGCAAATGAGGCCCTCCCCTTTTTATAGGCTACAAATGAACATTCTAGAACTACTAGGGTAGAGAGTGTTCTAGACACTTCCTCCTACTACATCTAATAGACTATTCTAGATCTACATGGATGGAGGGGATTCTAGATCCTTCCCTCATCCTCTCAAAGAGCCTACTCTAGAATATACAAGTCTTATGTACAAGCTTCTAGTGTTATGTACAATTCTCTACAATACTCTAGGAAGTTCTGGAACCTTTCAGCATCCTCTATGGTCTTCATATTTTCTCAAGTTCTTCCAAGAGCTTCTAGAGTATCCCATCAGCCTTTCTTCCTTGAGACTTCCTTTTTGTAGGTTATTATGTCTTGGTATTTCAGCGAGGCATGACACTTGTCCTTGGCTAGGCTGCCCAGGCCGCGTGCATGCCAGGCTGCCCACGCCACGCGCATGACATGTCGTGCTGCCCAGGCCGCGCGCATGCCAGGCCGCCCACGCCGCGCGCATGCCACGCTGCCCAAGCCGCGCGCATGCCAGGCCACCCACGCCGCGCGCATACCATGCCATGTTGCCCAGGCCGCGCACATGCCAGGCCGTCCACTCCCGCACGGATGCCATGCCGTGCTGCCCATGTCGCGCGCATGCCAGGCCACCCACACCCGCGCGCATGCCATGCCATGCCATGCTACCCAGGTCACGCCCAAGGCCGCCGTCGAGCCGCGGTCCAGGCCGACCGAGCCGCGGTTCGAGCAGCCCAAGGCCACGGCGTAGGCCGTTGTCGAGCCGTTGTCCATGCCGCCCAAGGCCGCGGCCCAGGCCGCACCCAAGGCCATGAGGCCATGGGGCATAGCTGGCGTGGCCTTGCCTTACAAGGGAGGTGCCCCCCCCTTTACGCTGTGTTTGGTTGGGGGATTTGGAAAGGGAAAGGGAAAAGTTGTGTGAAACTATGTGAAATGTAAGCATGTTTTTTTTCACATTTCACATACCTTTTCATTTCTCTTTCCAAATCCCTCCTCAAATCGCTCAACCAAACACAGCATTATAGTAGCTTGTTAAGCCCTTTTTAGTCTAGCAGGAGGAAACATCAACCATGCTCGAGGAGTCATAATGGGGTTTTTTTTAAAAGTAATGGTTTTTTGCCAAAACTTTCAAAATTAAAGTTGTAGGAAATAATTTAATACACCATAAAAAAATTGAAAAAAAATATTTGGCCACTGGAAATATTTTATTTTAATTTATTTCGATTTTAATACTTCAAAAATAATAAAAATTAATAAAAATAATCAAAAAATTATGGAAAAATTTCAATAATTACAGGATGAGGCACTAGTAATTATAGAAATTATTAAATTATTTGTTTAATTTTTTTTATTTTATTTTGATTTTTTTGGCCAAATAAAGGCTTAAAAAATTCGAAAAACTCAAGAAAAATTGCAAAAAAATAGGGAATGACATTTAAAATTAATTGTAGTGCATTTTTAATTGTGTGGCATGGTTTGGGTAAGAATATAAAATAATCATGTTCAAAAAGAGCGATCAAGTCGGTGGCATGCCATGGCCTTGGCTTGTGCCCGCGGCCTTCACCTTGGCCATGGCCTTGCACGGGGACTTGGCCTTGCCCACGGCCTTACACGCTACCTTGGCCTTGGTCTTAGCATGGCATGCTCGCCGAGGCCGTGGCATGCCATGCAAGGCCGTGGCGTGGCATGCTCACCCAGCCCGCGACATGCCATGCTGCTGGCCAAGGCCTTGGCATGGCATGCTGGCCCAAGGCATTGGCATGGCATGCCAGCCAAGGCATTTGCATGGCATGCTTGTGAAGGCCACGGCATGGCGTGGCATGCTTGCGAAGGCCACAGCAGGGCATGCTGCTGGCCAAGGTCGTGGCACCGGCGTACTGCTGGCCAAGGCCTTGGCATGGCATGCCGGCGGGGGCATTGGCATGGCATGCTGGCCGAGGCCGTGGCACGGTATGCTGCTAGCCGAGGCCGTGGCAAGGCAAGCCAGCCTATGCCGTGGCATGGCATGCTCGCCCAGCCCATGGAATGCCATGCTACGGGCCAAGGCCTTGGCATGGCATGCTGGCCCAAGGCATTGGCATGGCATGGCATGCTTGCAAAGGCCACGACAGGGCATGCTGCCGGCCAAGGCCTGGCACGTCGGCCGAGGCATTGGCAGGGCATGCTGGCCGAGGCCGTGGCACGGCATGCTGCTAGCCAAGGCCATGGCAAGGCAAGTCGGCCTATGTCGTGGCATGGCATGCGGGGCAAGTCGGTGGAATGGCATGCTGGCCAAGGCCGTGGCATGGCATGGCATGCTTGCGAAGGCCACGGCATGGAATGGCATGCTTGTAAAGGCCACGACACGGCATGCTGTCGGGCAACGCTGTGGCATGGCATGCCGGCCAAGGCCACGACATGGCATGCATGCCGGGCTACGTTGTGGCATGGCATGTCGACCAAGGCCACGGCTTGGCATGCCGCCCCTGGTATGCTGGGCAACGCTGTGGCAAGGCACGCCGGCCAAGGCGATGGCAAGGCTTGCTTGGCAAGGCCTTGGCATGCTGGCAACGCCTTGGGATGGCATGTCGGCCGAGACCGAGGCCGTGGCAAGGCATGCCGGCCTCGCCCTACTGGGCAACACTGTGGCGTGGCATGCCGGCCCAGGCGCTGCCACGGTATCTGGCCAAGGACGTGCCATAGCGTGCGGGCTGAGGCCATGGCATGGCGTGCGGGCCGAGGCCGTGGCATGGCATGTGGGCTGAGGTTGTGGCATGGCATGTTGGGCAACGCCGTGGCAAGGCATGTGGGCCGAGGCCGTGGCAAGGCATGCTGGGCAACACCGTGGCATGGCATACTGGGCAACGCCGTGGCATGGCATGCGGGCCGTGGCATGGCATGCTGGGCAACGCCGTGACAAGGCATGTGGGGCGAGGCCGTGGCATGGCATGCTGGGCAACGCCGTGGCAAGGCTTGCGGGCCGAGGCAGTGGCAAGGCATGGCGGGCAACGCCGTGGCAAGGCTAAGGCATGGCACTCCGGGCAACGCCGTGGCATGGCATGCAGGCCGTGGCCGTGGCATGGCATGCTGGGCAACACCGTGGCAAGGCATGCGGGCCGAGGCCGTGCCATGGCAAGCTGGGCAACCCTGTGGCATGGCATGCTGGCCAGGGCAGTGGCATGGCATGCTTGCCAAGGCAGTGCCATGGCATGCTTGGCATGGCCATGGCATGGCAATGGCATGACATGCTGGCGAAGGCCGTCGCCTGGAATGCTGGGCAACGCTTTGGTAGGGCATACTGGCCAAGGCAGTGGCATGGCATGCTGGCTTAGGCAGGCGCATGGCATGCTGGGCAAGGCTAAGGCGTGGCATTCTGGCCAAGGCCGTTGCATGCCGACGTGGCCAAGGCTGTGGCATAGCATGCTGGCCAATACAGTTGCATGGAATGCTGGCCAACGCAGTGGCATGACATGCCGGCCAAGTTTGTGGCCTGGCATGCTGGCTGAGGCGCTGGCATGGCATGCTGGCGACAGCGGTGGCATGGCATGCAGGCCATTGCCAAGGCATGGCATGCTAGCCAAGGCCGTGGCGTGGCATGCTAGCCAACGCTTCAGCATGGAATGTTGGCCAAGCCGGTGGCATGGCATGCTGGCGAATACTAAGGCATGGCATGCTGGCGACGGAGGTGGCATGGCATGCAGGCTATTGCCAAGGCATGGCATACGGGCCCAGACCGTGGCGTGGCATGCTGGCCAAGGTCGTGGCATGGCATGTTAGCCAACACTTCAGCATGGAATGCTGGCTAAGGCAGTGGCCTGGCATGCTAGCCAAGCCAGTGGCATTGCATGCTGGCGAATGCTAAGGCATGGCATGCTGGCCAAACTGGTGGCATGGCTTGCTGGCGAATGCTAAGGCATGGCATGCTGGCCAAGCCGGTGGCGTGACATGCCGGCCAAGGCTAAGGCATGGCATGCGGGCCAAGGCTGTGGCGTAGCATGCTAGCCAACGCTTCAGCATGGAATGCTGGCTAAGGCAGTAGCCTAGCATGCTGGCCAAGCCGATGGCATGGCATGCTGGCCAAGGCCGTGGCTTGGCATGCTTGCCAACACTTTGCCATGGCATGCTGGGCAAGTCCATGGCATGGCCTGCTGGCCAAGGCTGCAGCCATCGCACAACTCGTCCGGTAGTGTCAGCAATCCCCTTGGGCCTTAGGAATTTCATTTCGCCAACCACGTGAATTGTTTTTGTGCCTCGAGGCACGCACTATGTGTTCTCGAACCTGTACAGAGGGACAAAGTGGGAGGGAG
>NW_021024722.1:2326745-2366228 GCF_004153795.1 Camellia sinensis
CCGAGTATGCATGTCTCCCTCGCCCACGAGGCCATTTTATTGCTTTATTAGCTAGTTGTAGCTAATCATTACAAGTGCTGTAATTAATTAGTTTAATCTATTTTGTAATATTTTACCTTAGCATAGCTAGTTATTCAATTGTGTTGTAATAATTAATTAGCTAGAATAGTTAATTAGTTTCATTTTGTAATAATTAGCTTAGCTTAGCCTAGCTTAGCTTATTTATTCAGACCCTCCTTCGAGAGGGTGTAATGTTGTAATAAGGGTGCGTGCGTGTGTGCATGTCTTCCAACCCCACGTCTTTCTCCCTTTTATTTAATTGTTTTCGATGGTCAGATTAGGACACATTTTGATTAGCATACCTTATGCTTGCATGTTTGCATCATTCATTTGTCTTGCATGCACCGGGCTCGACGCATCATTCAAACTGCATTGTATTTCAATACTTATTTGAATACGTGTATAAAAGCATGTTATCAAAGTGTTGCAAATACCGTGATTAGGTAGTCGAGCCTATTTAGTTGCATTATTGCATGTGTTGCATTAGGCATCTTGTATAATTAGGATCATGCATTGTTTTCTAACTAGCTTTTGTTTTTGGCTTGGAGTACTCAGTAAGCTTTTACGCTTTAGCATATTACATGAGTGTGATTACCATAATGCCATGTTTCGCATGCTTTCCATGAGGCTATTTGCTTAATTGATAAACTGCATCAATGCCTGTGGATGAAGGCTTTGTTGCTTGAATTAGAACAATTCGATGAATGTGAGTTTAAAGCCCACTTTGCGAAGTGGCAAATCATGTTTTAAAGCCCACTTGAGGGTGGCAAATCCGCCCTTTAGCCCACTTTAGGGTGGCATTTTCAAACCATTTTCGAAAACAAACATGGATTGAGTTGTTCCAATTCTCACGATTTAGTCTATACTTGCTTGCGAGCATCGCATAGTAAAGCTAGATTAATAACCGGAATAAGAACACGTGTATATAAAACAACATATCATGCTTAGTAAAGGCCGATCCTTTGATCAGGCGAGAAGGGTGCTCATTTCAGGACCTTCTCCTCTCGTACCCAAGTTCCCGAGCCGAGGCAACTTTGGTGATGACGGACACATGGCCTTTGGCACAAGTCAGGATTTCCTAAATTTTCCAAAAACAAAATATTTACGTAACGACTCTATAATCTGGCAAAACAGTCCAGTTTTGGCATTATTTTATTCAAAATCAATTTTCCAAAATGATTTGCCAGATTGGACTCTTTGATGTTTATCAGTTTCACATTGCACTTAGTGAGATTACATTCAGAACCATGACAGGAGTCCGAACTGTAGGAGACCAATTCACACCTCTCCGAATGGAAGGCGTGCGAAGAAAGTCGAGTCTACAGTTTCTGGCGACTCTGCTGGGGATTTAGAAAACTTGACTCGAACTCATGATATGTTGTTTTATCTACATTTGTGTGTTTCTTTGCATTGCATTTGCATTGATGCGCCTAAGTCACAGTGTTTGCCATCTGCTATTCCTGAACGGTTTGCCGGAGGCTCGTTTGGAAAAGCTTGCCATAAGGCTGACCGGTTGCAGACTCTGCCACGATGGGAACACGAACCTTGGATCCAGATTACCGCTATACCGTTTGATCCTTCTTTCATTTCTCAGTGTTAGGTACGAGAGGTATATTAGGTAGTCTTGCTGAGGCACCCTTTTTGACCAATCAACCTAGTTACATATCGGAAGCATTGGAGACTGTTCCAAACTAGGACAGGTTGCTCACCCGAATACAGGATTGTTTGAAACCGCATGTTTGCGTAGTAAAACCCTAACTCCTGACGAAACTAGGACAGGGTAACCTTACCCCCTTATAGGGGTGTTTTGGCTCTCAATTAACTGGTATGTGCTTTAGAGTGACCTGTACAGGAATGTGCATATCAGTGGCGAGTTTGGTATCTGATTTTGTGGCAGAATTCAGTAAAGAGTACAGTCATTTAGCTATGCTCATATCTGTTCTGGTGAAATCAGGCTGAGGTGCTGTCTGTTTTCTCTTTTGCAAGGTAGTCCTGGAACCATAGCTTCAGAAGGCTCCAATATCCCCCGGGTGCATTGGACTTGTGTTGATAGACTTTGACAGGTTGGAGATTTAGTTCAAGGGCAACTAGTGTTTCCTTTGCTAGAGGCAAGGAAAAGAAAGGCCAGACAGGGCCCATTAGTTCAACTGATCCGACAGTCACCAGTCACATCACCTTTGTTCAAACTCAGCAAATCGTGATGGCACAGGGTTCGAAAGAAGTTATGGCCATGATAGCGGCATTAAATCAGGGAACTGACATGCAAGATGAGACCAATGTTGGAATGTAACGCCCATCTGGGGCACCTACCATGCATCCAATCTTAGGACCCCAACCGAACTTTGAACCACTTCCGCCAACTAAAGATTCACAAGGTCCGAATCCCCGAGAAGGGTTGGCTCAAGATCAAGTTTTCACACCTCTGGTGCAGCGTAATGAGAGGCTATATTCCCATGATATTAATGATCTCGATCCGACCGCGGTGAAAATTGCAAACCCTGAGAAGCAATTCAAAAAGGCATAGGGCCTTAACTCCATTTCCAACATTGAGAAGCGGTACACCGAGGCTGCCATACGACTCCCAGACAGATTCAAAATGCCACACATTGACCATTTTGACGGGTCTGGAGACCCTATGGTACATATCCGGCTTTTCTTGGATGTTCTGAAACCGATGGGTCTGACTAAGCCTCAGAAACTCTCTCTGTACAGAAGAACCCTATCGGGTGTAGCAGCCACTTAGTACGTCAAGTTGGAGGATAAAGTGAAGCAAAACTAGAAAGAGTTGGTTGAGGCCTTTGTCGGTTAGTACTCTTACAATACCCAAGTTGAAATGACCACCCAAGAGCTTGAAGCTACCCACCAGAATCCTGTAGAGTCTTTTGTGGAATTTGTTCCAAGGTGGAGAGCAAAGGCAGCACAGATGACAGATCGCCATTCTAAGAGAGATCAAGTGCAAATAGTGGTGCAGAACCTTGAGTATGATATGTTGCAAAAGTTAATAGTCATTCCACTATTCACGTTCAAAAGTTTGCATGAACTAGGGGTTCAGATCAAGAGTGCGTTCAACAGAGGGATCATTCCCAGAACAAGTGAACCGACAAGGAGGGTGAGTTCCAAGAGTACCCATGCTGGTAGTAGCACTATTCCCAAACCCACTGAAATCAATACAATCGCCACAACTGACCCTTTTGCCAAACCAAGCCTACAAACAGCCAACCCAACCCGAGTTCAAGGCAGAACTTTCATCCCCCTCTATATGAGCCTAATTAGCGCACTAAAAGTCCTGACGGAAAGAAGGTATCTCAAACCCCTTGATCCCCAGCCTCTGCCTGACCCACTCCCTGCCAGACATAACCCCGCCAAATACTGCCTGTATCATCAGCAATGCAGTCATGGCACCGATCGTTGCTACCGCCTTCGTTATGAGGTCCAAAATCTCATCGACAACCAGACGATAGCTCCACCTCAAGACCCCAATGACCAAGTATCTCATCCACACCTTAACCTTATCCATACACTACTTCCTACCTACGATCCCAGCGTATACATCAGCCCGGCCCATCTACCCAAGCCTGTGGTGTTTATCCCAGAAAGCCTGGACTTATGCATGATGGATGCACTTAAACCCCAATCATCTCAAACCCGTGAACCCACCACTTCTGAGCTGATGAGAATGATTTAAGATCTTCAGAGAACTATGGCAGATTTAGCCTTTAGGGTTTTGGCTCCATCATCGACCACATCACATGCCAGAAATTTCACGCCAAAAAGCACCCCAATCTTGGGACAGGCTACATTGGAAGAAGGCCAATCCCTTGGCAAAGTGGAGGCAAATGGCAAGAACAAGGTAGGGGCAGGTATTGGTCCCTATGAACATCTTCAGTGGGCTGTCGAGGCTTTGAAGGCCGAAGGACTGAACAAACAGCAAATGCTGGCAGTTGTCGCAAAAACTATGGATGACACTTTTGTCGCTCGGGATGAGAGCATTCCAAATCAAGGGGTAGGCTGAGAAAGGGGCTATCGTATCAGAAACGCCCCTTTCAGCTCCAATCCTACACTTAGACGAGATCATCAAAAGTCAGCACCTGCCAACCCCTTTGCTGGTACATCCAACACTCCACAAATCTCCAAGTACCAACCTCAAGGCCAGAGGGTCTTTGCCCCGCGGTATATGACCTTGTCCAAAGCTCTCCAAATCCTTATAGGACAAGGCCATCTCAAACCCCTTGAGCCTCAGCCTCTCCCGTATCCCCTTCCAGCTAAGCATGATGCTGCCAAGTACTGTGCCTTCCATCAATAAGCTGGCCATGACACTAACATGTGTTTTTGCCTTCGCCACGAAATACAAGATCTGATTGACAACAAGGTCATTGTCGTACCAGGCTCTGCAAAGTCTATCGACGCTGGATCAGTGAACTTGGGGGATAATGTGATCATTTGATCAAGGGATGAACCACTTGCTGATGGCACTCAGTTTACTCTAGATATGGTGGATGGCACGCACTGTTTTGAGTAATTTGCGAATGCTGTTTATTGTACTTTCTGACTTGGGTATTGGGTCAGTCTTGTTGTGTTATATTGAGTCAGTCTTTTTGTACTAAGTCAGTTGAGTCTGTCTTGTTGTATAGAGTCAGTTATGTGGTGTTAGAGTCAGGTGATTTCAGGGGTGTTACCTCGAACGTCACTATCTTATTTTGTTTTTCACTCTTTCTTTTGAGTCTATTTCTGCTATTAAGCCAGTTGTGCCAAAGGATCTGAATGAAACAGCAGTGCTTTTCACCTACTTTTCTATGCCTTTAAATCATTGCATTGACCTAAGTTTTTCAAAACTTTTCTAACACTGTGTTGAAAAACAAAGAGGGAGAAATTCCTCGGGATTTGCAAAAATTTGGTCAACTAAGAGAAAGAGAGACATGCTAAGCCCTTAATGAATGAGATCATGTTTGTTAATGTGAGTACTGAGAAGGATCCTGGCTTGATCCAGATTGGTTCTACATTGTCTTCAGCACGAGCGACTAGTCGCTTTCTTAAAAGATTTCAAAAAATGTTTTTTGTGGTCCTGCGAAGATATGCGTGGAATCACTCTCGAGATTGTGCAGCATAGGATCACTCTTGGCCTCGAGACTCTACCCCTTTTGCTTTCAAACCTTGGACTTTGATTCAGAATGTTCAACAATCAATCACAACATAAGGCTTGTATGGCCGGATCAGAAGCAACCCTTGAACTAGGGGCAAGAAAGTCAGATCAAGAAAGTCAGATGTCATAAAAGAAAGCTTGCGAAGCTAGATTAGAAGTAACCCTTGAACTAGGGGCAAAAATGTCAGATGTGCTCGAAGATTCAAATATAGGTCATTTCGCCAACCAATGAAGACTGGTGAGAAAGCCAAATCCCAGAATGGAGAAAAGAAAGTTTATTACTGAAGGACAATCAAGTTCTTATCCACAATACTAGGGGCAAATTCAGACCCGATTGGATGGACTCCTACATCATCAACGAACAACAACCATTCTCCTAGATTCAGATGGCTTCGAGATTCTACAACTAGTCAACATGGACAAGTTACACCTTTTTATCCTTGAGAGGCTCGCTAGGCCAAAAACCCGGAAGGGCAACCTAGGTAAAAATTAAAGCAATAAAAAGAAAAAAGAAAAGAACAAAAATGAAAAGAAAAATAAAAGGAATAAAAAGAATTGAAAAGAAAAATGAGGAAAAAATGAAGAAAAGAAAAGAAAAGAAATAAGAAAAGAAATGAAAAATAGAGCTCGCAAGGTTGAAAACCTAAAAGGGCAGCCTTGGCAAAAGTTAGAGCATAAAAGGAGACTGTCAACACTCGAGTGAACCTTAAACTTGGAACTATGTACGGCTGCCTGATTCCCATCTTTGGGATATGTAGGCAATTTCATCCTGAAATTCGGCCATAACTATCTCCAACTCAATTGTTCTATTCGTTTATTTGATCAGGCCATCTTTTTACATTATTTGTTAGCTTGTATTTTGTGTTTGTCTTTTACTCTCTTTCTTTTGAGTCTATTTCTGCTATTAAGCCAGTTGTGCCAAAGGATCTGAATGAAACAGCAGTGCTTTTCACCTACTTTTCTATGCCTTTAAATCATTGCATTGACCTAAGTTTTTCAAAACTTTTCTAACACTGTGTTGAAAAACAAAGAGGGAGAAATTCCTCGGGATTTGCAAAAATTTGGTCAACTAAGAGAAAGAGAGACATGCTAAGCCCTTAATGAATGAGATCATGTTTGTTAATGTGAGTACTGAGAAGGATCCTGGCTTGATCCAGATTGGTTCTACATTGTCTTCAGCACGAGCGACTAGTCGCTTTCTTAAAAGATTTCAAAAAATGTTTTTCGTGGTCCTGCGAAGATATGCGTGGAATCACTCTCGAGATTGTGCAGCATAGGATCACTCTTGGCCTCGAGACTCTACCCCTTTTGCTTTCAAACCTTGGACTTTGATTCAGAATGTTCAACAATCAATCACAACATAAGGCTTGTATGGCCGGATCAGAAGCAACCCTTGAACTAGGGGCAAGAAAGTCAGATCAAGAAAGTCAGATGTCATCAAAGAAAGCTTGCGAAGCTAGATTAGAAGTAACCCTTGAACTAGGGGCAAAAATGTCAGATGTGCTCAAAGATTCAAATATAGGTCATTTCGCCAACCAATGAAGACTGGTGAGAAAGCCAAATCCCAGAATGGAGAAAAGAAAGTTTATTACTGAAGGACAATCAAGTTCTTATCCACAATACTAGGGGCAAATTCAGACCCAATTGGATGGACTCCTACATCATCAACGAACAACAACCATTCTCCTAGATTCAGATGGCTTCGAGATTCTACAACTAGTCAACATGGACAAGTTACACCTTTTTATCCTTGAGAGGCTCCCTAGGCCAAAAACCCGGAAGGGCAACCTAGGTGAAAATTAAAGCAATAAAAAGAAAAATGAAAAGAAAAATAAAAGGAATAAAAAGAATTGAAAAGAAAAATGAGGAAAAAATTAAGAAAAGAAAAGAAAAGAAGTAAGAAAAGAAATGAAAAATAGAGCTCGCAAGGTTGAAAACCTAAAAGGGCAGCCTTGGCAAAAGTTAGAGCATAAAAGGAGACTGTCAACACTCAAGTGCACCTTAACCCGGAACTACGTCAGGCCTGATTCCCATGTTTGGGATACGTAGGCAACTTCATCTTGAAGTTCGGCCCAAATCATTTTCAGCCTGCTTGGCTTATCCATGTTGATTGGTTTATCCTTGTTCAAACTCGGTTATCTTATCCATGTGCAAATTGGCTCGTCTTCGTTCAAAATCAATTGTTCTATTCCGTTGGAAGATTCAGCTGCAAGGCAATTCAAGTTCAGATCTGAGGTTGTGCATCTCGAGAGTAGATTCTATGTTGGTTGAGCAGTGGCCATTTGCAAAAATAATTTTTGAGGATTTTTTTAATAAGATTGACTAATTCTCACAAAAATTATTCCATTTTTCCAATACTGGACCATTTCTTGGACCCAAAAAAAGGAAAATTTTCAGTGCTCACAACCTGACTTGCATGATTTCAAATTAGAAAATTGAACAAGTAAGTTAATCTAACTTTCATATTGGTCAAAATTATTTTAGCAGAAGCCAAAAAACGAAACAAAAAATGGTCAAAATGATGAACTAGGGGCACAGTTGAGTCAAGTTTTCTGTCTGTTCCCTGTTATCAACATACTTGCCAGAAAAGGCACCATATTTGCCGAAAGAGGCAATCTACTTGCCAGAAAGGGCACAACTAAAGCTCACAACAAAGGGCTGAAAGCTCTCACATCCTCTAAACAGTGAGGTATCAAGCCAAGTGCAAAGCACGAACTGGAGCGGGATGTTCAGTTCCTTCATCCGGACGATCACACCCAAATTGGCATCTGACCCAGAATGGGAACGTAGAAAACACTATGTATCAGACCAATCAATTGTATACCTAGCTGGTGAGACGTATTGTAACTCACCTTGATCAAGCTAAACCAGTGGCATCGTCAACTGATGTCAGTTGCAGATCTGCTGCACATCCAGTCGCATCACAACCCCTCTGTAGGAGAAACTCACTAGTTGTAAGCAAAGGAATGAGAATCTAGTAGAATACTAGGGGCAAGAGCCCACAACTTCCTGTTTATCCATCAACCACCAAGGGGAGGGATTAAAAAATAAGAGAGATTGAAGAATAGAGAGATATGCGTTGAGAGAAAAAGTAAGGAAAAGGCTTGTCAGAGAAATAGAGATTGAGTGCCATAGTGATGTGAGAATCACAAATAAGAAAGGGTGGGAAACAATACCCGGAGAAGCTGTGGGCTCCCTGTGAACTGAGAGGTCTCTCGCCATTGGAACACATCTGAGTGTTGTGTGTGTGTTTTTGTTTGTCTCGATTCTTATTTTGAGTCATTTCAAATGTCAATAGATGTGTTTAGGTTGTTTTACCTTTGTTTTCCTTTGTTGAGTCGTTTTGACTGTGGTTAGTCATAGGCTCAATACCCGGTTAAGAACTTATTTCTCAATTTCAATTTCAAAAAATAAATTGTCTTGCGCTCAAAGTGTTGTGTCGTTCTCCATATATGTGCAAAACAAGATCCTTTCTTTCATAAAACAGCAGGGTTCAACCCAAGTCATGAAAGAACAATAAAACCAAGACCTATCTGAAGCTATAAAGCAAAAGAAAAGAGGAAAAATGTGGAGCATCTGAGTGTGTTTCAACTTCAGTAATATCCGAGACTGCATTCCAGGTGCACCTTCTCAGGCCTCACCATTTCTCTGGAGTATGAGTGTATCTCGACCCCAAGTTCAAGCATGCGTCAGGTCAGAATGGCAATTAAAGCAGCATGCAGATGTTACCCCTTTCTAATATGAACAGGGTGTGTCTTTTTTTTTGAGCTAAGCATCTTACAAAGTCCTCCGAGAGGTAAATCGGAGGCACCAAAACACATATTTGATGCCCTTCTATTGCATAGAATGTGCACTTTCATATACACTTATGTTGCATGTGTGCCTCGCATCGTTCATGTTTCTTGCATAGACCATGCTTTCAATGTTGCATAGAATATGCCTGTCTCTTGCATAGAATATGCTTTCAATATTGCATCGAATATGCTCTTGTTTCATGCATAGAATATGCTTTCAGTGTTGCATCGAATATGTTTTTGTCTCTTGCATGGAATATGCTTATTTCATGCATAGAACATGCTTTCAATCAACATCATGCATCTGTCGCACAATAATCTCACTGAGTGCATCTATTTCACAATTTCATATCACTCGCACTGTCTTGTGCACCTTGTGGTTGTGTGCCACTCACACTGTCTTGTGCATTCTTTGGTCTAGGAGACCTTAAAATCCTGCATTTACACTCACGCTTTCTTGCACGTCGCACTATCTTGTGCATTTCATTACATGCTCTCATCTTGCATAGAAAATGCTCGTATCTTTTGCATAGAACTTGCATCGCGCTGTTTTGCGCACCTTACCTACACTTGTTAGTGCATTGCTCGCGCTTTTTTGTGCACCTTACTTGCACTCATTAGTGCATTGCTCGCATTGTCTTGTGCATTTCACCATATATAGCACTGTCTTGTGCATCTTGTTCGCATTGTTTTGTGCATCTTGTTCGCACTGTTTTGTGCGTGCATCTTGTTCGCACTGTTTTGTGCACCTTTTAGTTTGCACTGTTTTGTGCGTTCATCTTGTTCGCACTGTTTTGAGCATTCACTTTGCATCGCACTGTTTTGTGCACCTTTTAGTTCGCACTGTTTTGTGCATGCACCTTGCATCGCACTATTTTGCGCATTCAACTTGTATTGCACTATCTTTGTGCATTTCAACCTGCATCGCACTGTCTTGTGCACCTATATAGCACTGTTTTGTGCATTCACTTGGTCTAGGAGACCTTAAATCCTCTAAAGGTGCAATTCCTTTGGTGTTTTTCGTGCCTGAACGACTTCCAGTGGTCTGGTATAGCCACCTGCCTGTGTTTACAGTGAGTTCCTAGGAGATCAACTGAGACGGTGGAAACTAGAGTTCGAATGGCCGATGCCTAGAACATAAAGGTTCGGAATTTTCGAGACTAAAGTCTGGTTTAAATACCCAGGGGTGTATCCTTAGCTTGAAATCTATATGGCAGCCCCATAGGTTGAGGTAGCATGTATGCGCCTCAATTCTGGATATTGAACAAACCTAGTCTGTCACCCTGTTGGAGAATAGGGAAAGCTGCGACCATATTCAAGGAGAACCTATGGTTTGGAAACGCAAGATGCAGAAGAGGAAGATCCCCAGCAGCATGAGTCATTGCCAATTACCCCCGTAAGGTACCTTCACTTCCTAGCTGCTACATCATATTACTATCATCTATTGCATCTATTGCATGCATCTACTGCATTATCCATTTCATCGCTTGCATCCTTTCCATGTTAAGCTCAGTTTGGCATGTGCTCATACATATCCTTCGTTGAAGCATGGTTCTGTGATAATGTGTATGAGCCTATTCCACTAAGAGAATTGTGGTCTGAGGGTGTCAACACCTTTTTTGTGTTAGACGTGGTTTGTTTTGTGTCCATACTTTTTCTAAGTAAGATGTGGTTTGGCTTACGCCTTATTCACTGCATCCATTGCATCCATTGCATTGTACTTTGTTTTGTTGCATTCAGCATGTAGGATCATTATCTTTCCACAACAGATCATTCCTCGCTTATATCATACCACCCAATTACTTGTACTCTGTATTCTTTCTGCAAAACACATAGTTCTGCATGTGCACACGCCTATTCCACTAAAAAAAATTGTGGTCGGAGGATTCCGGCACCTTTGCTGTGTTAAACGTAGTTTGATGTTGCATCTCCATCCCTTTATGGTATTTGTGTGGTTTTGCACTACTTGTGGTTTGATGATTCAATTACATTGTATATCATGTGCATTGTTTCGTTGCATTACATATCATTTGTATTGTTTTGTTACATTGTGCATCATTTTGCATTCTGCCCCCTAAACTACGCTGGTTTGATCCCTTACAAAGGGATACGTAGGCAGCCTGCGGGCACAACCATTTGTTACTGCATTTGTATTTTGTTTATTTGTCCAAGTCTTCGGCCTTGTCAAAAATGGGTCGTCTTTGGGCTTTGACATTTACTCACGTCATTTCATGACTCTGAGATCTGTCAAACATGCCTCTAGTGTAATAGTCCTCACAAGTGTAGACACCCCATTTTTTACCGTCTTTAAGACTCAGGCGCTACTGATTGCTTACTTGGTGATGAAAGTTATGCGGTGCAAAGGTTCGATTTCTTTGGCAAAGAGAGCGTCAAATCCAAACCTCACAACCCATTTTTGGACTAAAACTCTTTTGACCAAAGATTTTAGACCTTAAAACCCTCTCTTTCAAAATATTTTTGAAACAAAGTTTCTACGATGTTCCGAGGCTCGCATTTCGTTAAAATGTTGCGCTTTTTGGTAAATTGAGCAAAGACAAAGTGGAAATGCATGAAAGGGAGGTGAACTCTTTGAAAAATCTTCCAAAACACCTTGGTTAGAGATTTGGAGTTGAAGAAAATTTGAGGAGAGGGAAGAAACCTAGTTAGGGAAGGAGTTGGGCATGAACCGTTGAGACAGAGTCGAGCAACCCTCGCTAAATCAAGCCTATCCATTTGTACACTTGGATTTCAGACATGAGGCCACCACTGTTGGAAAGTGGACTTCTGGGGCTTCATTTTTCACTCAAGAATCTCCTAAAGCCGAGGCCAGATGAGGGAGATTTGGCTAGTTGAAGTTGGGCATCAATTCGATTGAGCCGAAGCTGAGCAGTCTTCACTAAAAGAGGGATATCTCTTAGCACACTTGGAATTTTGATATGAGGCTTCCACCATTGGAAATCTTACTTCCGGGGCTTCAATTTAGACACAATAATGACCCACAAAGGAGTCCAGATGAAGGAGACATGCCTAATTAATGTCGGGGCCAGAAACCAGTCTTTGCTTTCCAGCCACTAGTGAAGCTTGTCAACCAGGTGTCGGCCACAAATGGCCTTTGTTGGCCATATGTCATCAAAAAGGGGTTCTTGTCATCCACAAAAAGTGGCCGGTGGGCCACCAATGGTGGCCGGTCAGCCACAAGTGTCCAGAAAGATCGGAATTTGCAAATATTTTCCCTCCATCTATTTTCACGTTGCTCCAGCTGTCCTAATTTAGATATTTTTACTTGAGGCTTGTATATTGCTATATATGGAGGCCATATCTCTCATTTGGGAAGGGTAGCAAATTTTGGGAGCCTCTCTCTCTCTAAAAATCCTCTCCCTCTACATTCCTCTCTCTCTAGAGTTCTCTCTCTCTTGCCCTTTTGTGCATACAAAAAGAGAGTGTCCATGGAAGTAGAGATACACCTCTCCTTTGCCTAGACATCCTCAACCAAAGTTGCATATCTTTGGGCTGAGGCATCTTGGGACTAATTTTGGGCTGTTGAAGGGTCATTTGAGCCAAGAAAGTGGTTGTTTGTTGCTGTGCTTCAAAGGTATAAAGCTTACCCCTTTCAAGCTTATTTTTGCACACTTGTTTGGCCACCTTTGCATGTTGTTTTTGGCCTAATTTTCAACTACAAAAACCTATGTTTTTAAGGTTAAAAAATGGTAGTTTAAGGCCTTTTTGGAGTTAGGGGTGGTCCACCCTCCTTTGTAGCTTTTTTGCTAAGTATTGTGCCATCTTTTAAAGCTTCTCAAACAACTCTTTTTTGGCCTTTTAATGACTGAAACTCAAAGGTTTTTTAGTGACAAAAATCATGTTTTGAGGTCCAAAATAGGAGGGGATGGTCTCCCCTCCTTGTATCTTGTTTGCATGTGTAGATGGCCTAGCATGTGAGCATGTATTCCTACCTTTTTGTAGCTTAATTCAAGCATGTTTTAGGCTCTATTTTGACCTGCTTTAACTCTGTTTTTGGCTGGTTTGGTCACTTGTTGCTTGCTTCTTACACTTGTAGTGTAAGTATGCTTACTAGCCTAGCATGCCTAATGAGTTAGTTTATCATTCTAGCTTGTGTTGGCTTAACTCCAGCACATTTTTGCTACTGATTTAGCATGCTTTAGCTCTGTTTTGGGTGGTCTTTGTCATATATGCTTTGCTTTGTATAGCTATAGTGTAGTTGGCCTCACTAGCTTTGTGTTTCAAGGCCTCCAACATGCTTTGCTTGTGTTGTTTGCATGCCATAGAATCATTTAGCATGTGATTTCAGTGCATAAACCTCTGTCACACTCTACATATGTCACTCTTTCATTGCTTTTGAGAGTTGTGCTTTGTGTCTTGCTTGCAAGCCAACATGTGCACATGATTTTCTTGCGTTTTGTGCCTAAATTTCAGCATGCTTTAGCCACTGTTTTGGCATGGTTTAGCTCTATCCAGAGCTAGTTTGGTCATTTAAGCTTGGTATTGCATGCCTCTAGTGTAGTGCTCTTCACTAGCTTTAATGCTTTTGGCTTTTACCATGTTGTGCATGTGTTGCTTGCATGCTTTAGCATTATTTGTCATGCCATTTCACCACTAAACGTCTGCAACCTCCCTCATTTCTTCATTTTTCCATTTGTTGTTGAGGGTTGGTTAACCTTATGATGGTGTTTAAGCTTGAGATAGAGCTTGTGCTCAATGGCTTTAACCTTCTTTTGAGGGTTCCTCCTAGCCAAAGGCATTGGCTCTCTTATGTCTGAAATCATCCTTTGGTTGACCCCTCTCCAATTAGAGGACTTTCACATTGCACTTAATCGGTTAAAGAATTAATCGGTAATGTAAAATGTGTAAACAAAATGAACCAAGTAAAACATGAACAAGATAAGCATTTGTGTTGCATTGCATGTGTTTGGATCGGACGTTAATCCAAACACGACAAATGAGGGATGTTTCATACTCGAAGTGATGAAACATGTCGCATTTCTTGGTCGCCGTCACCCTTAATCATACATGATAGGGTGTTGTCCATTTGAGTCTTATTTGTGCATTCATGAAGCTTGTACAAGCTTGGTCCTTTGGCCATCATGCATTGAGATGCTTGATTAGTGGCTTGAGAGCCAAGCGCCACACTCCTTTGAGCTTGAGAAATGATGAGGAGAGTGGTAATACATACATTTCCTGCAAAATGCCTTGCTTTGCCTCTGTTGTTCTCTGTTGCAGCAAAAACAGAAGTCTAGAAAAATGGGTGGCCGACCGGCCACTTGCACTAGCTGACCGGCCAGGTGAGGTAGCCGACCAGCCAGTTACAGTTGCCAACCGGCCAGTTGTAGTAGCCGACCGGCCACCAATGCAAAGGTTGTCCAATGTGTTCATGTGTTGGAGTAGAGGCAATCTGGAGTATTGGTTCAACGTTCAGAGATCAAGGCGAATGCAAACAAACGCAACCGGTGGCAAGGTGATGGATTTTCGGGAGGATGCAACCGAGCATGCATGTCTCCCTCGCCCGCGAGGCCATTTTATTTCTTTATGAGCTAGTTGTAGCTAATCATTACAAGTGCTGTAATTAATTAGTTTAATCTGTTTTGTAATATTTTAGCTTAGCATAGCTAGTTATTCAATTGTGTTGTTATAATTAATTAGCTAGAATAGTTAATTAGTTTCGCTTTGTAATAATTAGCTTAGCTTAGTCTAGCTTAACTTATTTATTCGGACCCTCCTTCGAGAGGGTGTAATGTTGTAATAAGGGTGCGTGCGTTTGTGCATGTCTTCCAACCCCATGTCTTTCTCCCTTTAATTTAACTACTTTCGATGGTTAGATTAGGACACGTTTTGATTAGCATACCTTATGCTTGCATGTTTGCATCATTCATTTGTCTTGCATGCACCAGGCTCGGCGCATCATTCAAACTGTATTGTATTTCAATACTTATTTGAATACGTGTATAAAAGCATGTTATCAAAGTGTTGCAAATACCATGATTAGGTAGTCGAGCCTATTTAGTTGCATTATTGCATGTGTTGTATTAGGCATCTTGTATAATTAGGATCATGCATTGTTTTCTAACTAGCTTTTGTTTTTGGCTTAGAGTACTTGGTAAGCTTTTACGCTTTAGCATATTGCATGAGTGTGATTGTCATAATGCCATGTGTTCGCATGCTTTCCATGAGGCTATTTACTTAGTTGATAAACTGCATGAATGCCTGTGGATGAATGCTTTGTTGCTTAAATTAGAACAATTCGATAAATGTGAGTTTTAAGCCCACTTTGCGAAGTGGCAAATCATGTTTTAAAGCCCACTTGAGGGTGGCATTTTCAAACCATTTTTGAAAATAAACATGAATTGAGTTGTTTCAATTCTTGCGATTTAGTCTATACTTGCTTGCGAACATCACATAGTAAAGCTTGATTAATAACCAGAATAAAAACACGTGTTTATAAAACAACATATCATGCTTAGTAAAGGCCGATCCTTTGATCGGGCGAGCGGGGGTGCTCATTTCAAGACCTTCCCCTCTAGTACCCAAGTTCCCTAGCCGAGGCAACTTTGGTGACGAGGGACACGTGGCCTTTGGCACGAGTTAGGATTTCCTAAATTTCCCAAAAATAAAATATTTAGGTAGCGACTCTGTAATCTGGCAAAGCAGTCCAGTTTTGGCATTATTTGATTCAAAATCGATTTTCCAAAATGATTTGCCAGATTGGACTCTTTGATGTTTATTAGTTTCACATTGCACTTTGTGAGATTAGATTCACAATAGTGACAGGAGTCCAAACTATAGGAGACCAATTCACGCCTCTCCGAAAGAGGGGCGCGCGAAGAAAGTCAAGTCTACAGCGTATGAATCAATTTTGATAACAAGCGGTCTAAGCACGTATTCAAAGAAGTATTGAACTAATGATGTAGTTAGAATGATGAACCGAGCCACAGTGCCTGCAATACGAATGGATGCAAGCCTGGAGAATGCTAATTGAAATATGATGTCCCTAAACTAACCATCGTAAGCTAGTAAATAAAAGGGAGAAAGACGTGGGGTTGGAAGACATACACATTATTACAACATTGTGCTCTCACGAAGAGAGTCCGAATAGATAAACTAGCTAATTAACTAACTAATTAAAGCGAATCTAATTAAGCTAATTATTACAAAATTGAATGAATAACTAGCTAATTTACTTAACTAATTATTACAAATGAAATGAATTATCTAACAATTCTAGTTAACCAACTAATTAATTACAACAAGATTAATTACATTTGACAAAATGCGTAATTGAAAATGGATGAAGGGTGCCTGCACAGCGCCTGAGAACTACTCTGTCTGCCCAAGCCGCCTCTGTTTCACCTTCAGCCACTGCCTCTATTTTCGGTAAAACTGCACTGCTAGCCACACACTGAGGGTCGGTCGTGCATCACCGATGGCCGACCGAGCCTATAGATGGCCGGCCATGCATCAATTTGGTGCAAAGCTCTATTTTTTGTTCTGAGGTGAACTAGTGCAAACAAAGTGTCCTCAAGCTCTATTTGTCCCTTTCTTTCTCCTCTGTCATGGGAAAGCCTCGAGAGAAGGTTGAAATTGATTCCAAAACCATCAATGAGCAAAATGGTTGCCTGATGATCTCGGATGCGATCTTGGACAAAAGTCGATAAAATGCAAAGAATAAGACCACCCCTCTCTCTTGTCATGGTATGAACTCAAAGATAAAGGTTGCAATGCTTCAAGAATCATCAAAATGCTATGGATTAGCATGTGACGACTCTTGACACAAGTAACTTGGCATAACGTTCGGCCAAGTTAAAGCAATTTAAGCCATTTTCTTTATGTGTATTGATCCAAGTTTTAAGCCAATTTTATGAAGCCTTGCCATTCTTTAGTCCATTTATCCATAGTGATGTTAAAGTCCTCTAAACAAGAAGAAATGTCAAACAAGAGGTTCTTCTAAAGCATGAGAGAGACTGTATCGTTGGCAATAAATCTTTGAAAAGATTAAGCCATTAAGTAGGAGTCTCAGTTACATGTTTTGAGCAACCTCGTTCTTTTAAAATCATTCTCAAGCATGAAAGAGACAAATGGTGGATTAATTGTTAAACTTAGACTCTTAAACATGGAAATTAGTAAAGGGAGGCTTGGAATAACATGCAACAAATTATGTATACTAATTTACGAGATAACAAATGAACTAAACATAGCATGAACCAATGTAAAATGCTTGGACAGCCCTAAAAATAACCCTTAACATATGAAAAAGAGGCTAAAAGTTGATGAAAATAGCCTAAAAAGCTAAACAATAAAGAAAAGAATGATGGCTAGTGAGCAAGAATAAGAAGGGGTGGCTAACCCCTCCACTTTTGAAACTTCAAAACATGATTTTTGGCCCTTAAAAACTCTGAAAATCAGTGTAGATATCAAAGAAAAAGAGTGAAAAATGAAGGGTTTGAGCTATGGGTAAAGGTGTAGAAAGAGAAAGCTCTCTCTACCCTTTTGGTAGCTCTTCAAACCCAACCTTGAACACTTCAAATAGACTCAAAACAACACAAAATAGTAAGAATTATGAAGCAAATGGAAGAAATGAAAGCGAGAGAGAAAAAAAAAAAAAGCTTATACCTTTCAAGAGGTAAGCTTGTTGTTTGTGATCCAAACTTGGTTTCAACCTACTCTCAAGCTTGAATTATGCTTCTCCAAGATCAACCAAGACTCTAAGGTGGTGAGACAACGTTGTATATGGAGTATATAGATGACACAAGGAAGCTAGGTTAGCTTAATTGTTGCTTGCAATGGAAGAAGGAGAAGGAAAGAGCTCTCAAGGTGTATATAGGCTCTCTAAATTTTGATCAACCCTCAAAACAAAAACACAGCTTTGTTTTTATAGAATTTAAGCTCGAAAGGTGATAAATATCTTCAAAAATGGACAGCTGGTGAGCTCCAGCCCAGAACAGTGTTTTTCGCCACCAAGGACCGGCTGGCCATTCATAGCCACGGCCGACCATCACTGATGCACGGGCGGGCTTTGATGTCTTCCCCTGTTTTTTGGTTCAAACTCAACTCAAAGTGGAAAAAGGTCCAAAAATGAAACTCACAAGTTCAAACAAGGTAAATGTTGAAGATTTGAGGTTATTTCGAGAGCCTGATTAAATCCGAATTGCTGTGAATTCACAATTCAACTTTCATCATCGAGTGTATCGAACCAAGCGCCTAAGTCTTACGAGTAGTCAAAAATGGGGTGTCTATAGTTGCCCCTCTTTGACAGAGCTCGAAGTCATGAAATGACAAGAGTGAATGTCAAAGCCTAGAGACGACCCATTTGACAAGGCCGCAAGACTTGGGCAAAAAAATAAGACAAAAATAAATGGTTGCGCTCGTAGGCTGCCTACGTATCCCTTTGCAAGGAATCAAACCAGCATAGTTCTGGGGCAAAATACAAATAATCTGCATGATGCAACTTTGAAAGACGGACTGACACGCTTCGCGAAGTCGATTATTTTGAAAACTTATGATCATACAAGATGATGCAATAAGCAATAACAAGTAGATTACACAAGATATAACAATACATGAATAAACAGCTTCAAATTTAAAGCGAAGAGATTCAAAACACAATCTTCCCATGCCAAGGCACAAGGCAAGGAAAGAGAACAGCACACAGGGCCACATTTTACGCATCCCGAGAAACAAGAAGACGAAAACCGCTCGGGGTCGTGTTTCACACGTCCCGAGGTAAAACCCGCCTAAGGCCGCGTTTCACGAGTCCTGAGAAACAAAAACCACTCAGAGCTGTGTTTCACAAGTCTCGAGATACAACCCGCCCAGGGCAGCATTTCACGCGTCCTGAGAAACAAAAACCACTCGGAGCCGTGTTTCACACGTCCTGAGATACAACCCACCCAAGGTCACATTTCAAGCATCTTGAGAAACAAAAATGGCTCGGAGCCGTGTTTCACACGTCCAGAGATACAACCCGCCTAGGGCCGCATTTCACGTGTCCCGAGAAACAAAATTGCTCGAGGTCGTGTTTCACACGTCCCGAGATAAAACAGAGAGGTGCGCGATAGATGCACAAAGTAAACAGGCGAATATGTGCAATAAACAAATGAATGTGTACGATAGATACACTCAAGATCTTAGCTACAAAGCTATGTAGGTTCTCTTTCCGAGACACAAATGACTTATCTGGAACTCCTCTAAATGAACCGTACATACAATATCGTGTGATAAGAAATGACAGAATGAATTACGAACTAGACAAAACAAGTCATCAATAAAACAAGTTACATCATGAATTTAATAAATCAAATTATGCACTCACACAACAAAACAAAACGTGGATATCACGTTCACTCTCTTTATTTCCTTTGATCTCTTTGCTAATTTGCCTTAATTCTTTGTTTTCTCATTTCTTTCTTTTTTCCACTCATTGTTGTTGTTGTTTTTTTTTTTTTTTTTTTTTTTTTGTTGCACTCATTTTTTTATTGTTATCATACAACTCATTATTTCACCCAAATTACAACCCAAAATTAAAACTCAGAATTAAAATAATGATGAAATAAAATAAAATAATAATAACCAGCAACACACACAAACAAAATGAAAAAAAAAAAGAAAACAACAAAACAAAACAAAAATAGAATTGAAATCACCAAAGGTCGATCGAGCCTCGACGATGCACAGTCGAGCTTCAATGCAATCGGTCGGCCTTCAACATCGGCCACGGGCAGTTCAGTAAAATGCAAGCCCGTGGTTGTTTAAATAATGATGAAATAAAATAAAATAATAATAACCAGCAACACACACAAACAAAATGAAAAAAAAAAAGAAAACAACAAAACAAAACAAAAATAGAATTGAAATCACCAAAGGTCGATCGAGCCTCGACGATGCACAGCCGAGCTTCAATGCAATCGATCGGCCTTCAACATCGGCCACGGGCAGTTTAGTAAAATGCAAGCCCGTGGTTGTTTAAAACACACTTCAAGCCTCATTTGGATCACAACCTAGGTCGAAATCCCCTCCCCCTTCTCTCTAAACTTTCTTTCTCTCTAGATTTCCCTTTTTCTTGAGTTACCCAACAACTTTTGCAAAAATTTTCCCTTAAACCGTCTTGATCCTCCATCTTTTGAACAGAACAAAATTTGGTTTGGTGAAGTTTGAATTTTCTCTTGGTTTTTCTTAGATCCTCACATATTTTCCCAACTTTTCCCCGTTTCCCTTTGATTTTTTTATATCTCCTCCTCATTCCTCTCTCCTAGGGTTTTGGTTTTGTGATTTTCACTCCAAAAAACACCCAACTACTCGCTTTTTCTTCACTTTTTAATCTCCTCTCTATGGCTAGCGATGAAGTACCTATCCCTGACCCCGTTGCAGGTATTGGTGCTGCCCTAGGTGCAGACATAGAGACGGAAGAGGCTGCATTGCTTCCCCTTGCCGAGAGGCCCTTTGATGCGGCTGCATACCAGTTGCGTACACATGTGCCACCCCCATGAGGCATCTTGAGATTCGAGGGCTTCATCCTAGGGCTAGATGAGGACACTCTACTGCAAGAGCCCATGGAGCATGTATCTGCTGACGCCTCCACGATACATAACTTTTCCCTTTATTTTACTTTGTATACATGTTGAAAGTTGAAATTGATGAACAAACCACTCATCTCTGCTGTACATATACTGATAAAACTTCCAACTGATAGGTGATTGCTAGGAGGATAGGCGGCTACAGCTCTATATCCGGTCCATGACCTTGGTACGAGCGGCTTCCCACAGAGGTCTGCACTTTAGTAGATGTTGTAGGCTTTGGGCCCTTCTGCTCCAAGCTCATACAAATGAGGGTCGAGTCTTGGCTTTATGGGGCCTTGCTAGAGAGATGGTGCGACACCACTAACTCATTCCACTTTTTTTCGACCGGGGAGATGACACTGACCCTATACGACTTCTCGATGTTGACCGGTTTGTGGGTTGGGATCGGCGGTCCAATCCCCTTTGATCTAGATATGACCCAGTGGAGGGATGCACAGATCCAGCTTCTTGGGGCGATCCTAGACACTACCAGCCACAGGATGGTGCACTACAGCTGGTTCCTAGAGCACTTTTCCGACACTCAGCCAGCTATTGCAGGTGAGGTTGCCCAATACGCCTGCGGCATTCTCATATATCTTCTCGGTACTACCCTATTTGCGAACAAGGAAAATACCATAAGGTTATATATTCTAGGGGCACTGGTACACCTTCCTCGGGTGGTGGAGTACGACTGAGGTGGCGTAGGCCTAGCCACTTTATACTGCTACATGAGCTCCATCTCAAGCCGCAAGGGGGATTCACTCGGCGGCTACTGGAGGGTTTGGGAGGTATCACCTACACCAACTTTTCTGATATGCTTTACATCCTATTCACTGCTACATTTCTTGCTCATCTGATCCATTTTCTCATGTCTTCTGTTTGCCTTTTGTTTGTAGCTTTGGGTGTACACATATTTCACTTGCCTGGCTCTAGTCCCAGTGAGGCCGATCGAGTTGTCAATACCCCGCTCTTGATACTACAACTCGCGGTTCGAGCAACATCGCCTTGTAGACCGAACCTTCCCGTACTTTCGTCGCTTCTTTGACACGATTACGGCGGACAAGGTAAGCATAATGCCAGTCTTTAGCTGTTAGCTATTATAAACATATTACATTGTTCCACACTACACGATCATTCTCATGCTGTTGCATCTGTACCATATTACGATTCTCATACTGCATTGACTTCTAAAATTACATTGATTTTTGATGCCGCACTGCCATTCTGACACGGCACTAACATCTGACACTGCCCTGATTTCACACTACATTAACATCTGACACTGCACTAATTTCCTCATGCTACACTAACATCTAACACTGCATTGATTTCACACTGCATTAACATCTGACATTGCACTGATTTCACACTGCATTAACATTTGACACTGCACTGATTTCACAGATTGACTAGCACCCTTGGGCGGGCATTCCCGCTCTATATCCGGTCCATGACCTTGGTACGAGCGGCTTCCCACAGAGGTCTGCACTTTAGTAGATGTTGTAGGCTTTGGGCCCTTCTGCTCCAAGCTCATACAAATGAGGGTCGAGTCTTGGCTTTATGGGGCCTTGCTAGAGAGATGGTGCGACACCACTAACTCATTCCACTTTTTTTCGACCGGGGAGATGACACTGACCCTATACGACTTCTCGATGTTGACCGGTTTGTGGGTTGGGATCGGCGGTCCAATCCCCTTTGATCCAGATATGACCCAGTGGAGGGATGCACAGATCCAGCTTCTTGGGGCGATCCTAGACACTACCAGCCACAGGATGGTGCACTACAGCTGGTTCCTAGAGCACTTTTCCGGCACTCAGCCAGGTATTGCAGGTGAGGTTGCCCAATACGCCTGCGGCATTCTCATATATCTTCTCGGTACTACCCTATTTGCGAACAAGGAAAATACCATAAGGTTATATATTCTAGGGGCACTGGTACACCTTCCTCGGGTGGTGGAGTACGACTGAGATGGCGTAGGCCTAGCCACTTTATACGGCTACATGAGCTCCATCTCAAGCCGCAAGGCGGATTCACTCGGCGGCTACTGGAGGGTTTGGGAGGTATCACCTACACCAACTTTTCTGATACGCTTTACATCCTATTCACTGCTACATTTCTTGCTCATCTGATCCATTTTCTCATGTCTTCTGTTTGCCTTTTGTTTGTAGCTTTGGGTGTACACATATTTCACTTGCCTGGCTCTAGTCCCAGTGAGGCCGATCGAGTTGTCAATACCCCGCTCTCGATACTACAATTCGCGGTTCGAGCAACATCGCCTTGTAGACCGAACCTTCCCGTACTTTCGCCGCTTCTTTGACACGATTACGGCGGACAAGGTAAGCATAATGCCAGTCTTTAGCTGTTAGCGATTATAAACATATTACATTGTTCCACACTACACGATCATTCTCATGCTGTTGCATCTGTACCATATTATCATTCTCATACTACACTAATTTCTGACATTATATTGATTTCTGACACTGCACTAATTTCACACTACATTGACATTTGACATTGCACTGATTTCCTCATGCTACACTGACATCTGACACTGCATTGATTTCCTCATGTTGCACTAACATCTGACACTGCACTGATTTCACAGGTTGCCTGGCACCCTTGGGCGGGCATTCCCCAGGTGTCGAGAACGACCTATGCCGCTGCTTGGTATGCCTCCACGATGAGGATCCTGTTCGAGGGCCCCTTTGGCGGAGCATACTACCTGGAAAAGAGGTTCACCTGCCAGATGCGGGGCGTTGCTGACCCCGACATTTCATATCCTCCTTCTCCCGGCATGAGGGTAGCGGATAATCTACAAGATGGTCCTGAGCTCAACCTCTTGATGATAGGCAAAGACGGCAATTGTCATCATGAGCCTGGAGATCTCACTGCCTTCTTACATACTCGGGTGATGGCACATCTTACTCCAAGAGTGGCTCGAGTTGTGCCAGAGGTTGCTGCTACTACTGCTGCTGGGACTGGCGGTGCGCCTGCTGGAGGTGCGCCTACTGTTGCTCCCTGTCACGCTCCAAACCCGCCCCTAAAAGTTTGGGCATGATCACTTCAGAAACGGACATCAAATTCAATATGTATAACGTATGGGGCCTGAACGGAAGCATTTTACAATGCATAATAACATCCATTGAGCTAATACTAACATGCCAGGATCAAACACTTTATGTTAGGTAATTTAACGTATGATAAACACACACATAATTACATATATACAAATATACAGACCCACCCCCGAGTCTGAGGATGTAACAAAACTATGTTAAGAGAAGTTAATCATGTTTTAAAACATTAGACAAAAGGTTCAGGGCACGAAGCTAAAAGCTCTGCAAGGACTCCACAAAATGAATGAGCTTCATCTAAGTGTTTGGTCGTGGTGTAATGGGCAAAAGATAAGTGGTCCAAGCTGGACTAGGACTGACCTCCAGACTGAGTACCTACAGAGATAGACATAACACAGAGTGAGCGAAGCTCAGCGAATAATAGTACTTAAACAATTCAATGATTAACTTGTATTATAGTGTATATAAGTGCAAAGGTTATGTGATTAAGCTCATTCCATAAATGTTTTTAGAATGGCCTTAGGCCCAGATTTTATATAGAATGGCTTTAAGCCCAGTAGCATACAGAATGGCCATAGGTCTAACAGCTTTTACAGATTGGCCTTAGGCCCAGATATCAACAGAATAGACTAGTCTCAGAGTCATATAGATGTTCACAGATTTTACCAAACGTTCACATAAGTTAACACAGTTGACTTGCGATTAACAGAGTGCTAACAACAATCATTAGCGATAAGTAAAGTGTACTACTACAGTACTATTACTCACTATGTTGTAGCGGAGCGATAGTTTCTCTCAGATTGTGACCTACACACATGCACAATTCATAAATTAGTTTCTTTTCCTTTTTAAATCATTTTCTGATTCGTTTCGCTTCAAACGAATTTACAAACATTCAAAGGCATCAAATACAGATTTCAATAATATTAGAGGGTCAAGCACGTAAAACAGAGTAGACAAAAATTTCCAGCATGGGCCACACGTGCGGCTGTGAGCCCCACACGTGCATATTTTATAGTGTCTTCAGCTTAATTTTCCCCTGTTTTCCGCACGTGCGGCCATGACCTCCGCACGTGCGGTGGTGCTCCCGTACGTGCGGCCATGACCTCCGCACGTGCGGCGATTCTGCCCAGTTTGCAGTCCAAAATTCAAGCAAAAACCTAATTTTGGTAAGCATTTACAAGGCTCAAAATAGGTCCATTAATTGCTAGAACATGGTTCAAAAATCATGTAAATAGGAATTACAAACATATATCAATCTAAATATGAATTAGATCTTTAACCCTTAAAACTCATAAACATAACTCAATTCCATAATATTTCCAACTTCCTTACACACACACATATATATATACATATATAGCCATTTGTTCACATAGATGAGCTCAACTTAGCAATTGAAGAAATAAGATGTAGTTCTCACTAGATGGTTCAAATTAAATCAATATAACGAAATGATAAGATTATCTTTGCCAATTGGCCAACATACACACACAAAATCTCAATTGCAACCCTAGATGGTATGAATAAAAGGAGATGTTTTACTCAACTCCAAGAAAAAGGTTGAACAAGGTGAATTAAACTTACCTTGGGCTTAAATCTCAACAAACCCTCTCAAATTCCCAATCTCTTCCTTGGTGAAGTTCTCTCCCCTTTATTCTTCTTCTCTAATTCTCTCCCAGGAGATATTTTGAAATGGATTCCCCAAGTCAAATGTTTAAGGGACAATTATATATAAAAGATGAATAAGGACGAAAATCAATCAGTTTAATCATTCCAAATCAAAATTTTACAGAAAATCTTATTAAGACCTAAAAATCATGCTGATCTAAAATATAAAATCAATTTCGGATTATCGAGCCTCTAAGGCTTCCAATTTCTTGTCCAAACATTATAATTGTAACATATATTTCTCTTATTAGACAGATACGAATCTATAATCATAAAATTCACTTAATTAAACTCACTTTCACATGAAATTTCACAATAAGCATACAAATACACAGAATGGGGAACTAAAAGCATACCAGAAAACATGTACGAGGGTTGGGTTATTACACTCCCATTCTTGGATTTCCTGTGATACCCACCGAGATCATATACATGCGTCCGGACAGAGTGATTGAGCAGATCCCACTGGAGCACATCGAGGAGAGGGACCGCAAGCTCGTGTTTTCCCCTGGCGTTAAGCAAGTACACATTTCTTTATTCTAGTCCATATTGTACTTTAGCTTATTTTCTACCATTCATCTTCATTGTTCTACTATTACTTCTGTCTGCCTTTCTCAGATTTTGTTCTTTTCCAGATTCCCTGGGCATTTGGTGAGGAGTTTCTTCGGATGATCGACTGACTACTCCTGATGGTATGGAAGAGGCAGACTGCCTTAGTCACCCATGGGATCGAGGTACATTCTATCTGCGGTTTACTGTACTTATTTCCATACTATACACTTTGTTTACTCCTACTGATATATGTCCTCTTTTCAACTTGAGCTGGCGCCAACAGTGCCTACAAGACCTTCCCCAGCCAGTAGGCAGAGACGGGGCCTAGTGAGAGGTCGAGGAGGCACCGATTGGGGGAGAGGTCGAGTGAGACAGCACTCGCCTTTTGAGGAGTCTTTTGACGGGTCCACGACCCCTGAGGACGAGAGAGAGAAGATTGACCTGCAGTCCAGCAGCCTCTGCGATGACAGCGATACACCTCCTCTACAGCCAAGGAGGAAGAAAGCAATGATAGTTTACTGATGATGATGATGATTTTGCTATTATTTTTCTTTTGCTTTCGCTTTCATTTTGTTATGTAGTTATAAAACTAGCTTTGGATAGACTTTTTATTTTCGAAGACTTTTCTTTTGTTTTGGCTTTGTAAAACAACGATCGGGGTTAGACCCACCAGTTATAAAAGGACAAGTTTTGTTGAATGATCTCTTTGCACAATATGATGAATGGAATTTGCATGTGATGAATGGTGTAACCCATGCATTGTAACTTTTGGAACTATGAATACTTTGTTCTTGAATTGATTGGTGAATCGGACAATGACGTACAACCGGTCAAAATTTAAAATACAACTCGATAATAGAAAAACAAAATAAAAGCAACTCGAAAAAACTAACAAACACTTGGTACAAACAAAACAAAACTCAAAAGTACAGTTGAAGTCCACCTGAACAAAGGCCAGCTTTTACTGCAACTGATCTGCACTGGACCAACACCAAGACCCGACCGGGCTTCACTGATGCACGGTCGGCTATCACTGATGCATGGCCGGCCATCAATGTGATATCGGTCAGTGATGTCCATTTGTCATGCTCAACTCCTTCTCAAACTCTATAAATAGTGCTCCCATGCTATTTTTCTGGCAAACTTACAAGTCTTTGGTATTTTGCTCTCAAAATGGAGATGTTATTTGTCAGCAGGCTTCAAGACTGGATAGCCACTTTGGATGGCTCGGAAAAGGTAAATTTTTGTGGCTTCAACTGAAATGCCCTTTTTCCTTTGAGTCGAACTTCTCTTTGCTTTCCATTCTTCCATGTCGCGGTTCGATGTTGGAACCCAGTCACACATGTATTTAGCTTCGGGGGACAAGAAATATGCTTGACCATTGAAGAATTTCAGGCACTAATGGAATCCCGGCGCGATGAGAATGTCATACCTTAGCCCCATTTTGGCCACGTCCAAGCTTTAGGATGGATGTGTGGGCTCGCTCTACACGAGGTTCGATCTTTGGTTCACAATAGAGAGCTGGATATTCCCAGCCTGATTCATCGATTTTTTGGCGTTGGTGACCAAGGTGACCTTCTCTGGCGAGGGTTTCGACAACATGCCCTCTGCTTATGTGTGCTGGTTTATTTCCTTTTTGCCCCAAGTTTTGGCAGGTCCAGCGTTCGGTAGATTGAAGTGGTCCAGCATTCGATTGATCGAAGTGGTCCAAAGTTTGAAAGAAGGAAAAAGTTCCATTGGCTTAGTGTTGGCCAAGACTTTGATGGGCTTGGACACTTTTCATCGACGGGAAACTACCAAATTGCGGGGAGTCCACTACTTCTGCAGATAATGTTTCCCACCCTTTCTCATATGTGTTTCTCACATCACTCGGCATTCATGCTCTATTTTTCTCTTAAAATCCTTTTCTCAATTTTCTCTCAACATACATCTCTCTTTTCTTTCATCCCTTCCTAGGTGTGGCTTATGGATAAGCTGAAGGTAGTGAACTCTTACCCTAAGTACTCAGCTCAAGGCTATTTCTTTCACTACCGACTAGTAGATTTCCCGAACGAGAGATAGTGGTGCCATTGGATGTGCAACAGATCTGCTGTTGACGTTCTTGGCGTTGCCCCTGGCTTAATTTGACTGAGATGAGCTACGGCATGACTCAGCAACCCGGGATTTAGCTGATTGGCCTGACACACTGCGTATTCTACTTCCCATTCTGGTTCAAACATCAGTTTGGGCATGATCAGACCTGTCCAGAGGAGAAAATAGAATACCCAGTTTCATTCTCCATTCGAGGTTCACATTTGGCTAGGTACCTTACTACTTTGAGGACGAGAGAGCTTCTGGCCCTTGCCCCTAGTTTCAATCGCGCACTTTCTGGCGAGTGCTTAGCTTGGCTCGAGGATAAGGCACAAACTGGGCCCATTTTGGCTTCAGAAGCTTCTACCAGCACGAGCAGGGGACGCAGGCGCACCTGACTCATCTATGCCCTAGTTTATTGCTTTGACCTTTCTTTTCAAGTTTTTGATGTAATAAAAGCATCTTTGATTCATATCAGAGAGGTGGAGAACTTTGTATTGAAATCAATGAAATTAAAGTTGTGAGCACTAAAAAAATTTCTTTGGGTCCAAAAATGGTCTAAGCTGTAAAAAGTAAAATTTGAACAAAATCAACTTTTATTAAAACTTTTCAAAACCATTTTCAAAAAGGATCACCACTTGACACACACGAAATCAATCCTCGAGATGTACAACCCGAATTAAAAGGCCACAAATTGCCCCTTGTTTGAACACCACTGCTCTGCACTATAACCCACTCTTCTCTTAAAGTAAAGATCACAACCAAATCCTCAGGCAAAGAACAGACAAAGATGACCTGATTAGACACATGAATAGGATAGTTAAGTTGGAAGTATTTAAGGCCGAACTTCAAGATGAAGTTGCCTATGTATCCCGAAGATGAGAATCAGGCCTTATGTAGTTCGGTTTGGGTTCACTCGAGTATTAACTCTCTCCTTTTGCGCTCTAACTTTCACCAACGCCGCCTTTTAGGGTTTTTAACCTTGCGTGCTCAATCTTTCTTTCTTTCTAATTTTTCATGCTCTAACTTTTGCGTAGGTCTTCCTTCCGGGTTTTTGGCCTAGCGAGCCTCTCAGGGATAGTATTTCTTCAACTTGTCCACGTTGATCGGTTGGGAAAATTCTACACCATCCAGGTCCATAAGAATAATAGCACCACTCGACTAGATATTTTTGATGATGTAAGGACCAGTCCAATTGGGTTTGAACTTGCCCCTAGGGTCATGAATGGGGGCTCGGTTGTCTTTCAACACCATATCTCCCTCTTTGAGATTCCGGGACTTAACCTTCTTGTTAAAAGCCCTAGCAATTCTGCGTTGATGACCCTGAACATAGTACAATGCTTTCAGCCTTCTCTCATCAAACAGCATCAGTTCTTCAAACCTGCTCTACTGCCAGTCCGCCTCTACTATTTGACACTCAGCCATAACCCATAACGACGGGACTTCTATTTCGATTGGCATAATAGCTTTCATCCCATAGACAAGAGAATAAGAAGTTGCCCCTATAGACGTCCGGATTGAAGTTCTGTAGGCCCAAAGTGCAAATGGCAATTTATCTAGCCAATCCCTGTAGGTCTCAATCATTTTCTACAAAATATGCTTAATGTTCTTATTGGCGGCCTCAACAGCTCCGTTGGTTTGCGGCCGGTATGTAGATAACTTATGGAAAGCCACATTGTATTTCTCCAACAAGTTTATCACTTCTTTCTTGAAATGGGAACCATTATCTAAAATGATCTCATTTGGGACTCCATATCGACAAATGATGTTGTTTCGGATGAACTTAGCCATATGCGCTGCTTTCAACACTGCATAGGATTGAGCTTCTACCCACTTTGTGAAGTAATCAATTGCTACCAGAATGTATTCACGGTCGTTCGACCCTTTTGGTGTGACTGCCCCAATGATGTCAATTCCCAAGACTGAGAAAGGCCATGGCGAAGTCATATTGTACAGCTTTGACGGCGGGATGTTCATGTGATTAGCATGAATTTGACATCTATGGTATCGCCGAACAAAACCAATACAATCCTTCTCCATAGTGGACCAGTAGTAACCTTGCCTAAGAATCTTTCGGGCTAACATTACTCCATTCATGTGCGCTCCGCACTCTCCTCCATGAATGGCCTCCATCAGGCGCTTTGATTCCTCTACTTTGACACACAACTCGTGCATTCCCAAATGACCTCTCTTATATAGTTTTCCTCTGCAGATGATAAATTGGACGGTTATTCGCCGTATTCCCCTTTTGTTCTTAGAATTTTCCCCTGGTGGATAAACCTCCTTTCCAAAAAGTTCCAAATATCGTAGTACCAAGGCCTTTGATCTTGCGTTTCATCTATTGCGGTGATAGTTTCATAGGCTGGCGTATACTTCTGCTTAATGATGATCGAACGCATCCGGACTCCAAATGGGATATCTATCATGGAAGATAGAGTTGATAAGGCATTAGCGAACCTGTTGTTCTCTCTCAGTAGATACGCGAAAGTCAGCATTTCAAACCTAGGAATCAGAACGTCCAGGGTCTGGTGATAAATCTTTATCTTTTTTGCTTTGATCTTCCAGTCTCCGTTTGCTCAAGACATAATTAGGTTCGAGTCCCCAATCACGTCTAACCTTTTTGCCCCTAGTTCCAGGGCGGCTTCCAAACCAGCAATACATGCCTCATATACTGCTTCGTTATTCGATACCTTGAACCGAAGTTTACAGGCTAAAGGTATATGGGAGTCATCGGGTGCTATCAGCAACACACTTATCCTATAATCATACTGATTAGACGCTCCGTCAAAGTACGTTGTCCAAGTCTCTTCCTCAACTTGCAGAATGGCTTCATCTGGAAGCAGGTATTGTATCGATTCATCCCCTTCCACCAGATGATCTTCTAGGAACTCTGCTTCTACTCTCCCCTTGACCGACTTGCGAATGACATACTTCAGATCAAATTCAGAGAGAAGAAGCAACCAATGGACTAGCCTACCCGTAAGAGTTGGTTTCTCAAAGATATATTTGATTGGATCTAATCTCAAAATCAGAATTACGGAGTGAGCTAACAAGTAGTACCTCAATTTCCTGGTCGCCCATACCAAAGCTAGGCAAGCTTTCTCCAACAGAGTGTAGCGGGTCTCATAATCCAGTATTTTCTTGCTCAAGTAATAGATGGCTTTCTCCACCCTATCCTCATATTCCTAAGCAAGCATGCATCCTATCGTTGTGTCCGTGACTGACAGATATAAAATCAAAGGCCTCCCCAGCTCTTGCAGCAACAACACAGGCAGATTCTGAAAATATTGCTTAATCTGCTCAAAAGTGAATTGACATCAATCATCCCATCAGAATTTCTTTCATTTCTTTAGGAGACCAAATAGTGGTTCACAAGTCAAGGTTAATTTAGAAATAAACCGTCTTATGAATTGCACTTTACTCAGAAAGCCTCGCACCTTTTTTCAATCCTTGGTGGTGGCATTTCTAGGATGGCCTTGATTTTGGAAGGATCTACCTCGATGCCCCTCTGTGTGATCAAGAAACCCAACATTTTCCCTGCTGTCACACCAAAAGTACACTTCTGCGGGTTCAACCTCAGTCTGTATTCTCTAATCCATTGAAAAAATTTCTTCAAGGCAGTATAGTGGCCCTCTCTTTCTTTGGATTTGACAATCATGTTGTTCACGTACACCTCGACCTCTTTGTGGATCATATCATGAAAAATAGTGGTTGCAGCCCTTTCATAGGTAGCCCCGGCATTCTTTAGCCCAAACGGCATCACCCGATAGTAGTAGGTTCCCCACGGCATAGTAAATGTAGTTTTCTCTCTATCCTCGAGTGCCATCAGAATCTGGTCATACGCGGAAAACTCGTCTATGAAGGAGAGCAATGCATGACCCGCGGTGAAGTCTACCAACTCATCAATATGTAGCAGGGGAAAATCATCCTTTGGACTAGCCTTATTCAGATCCCTGAAGTCAACACAGACTCTGATTCTGCCATCCTTCTTTGGGACTGGAACAATGTTGGCCAACCACGTTGGATACTCAGACACAAGCAAGAACCCTGCCTCAATCTGCTTGGTAACTTCTTCCTTAATTTTCAAAGCCCAATTCGAACGTATTCTCCGCAACTTCTGTTTGACGGGTCGAGCCTCGGGGTCAAGAGGGATCCGATGTTGTACAATCTCAGGATCGATTCCAGGCATGTCTTCGTAGGATCATGTGAAAACATCTTTGAAATCTTTTAATAAAGTGACTAAGTGCTCGCGCTCCTCCGAAGACAGTGTGGACCTGATCTATACCAGACGTGAATCCTTCTCAGTACCCACATTTAAAGCAATAATTTCATCAGCAAGGGGTTTGGCAAACCTCTCCTCCTCTTAATTAATCAAATTTTTCAAAACCAGAGGAATTCTTTCCTCTTCGTTTTCATTAAAATTTTGAAAATCCTGATCAATGCAGTAAACAAGCGGCATAGAGAAATACTCAGAATTAGCAACGACATTCTAATTCATAAAGTCCAACTCATCCAGCTCTTTAGTTACAACCGACTCAAAAAAAAAGAAAAAGAGGACCTAGACAAGACTTTGGCAACCGAGTTATCACCCCCAGGAATACCGGACTCAAACTCAGAAGAACCGGAATCTGATTCCGACTCCACAGACTCAGTGGAATCAGATTCTGGCTCACTACCCGACTCAGAACTACTAGACAAGTAACCCTCCTCCAATTGCCAGATGAGAGATGGCACTTTAGACGCATCCAAAATGCTGCTAGATGGGTTTACACCCAATTGGTCCCTGATTATGGAGATGGTCAGGTTATCCCCCAAGCTCTTTGAGTCAGCCAGAAGATCTGAACGGAGACATGCCGATATTGCTCCTACTCCAAGATGCCTATTGTCCGAGTCACTTTCTATGCCCTGTTTAACTTCAGCAGTTGGCTCAGCCTTTTCCTCGGCATCACTGTTTTGTAACTATAGGTCAAAGAAGATTTAGAAACCAGGAACATGTTGCTTCGTAGAATTCAACCAGGGCTCGAGAAAGCCACAAAATGGGAAGTCTTTACCCTCCCAAACAAAGTGACCATTCAACGTTTCTCAGATCGGCCTGTAAATAACCTTATAGTGTTTCCCAACCTGTTTGGCTCTAGCTCTGCCTACCATCTCTTTTCTTTTCCTAGCCCAATCCTCTTTGGTGGGCGTATAACCAAGACCAGAAACATGTGGATTATGCGACACATTGGCCAATGTTGTGACGCCTTTCCGGCCACTTCTTCCCAGTCCTATTCCTGGCACGTGTTGGAGTTTGTTCATGAAATAGACTGATTGGGCGTTGACATACATGCCCTCATCAGCTGCCAAGATATTCTGAACCACCCGAGCCTCGGCCAGAGTAAATCCTAAAAGGAATACATCCTCATTACCATGAATGATCTCCAGTATTAGTGTAGTTACCCCTGGCAGAGGATGTGTGGACGAATTCCTAAACACAATAGCCATTTCCTTCCCATGAGGGTATTTCAGCATTTGATGGAAGGTAGAAGAGATTTCTTTCACAAGGTAAAGCCAGGGCCTCCCTAGCAGTAAGTTGAAAGTGGCCGGTACACCTAGGACACGAAACTCAATATCCTGTTGTGCTGGGCCCACCTGAACTTTGATTTGAACTATGCCCATAACCTCCCTACTTGTATTGTCATATGCTCGAATCACTTGGGTTGTGGACACAAAATCTGCTGGTTTCAGACTGATGGCATAAGCTGTACGAGATGGACAGACATTGATAGTTGACCCAGTATCGACTAACACCACTAGCACCCATTTTTCTCTACACTTAATAGATATGTACAGAGGTTTGTTGTGTGTTGAGCCTTCTGGCGGGAGTTCTTTCTCGAAAAAGGTTAAAGTTGGAGTAGCACCTCTTGGAAAGACCAATCCCATGAGCAGTTCAAGGGTAGTGTCAATGGACAACTTGGCCCTGTCCATCGCTGATAGTACAGCCCGTCGATGTACTCGAGAAGCCATGAGCAGACCCCAAATTAAAATATCAGCTTGGATCTTCTTTAGTTATTTTAACACTGCCTCTTCTTCCAATTGTTTCTCTTTCTGCTTCTCAACCTCTCTATCTTTCCCAGAGGCCTCAGCTTAGTCTAAGTGTGGTGGCTTGAAATACTGTCCATTTCTAGTCATATGGTCTATCTCTTCAGCGTACCATGTGTTATCTGACAGGCATCCACCCCAGTTTTCATCGATGTGGACCAGATGTAAATCATCATCCTCCCACCATATACCTCCGGCAACCGACAAACAATTGTCCGATTCATTCTGATCATTCTTTCATCAGGAGTACCCCTCCCCCCCGGCAGGGTGTTGGGCTTTTTTAGCTTCCTGTTTGTCTTGATCTCTTTCTTGCACAAACTACTTCAATGCAGCTTCTTGTTCGGTGTTCGCAGTACTCACTATGCTCAATTCTTGAGCTAAATTCTCGACACCGGTGCTATATGGCAGTTTCCCATCTTCATCAGCCATTCCGGCCACTGTAGTTATTCTTGCTTCCTTTTCTTCTGATTTTGTTTCATTTCCTTCCTCCCGGTGAGGTTCATCACTCAACCATCCCGAGTTGTTCGTTGACCCATTCAAATCAAACCAATCAATCTGCACATCCCCCTGATCTTGTTTGTCATAGAACTGCAGATTGTCTAAGTCCTCCTCTAATTCTGCCAGATCATTCAAATCTTAGCTCGGGCCATCTTCTCTAACCACATTGACCTCCACTGCTGTTGGCAATGCCACTTTCGGCTTGACTTGATCAACTGGCACAATGTAACGACACGAATCATTCTCTCCCTCAGTCAAATCCTCAGAGCACTCAGGCAACGAACTCATACTCTCCTCTAAGGCCAACCTCCCTTATCCGGCCACTGTCACTACCACGGCACTGTCACCACCACGGGTTCAAGTTGAAGTGTGGACGTGTCCATCATGTACAAATCTGTGCTTTTAGGAATGAACAACATCAGTTTGGGTAGGTAGAAAGGGGTAATATATACGCTAGGGTCGTAGGGAAGGGCCAGTGTATGGATTAGGTTTAGGTTGTGAGTTGGAAGAACTTGGTTATGGGCCGGGAGAGGGTTAGTGGTTACATTTGGCTTTTGGAGTGGTGCGATCACCTTGTTGTCAATGAGATCTTGAATCTCATGACGCAACCGGAAGCATTGGTCGGTGTCGTGACCGTGCTGCTGGTGAAACGCACAGTACTTGGCTAGGTTGTGTTTCGGTAGGCGAGGTTCTAATGGCTTGAGGTGTCCCTTTTTTATCAGCACCCTCAAGGCTTGTGATAAAGGCATGTAAAGTGGGGTAAAGGTCCTCTAGGATCAGGCCTGGTTGTTTGAAGTTTGCGAGGTTGTACTGGCAAAAGGATTGGAGGTCTTGATTGTAGTGGTGACAACATTCACATCCGACGGCTGCGCAGTTGTGCTTCCACTGGTGGTTGCATTAGAACTGCTCACAAAAGGCCTCTTGGCCTGCTCTTTCTCATCAGTTATCAACCCCTGTTTCATCGCGCCTTCAATCTAGACTCCTATCTCATAGAGCTCGATGAATGTGAACAAGGGTAGGACTATCATTTTCTACAGCAATTTTCCGTGCAGATTACAAACTATCATTCTTATCTGGTCTTTCTCTGAATGTCGTGTAGTCATCATTGAAGCCTTGGCCCTCCATCTTGTTACGAATTTTGAAAAGCCCTCTTTTGGCTTCTGGCGCGTTGCTTTGAGATCGGGGGTTATAACCTCGATTTGGGTGTTGTATGAGTACTGTGCAATAAAGGCCTTAGCCATTTCCTCCTAACTCTACTTCAAAAAATCCTCGAGCTTCGCATACTAGATAGCTGCTATACCCGACAGGGTCCAGCCAAAGAGTGAGAGTTTTTGCAATCTAGTAAGGCTCATCGACCGCAGAATGTCTGAGAACAGCCGAAGATGAACCATGGGGTCTCCGAAACCATCGGACTGATCTGTGTGTGGCATTTTGAACCGGTCTAGCAAAGTTACTGCAAAGTCAATATATACATCTTCGATGTCGAGGATAGAGTTCACGCCATGTGCCCGCTTGAAAAGCTTCTCCAGTTTGTTGACCTTAAGCATAGTCGGGTCAACTTCAAATTCAAATGGAGCCTCGGTTGGATACACAGGTGCTTTGGAGGCCTGCGGTGGGATTGGCTCTGCCGGATTACCTTGATTCTCAGCTTGGGCATTAGCAGTATGGACTGTGGCTCCGGGTGCTAGAATACCTGTAGGACGTGCATGAGATGTAGAAGCCACTGCCGGCTGTGGTTGTTGTTGTTGCTGCCTATTTATTACTTCAGCTTGATGGGTTGTGACTTCAGCCTGACGGGCAGCGTCTTGCTGCATGGTTTCAACTGTTTGCTGAAGGTGGTGGATTAGGTCCTCCATGCTAACTGGGGGATATTGTGCCATCGGGATGGGTGAGTAATCTCGTACTGGACCGGATGTAGAAAACTGAGTCTGACTAGATGTAGGTGATCGTTGGTGAATTATGCCTAACTCTTCTCTGTTTAGTAACCGGTGGGAGTGAAGCAAACACAAGCTGTCCTCTAACAAGGTCTCTGGATCTATAAAGCCTCCTAACACGAGTCTAGAGTGCTCGGGGGATATCCAAACGTTCCAAAGCTATTGTGATGAACTACCTACCAAAAAGAAATAAAGCAAACAGAAAGCAGAAATCAGAAAAACGCACAGCACCTCAGCTCAGATGTCAACAACGCACAGATGTAATCAAAGCTGTAGGGCTACTCTCAACATTGAATTATGCCCCCAAAATTGATACCCAACTTGCAATTGATATGCACGTTCCTATACAGTTTTACTGTAAAGCACATACCAATTAAGTGAGATCCAAAACACCCCTATGAGAGGGTAAGGTTACCATATCCTAGTTTCGTCAGGAACTAGGGTTCACTATTCAAACAAAGTGGTTTCACGCATTCCTAAATTCGGGTGAGTAACCTGTCCTAGTTTGGAACAGTCTTTATGGCTTTTCGATATGCAACTAGGCCAAATGGTCAAAAGGGTACCTCAGCAAGACTACCTAATATACCTCTCACACCAAACACCGAGAAGTGAAAAGAGGATCAAACGGCATAATGGTAGTCCAGATCCACGGGTTGTGTTCCTATCGTGGCAGAGCCCGCGACCAGTCAGCCTTTTAGCAAGCTTTTTAGGCAAACTGTCCAGGAATAGCAAATGGCAAACACAATGACTTAAACGCACCAATGCAAACGCAATGCAAAGAAACATATAAGTGTAAATAAAATTTCATATCATGAATTTCAAGTCAAGTTCTCTAATTCCCCAACAGAGTCGCCAAAAACTATAACTCGAGTTTTTCGCACTCCCTTTCGGAAGGTCGAAATATAAGGCCTGCAGTTCAAACTCCCGAGGTTCAGAATCTAATCTCACAAGTGCAATGTGAAATTGATAAACACCAAAGAGTCCAAATCCGAAAAATCTTTTGGAAATTCAATTTTGAATCAAATTGCCAAAATTAGATTGCTTTGCCAGATACAGAGTCGCCAGCTAAATATTTTATTTTTGAAAAATTTTGAAAACCCATGACTCGTGCCAAAGGCCACGTGTCCGTCATCACCAAGATTGTCTCAACTTGAGAACTTAGGTATGAGAGGGGAAGGTCATGAGCACCCCACTCGCCCAATAAAAGATCAACCTCTACTAATTATGATATGATTTTTATGTGCATTACATGCTCTTGTTCTGGTTTATTTAGGTTAGCATTTACTATATGATGCGCACACACACACAAGTATAGATTAAAATTGCAAGAATTGGAACAACTCGAGTCATGTTTGTTTTGCAAACTTGTTTCGAAATATAGACCACTTGAAAAAGTGATCGCATATAAACATTGCTCAAATTATTCCAATTCAAGCAACAAGCCTTCATCCACAGGCATTCAAGCAGTTTATCAATTAAGAAATTAACATCATGGCAAGTATGCTAAACATGGCAACACTAACATATTATGCAATATGCTAAAGCTAATAAAAGCTTACCTACTACTCCATGCCAAAATAAACAAAAGAGTTGGAAAAATGCATGATTCCTAACTATGCAATATGACTAATACAACAAATGCGATATGCAACTAATAGGCTCAGCTATTAGCATAGCATATGAATCAATTTTGATAACATGCGATCTAAGCACATGTTTAAAAAAATATTGAACTAATGATGCAGTTAGACTAATGAACAGAGCCACGATGCGTGCAATACGAATGGATGCAAGTATGGAGAATGCTAATTGAAACATGATGTCCCTAAACTAACCATCGCAAGCTAGTAAATAAAAAGGAGAAAGACGTGGGGTTGGAAAACATACACATTATTACAACATTGCGCTCTCACGAAGGAGAGTCTGAATAGATAAACTAGCTAATTAACTAACTAATTAAAGCTAATCTAATAAAGCTAATTATAACAAAATCGAATAAATAACTAGCTAATTTACTTAACTAATTATTACAAATGAAATGAATTAACTAACAATTCTAGTTAACCAACTAACTAATTACAACACTTTGTAAAATTAACTAGCTACAACTAATTAATTACAACAAGATTAATTACATTTGACAAAATACGTAATTGAAAATGGATGAAGGTTGCATGCATAGCGCCTGAGAGCTACTCTGTTTGCCCAAGCCGACTCTGTTTTACCTTTAGCCACTGCCTCTGTTTTTTGCAAAACTGCACTGTTGGCCACAAACTGAGGACCGGCTGTGCATCACTGATGGCCGGCCGGGTATATAGATGACCGGTCGTGCATCAATTTGGTGCAAAGCTCTGTTTTTGTGTTCTGAGGTGAACTAGTACAGACAAAGTGTCCTCAAGCTCTGTTTGTCCCTTTCTTCCTTCTCTATCAGTGAAAGCCTTGAGAGAAGGTTGAAATTGATTCCAAAGCCATCAATGAGCAAAATGATTGCTTGATGGTCTCGGATGCAATTTTGGACAAAAGTCAATAAAATGCAAAGAATAAGACCAGCCCTCCCTCTTGTCATAGTATGAACTCAAAGAGGGAGGTTACAATGCTTCAAGAATCATCAAAATGCCATGGATTAGCATGTGACGACTCTTGACACAAGGAACTTGGCATAACCTTGTTCAGAAAACAGTCTTTTCTACGTCTTTAGCTTTAACTTTCAATTGGTGGTATCCGAATCTCAGATCAATTTTGGAAAATACTTGGGCACTGTAGCTTGACTTTTTCGCACCCCATTTTCAGAAGCTCAGAATAAGTCTTACAGTTTGAACTCCCACAGTTCTGAATCTAGTATCACAAGTGCAATGTGAAATTGATAAACACCAAATAGTCCAAATCCGGCAAATCTTTTGAAAAATTGATTTTGAATTGAATTGCCAAAAATGGACTGCTTTTCCAGATACAGAGTCGCCACCTAAATATTTTATTGTGGGACAATTTAGGAACCCATGACTCGTGCCAAAGGCCACGTGTCCGTCATCACCAAGATTGTCTCGA
>NW_021024722.1:2376364-2393025 GCF_004153795.1 Camellia sinensis
TGTGTTGTGTATATATTATGTGTGTTGACTTCGCTTGCATTTTATAAAAGTTTCAAGCTTTACTGTCCCATGTATGTTATCACAACTCGTTGGACCTTGTCTATTTTGTATATTTGCTTTCGCAGCCTCTATCTATATGTTAATCTGTCATGAGGCCTTTGGTAATCCAAGGATTACTGGCCGGTTGCAATACTAAACCTATAGAGGCGGGTTTGGGTCGTGACAATCCTGGGAAGTAGACGCCGATTAAAACTCGAAGCACCGAAGTGAGGGCGAAACCTACTTTAAGGAGATTATGTCCAACACAAGTGTTAATTTTATTTTATGTAAGCTTTTAATTTAGGAAATAATTTATGTAATTATTTTTCTGAATTATTTATTTTATTGTTTATTTAATTTATACATTTAATTTACACGCACACCACTGTGGGTATAACAAATCTATGGTCAAAAACCAAGCTGCGGAAAATGGTGAGCTTTCGGATAGTGAAAAAGACCATGACATGCTCCCGAAGGTGATGGAATTCTCCTAGCAGAATGGAGACGGTAGAGAAGATAAGCTGAGAGTCAACATTCCTGTCAAACAATGCGAGCAGCTCGTAAAAGAACTTTTTCCAATGGATAATAATGTTTCGTGTGATGAGGAAGTTCGAAGTGGTGCTGCAAAATGTGATAATTTGAATGGAAACCTAAAAAATACTGAAAGCAAAGAAAAAGAAAAAGAACATTCGGTGGACGTTGAATTTAAGATGTGAAAGAGCTGTAAGATTGGAGAGAGAGATCCAGAGCAGGAATCCTTTGAAGAGGGAGTGGATGCAAAGGTGGAAACAAGTGTAAGCTATGACCAGATAAATGGTTTACCCTCATCAGCAAAAAATCTTGATAATGGCACAAGCTCACCGTCAAAGCAATAGCAACATTAAAAGAAGAAGAAGCCTTTGCAGTGCAAGTTTGGTAGCCTACTCAAGAAGAAGAGTACTAGCAATCACAAATAATGGACTGTTTGTGGCTGGCAGGTACAGTTGGATTCTATCTAGCGCCTGATTGTGTTTGCTTTAATGTTTTTGGCTTCTAATTGTCAGACTATATAAGGAAAAGAAAGATATAAAAGGGCATGTATCATCTGTAGATTTTTTTAAAAGAATTTCTTTTATTGTAATTCCCCAGTTTGGGAGAGTATCTTGTATTTGATGGAGATGTTTTTTTTTTTTCTTTTCTTTTCTTTTTTTTTTCTTTTTTTTGGCATTCTTCATCTTTAGACTCTTTTAACTCTTCTTCCGAACTACACTTTTCTTTGTCTTCTCTAAATTGTCAATTCTTTTTCATAAATGTCACAGTTTATGAATCTTATTTTAATTTTGCATCTTCTTTTTCTTCAGTATACTTTAGGGTTCCGATGGTTTCTGTCAAGAGCTAGTCAGTGTTTGTTTTCAGAAAGAGGGTGCGGTCGAACATGATTCTAGCCATTGGAGGAGGTTGCCAAGGCTTTTTGTGGTACCTGTTTATTGCATGTGTTGTAGCCGATGGAAGTCGATGGCAACAGTGGTCTGAGGTGCAAGTAGCCAGATGTGCGGATTGGTGATGACCATGAGCAATGGATGGTGGCCGGAGGGAGTGGGAGAGGAAGGAATGAAAATTTTCTTTTTCTAAACAAGAGAAACCAACATCATTGATTAATTACAGGAATTTAATTCGTCAAAGAGACGATGAAAACTCACACCTAACTGGCTTGTTTTTTATACTTTCAAAAAGGAAAATTGCCTTTTTTTTATCTTTTCTTTTTGCAAACACAACTGTAGAAGTGAATAACGTTTAGAATTTTTTTTCTACACGTTAGGTGTCAATTTTTTATTTCAAACAATTATAAATGACTTACAAAATTTATTGAATTCCTGTAATTAAACATGAAAGTTGATTTTGTTTGTTAAGAAAATGAAATTTTATTCCTTCTCTCCCATCATCAAAGAAGATGCTTTTGGCTGGGAGGTCGGGATTTGTTTGTGGATTAGTGACTCTCTCTATCGCTATGAGGTGGTGTGAATGAATGAGAAGTCGTAGAAAGCTTCTATGAGGTTGGAGTTTACGTTCTAATCGATAAGATTAATTGGGTTTGGATTTTGCTAAATTGGCAGGGTGGCGTTGGAGTTGTTCTTTCGAGTGGAAGCATATAGGTTGAAGGAGAATGGTTTTTTCACCTTCATAAACAGAGATCTGACAATCAAATCAAAAAAAAAAAAAAAAAAGATATAATAGTAATAATCTTTTGCTTATAGTCCTTTACCTTGATCTTCTCTCCCCCTCTCCTGACATACAAATGCATGTGCATATTCTCAAAACATTCACGGAGAATAAGATATGGTGTGGTCATGGTGGCTTTAGTTACTTTTTAGGTACATAAATGAACAGAAATTTCACGTTCGAGCATCCCTCTCTTCTCTTGCTTCAAGGGCATCTACTTCCTCATTCGACAGAATATCAACAATGGGCTCATAGACATCCCATTCCCTTCTCTTCCTGAAGAAGCACCAAGAGATTTACAGTCAGTCTCCTCTATGGAACTAATTCTAATTGTATCATTACTGTACAATTGATATCCACAATGGATATTCAAATTTTAATTTTAATGCGATAAAAAGAAAAAGATTAATGCCATGTGTTAGACGCTTCCTACTACTTATACCTCCTATTGAAAATTGTTGTTGACTACAAAGCTCAATATTAGGCATGTTGACTAAGAACTTTACTATGACAAGCTCAACAAACTATACATATATATATATTTTTGGTAAGTCATAAAATGCAGGAAATTAACAGGCCTTACCGAATGGCACTGGATTTGTTACCAAATAACTTCATCAAGTCTACTGCAGTTCCACCTGCCTTACTGTGTGTGTGTGTGTGTGAGAGAGAGAGAGAGAGATGATGGAAGATAAACAATTTGGTTAGGGAGAAGCAACAAAGACAAAGCAGACATATATTCAAACCTATATTCACGTTGTTAATCAGATAGTACTCAATCTTCCCAACCAAAACAAAATAGGATCAACAACATTAAGTAAAAGCAATAACACAAACCTGGCTGGGAATTGTTCAGCCCCTCTGCGACCCTTCTTGTTTATTCTAGTTTCCCTTGTTGAAGCTACACTTTGGATTGCAATCTAGCACATGTACTAAAATAGTGAGAAGAAGTAAAATAGCTAGGTTTGATAATGTCCACCAAAAATGTACGACAAAAGGAGCGTTACATTCTAACCTCATATAGCTGGGAATTGTTCAGCCCCTCTGCGACCCTTCTTGTTTATTCTAGTTTCCCTTGTTGAAGCTACACTTTGGATTGCAATCTAGCACATGTACTAAAATAGTAAGTAAAATAGCTAGGTTTGATAATGTCCACCAAAAATGTACGACAAAAGGAGCGTTACATTCTAACCTCATATAGTTGTTCCCTAATTGCAACAGCAATTGCAGGCTGCAAGGCAGTAGTCACCTTTTAGGTTGAAATATATTTCAGAAATTACAAATGAAAAATAAACACGAGAAACTTTAAGTGGGAAAGAAGGGTTGAGGTTAAACTGAGAATTGGATACTAGGTTTACAACAGACTATTTCCAAGAGACACCTCCAGAAAAAGAAACATATACACACTTGGAAGAGGATGTAAGTGTGTGCACAAATACTGAGGAGGTGACGATGATGATGGGGTCATAATGTTTTGCCTCTTTTCTTGCCAGATAGGACCCTTAAATAAATTGATTTTAAATAAAAAAAATTAATTGAATTCATAAATTTTCTCTTTATGGTTTACCGAACAAATTGAAGCAATCAAATTCTTAGAATGAGATCTTCTCAAAAAGCTTAGTTCAGGATGCAACTAAATTAGGATCAAGAAAAGGCTGAGAAAAATCAATTGTCCATGCGAGCGCATAAAATCAGCTCACATAGATTGATGGAGAGATTCAAGAAAGATATGAGCTTCACCATGTGATCTGCAAAATAAAACACCATTAATGCGATCCGACCAGTGGTTTCCAACAAGAGGGCACTCCGATGGCCAAGTTATAAAGGATCTATCAGAGAAAGAAAAAGAACCATGGGTGTTCTGTTGTGTGCAGAGTTTAGGGCATACCTTCGTTTCTAAGCAAGGAAGCACGGATACGGGATTCGTATACGATACAATACGGATATGGCGATACGTCAAAATTTGAAAAAGAAAGATACGGGTACGGCGGGGATAAGTTTGTAAATTTTATTTTATTTTTTAATTTTATTGATGTAATAAGCATGAAAATAAAACCTAAAGGAAAAAAAACATTCATAAAACATCCAATAGTAAACCTCTTAATATTAATCCAAAGACTTCGCTTAAAAAAATCCAGAACCCACAAAAATATATATCTATATAATAAGACAGAACTATTTTTGAAAATGTGTCAAAATGTATCAGAGAAACATTTGATTTTAATGGTCTAGATCAATCCTAAGTATATATCAATGGTTCAGATACATTTAGTTCCCGCCCAAACACTCTGCTCTCTCTCTCTCTCTCTCTCCCACATCTTCTCTTCAGCTCCCTCTCTACACGTTCTCCCTCACATGTACATTCATACACATACATACAGAGAGAGAAACTGTAATAACCCGACCCTCGCATGTGTTTCTGGTATATTTTCAGTCCCTTATTCTGAGCATTTAAATATTTATGGTGAAATTTCATGTGAAATTAAATTTACTTAAGTGAGACTTGTGGTTACGGATTCATATATGTCTACTAAAAGAACAATTTGTCACAATTATAATGTTTGAATTAGAAATTGGAAGCCTTAGAGGCTTAATTATCTGAAATTGACTTTACATTTAAGATCAGCATAATTTTTAAGTAATAATAAGCGTTTCTGTGAAATTTCAATTTGGGATGATTAAACGATTGATTTTTGTCCTATTCACTTTTTATATATATCTATGTTCTTTTTAACATTTGACTTGGTAATTCTTTTTCAAAAATATCTCCTCGGAGAGTAGGAAGAGAAGAGTTAGAGAAGGAAAGGAGAGTTTCACCTAGGGTGGAAATTTGGGAAATTGAGAGGATTGGTAGAGATTTGAACCAAGGTATGTAAACTTCATCTTGAATTAAGCTCTTTCTTGGATTTGAGTAAGCATGCCTTTCATTTGGAAGAGCTAGGGTTGATGCTTGAAGTTTTGTAAGTATTGATTGTCTAATTGGAAAGTTATGCTTGCCATATGGTTGTTTTGGAACCTAATTTGAGTTATATGAAGAAATTACACCTTGTTTCCTTGTTAATTTCATGTAAACACTCATTTAGGAGGTTGGATTATAAAATTAAATAGCTATGTATATATGTGTATAAGTGAACCCAAAATAATTAGAACTTTGGAAAGAATTATGGTTGGTTGTGATTATGAATTCAAAGTAAGTAAGGACCAAAGTAGATCGGTGATTGATTTTTGTGTGATTTAGAGTCTTATTCTTGTGTTAAATTCATCTAATTTGAACCTTTTTATGTGTTTGCAAAGAAGGGTTTTGTGTGAGTTTCGGACTGCCCAAACAGGGGCTCGGCCGCACGTGTGGAGGTCATGGCCGCACGTGCGGGCAAGAGAAAAAAATGAGATTTTGCATTCTGCCTATGGCCGCTCGTGCGGTGAGGAGGACCGCACGTGCGGAGGGGATGGCTGCACGTGCGACCCAGGTCGGGAAATTTGTTCGCTCCGTTTTACGTGCTTAACCCTCAGCTATTTTTGGAATTATGTTTGAAGTCTTTTTGATTGTTGTAAATTCAATTGAAGTGTGATGACTCAAGAAATGGTTTAACAAGGAAAAAGGGAACTAATGTGTGTTATATACGTATGTAGGACACACGACGGGAGGAAACGTCGCTCTGCAACAACACTGTGAGTAATAATAGGAACGAGATACCTTTATTATCGTTAATAATTATTGTTATGAACGTTATGTTCATCGCAAGAAACTATGTTAATATGTGTGCTACTCGGGAAACAATGTGAAATTATGGAAACATTGGAAGTCTTGTGAACTATGAACCTATGGAAACATCGGAAGACTTGTGAATTTATGAGGCCGAGGGCCGATTTGTGAATTTATGAGGCTGAGGGCCGATTTGTGGATTTATGAGGCCGAGGGCCGATTTGTGAATTTGTGAATTTGTGAACCTATTAGGCCGAGGGCCAAGCTGTGAAATACGTTGTACTTATTAATAATTATGTTCATTCTGGAATAATGATTTTAGTGTAACTGTGAAGGCATATCGTTTGCTACTAATGGGCCTGAGGCCGATCAGTTATAAATCATCGAGTATGGATATTTCTGAGGGATCAAAATAATTGGATAAGCTATGTGCATCTGTATGAATCTGAAATAGTTCTGTTGTGTTACATGTGGACCCGAGGTCATTCAGAACCTACGATATGAATGCAAAGGTTTAACGTTATTATATGCTCTCTGCAATAGTATGACTCTTATTCTGCTATACACGAGATAACTGTGTTAATCGGTAACTAAGTCATGAAAAGTTTATGTGCACTATTCCATAATGGAATTCTTAAGAAACTAAGGTTATTCTGTTTTTGTTATCCGTTTCGGTTATGCTATGTTATGACATAATATGCATTGTTCGGTCTTTATGACCTAATGATTTCTGGTATGGAACAAAGTGTTGTACGGAACTAAGTACTACACTTTGGTGGGAGCCACCTCTAGTATCCGTACGAGCCACCTCTTGAGTCCATACATAGTTATTTCTGGGCCGCTAGGCCGTTCTGTTATTTCTGGGCCGATAGGCTGTTCTGTTATTTCTGGGCCGCTAGGCCGTTCTGTTATTTCTGGGCCGATAGGCCGTTCTGTTATTTCTGGGCCGCTAGGCCGTTCTGTTATTTCTGGGTCGCTAGGCCATTCTGTTATTTCTGGGCCGATAGGCTATTCTGTTATTTCTGGGCCGCTAGGCCATTCTGTTATTTCTGGGCCGCTAGGCCGTTCTATTATTTTTGGGCCGATGGCCGTTCTGTTATTTCTGGGCCCATGGTCGTTCTGTATCTATTAGGCCTATGGCCATTCTGTACATTAGTGGGCTTTAGGCCATTCTGTACATTAGTGGGCTTTAAGCCATTCTGTTAAGAAAACTGGACCCATGGCTGTTCTGGAAGTAATTACAGAATGTAGTTAATCATATGACTCTGCAGTTATATGTTTTATTATTCAAGTTAAGCATTACATTATTTATGTATTATTATTCACTGAGTTTCACTCATTCTGTATTTTGTCTGTTTCAGTAGGTAATCAACCGGGAGACCAGTCCTAACCCTTAAGGCTCGTCTCTCTCTTGTCAACCTCGGTGTGTCCAGGCACTTAGCTGAAGCCCGTGCATCTTGTAAAGTGTTGTTAGTTTTTTTGGCTTATGCTTTGGTTGTCTTTCATTAATATTTTTGTTATACGCCCAATTGTGGGGCTGAGTCGAGGTATATGTGTGTAAGTTTTCTGTATATTATTTACCTAATGTGATGTTGTGATCCTGGCATAATAGTGGTAGCTCAATGGAATAGATTTTTGTTATCAAGTGCTTCCGTTCAGGCCCCATATGTTACATATATCGGTTTTATGTCTGTTTCTGATGTAGTCATGCCCAAAACTTTTAGGGGCGGTTTGTACGGAACTAAGTGCTACACTTTGGTGGGAGCCACCTCTAGAATCCGTACGAGCCACCTCTTGAGTCCATACACATGTTATTTCTGGGCCGATAGGCTGTTCTGTTATTTCTGGGCCGCTAGGCCATTCTGTTATTTCTGGGCCGCTAGGCCATTCTGTTATTTCTGGGCCGCTAGGCCATTCTGTTATTTCTGGGCCGCTAGGCCATTCTGTTATTTCTGGGCCGCTAGGCCATTCTGTTATTTCTGGGCCGCTAGGCCATTCTGTTATTTCTGGGCCGCTAGGCCATTCTGTTATTTCTGGGCCGCTAGGCCATTCTGTTATTTCTGGGCCGCTAGGCCATTCTGTTATTTCTGGGCCGCTAGGCCATTCTGTTATTTCTGGGCCGCTAGGCCATTCTGTTATTTCTGGGCCGCTAGGCCATTCTGTTATTTCTGGGCCGCTAGGCCATTCTGTTATTTCTGGGCCGCTAGGCCATTCTGTTATTTCTGGGCCGCTAGGCCATTCTGTTATTTCTGGGCCGCTAGGCCATTCTGTTATTTCTGGGCCGCTAGGCCATTCTGTTATTTCTGGGCCGCTAGGCCATTCTGTTATTTCTGGGCCGCTAGGCCATTCTGTTATTTCTGGGCCGCTAGGCCATTCTGTTATTTCTGGGCCGCTAGGCCATTCTGTTATTTCTGGGCCGCTAGGCCATTCTGTTATTTCTGGGCCGCTAGGCCATTCTGTTATTTCTGGGCCGCTAGGCCATTCTGTTATTTCTGGGCCGCTAGGCCATTCTGTTATTTCTGGGCCGCTAGGCCATTCTGTTATTTCTGGGCCGCTAGGCCATTCTGTTATTTCTGGGCCGCTAGGCCATTCTGTTATTTCTGGGCCGCTAGGCCGTTCTATTATTTTTGGGCCGATGGTCGTTCTGTTATTTCTGGGCCCATGGCCGTTCTGTATCTATTAGGCCTATGGCCATTCTGTACATTAGTGGGCTTTAGGCCATTCTGTACATTAGTGGGCTTTAGGCCATTCTGTACATTAGTGGGCTTTAGGCCATTCTGTACATTAGTGGGCTTTAGGCCATTCTGTACATTAGTGGGCTTTAGGCCATTCTGTACATTAGTGGGCTTTAGGCCATTCTGTACATTAGTGGGCTTTAAGCCATTCTGTTAAGAAAACTGGACCCATGGCTGTTCTGGAAGTAATTACAGAATGTAGTTAATCATATGACTCTGCAGTTATATGTTTTATTATTCAAGTTAAGCATTACATTATTTATGTACTATTATTCACTAAGTTTCACTCATTCTGTATTTTGTCTGTTTCGGTAGGTAATCAACCGGGAGACCAGTCCTAACCCTTAAGGCTCGTCCCTCTCTTGTCAACCTCGGTGTGTCCAGGCACTTAGCTGAAGCCCGTGCATCTTGTAAAGTGTTGTTAGTTTTTTTGGCTTATGCTTTGGTTGTCTTTCATTAATATTTTTGTTATACGCCCAATTGTGGGGCTGAGTCGAGGTATATGTGTATAAGTTTTCTGTATATTATTTACCTAATGTGATGTTGTGATCCTGGCATAATAGTGGTAGCTCAATGGAATAGATTTTTGTTATCAAGTGCTTCCGTTCAGGCCCCATATGTTACATATATCGGTTTTATGTCTGTTTTTGATGTAGTCATGCCCAAAACTTTTAGGGGCGGTTTTGGGGTGTGACAGAAACCCAGAGCTTTCTAGAGAGAGAAAATGAAGATGATCGGAAAAACAGTCCTCTCTCCTACTCATCCTCATCATCTTCATCACCTACTCCATTTTCATCAGAACCATTGATGTCAGATCACACTTCTTCCCACTCTTACAATCTCTCCCGAACTACACTACACCCTGCCGCACCAAATCGCCTCTCAGGGTCTTCATGTACGATCTTCCCCGGCGATTCAACGTCGGGATGCTGAAACTCCAATCACTTCCCAGACTGTCGCCGTGGTCAGCAAATTCAGAGCTGAAGAAGCAGCACAGCGTGGAGTATTTGATGATGGCTTTGTTGTTGTATGGTGGTGAAGATGAGAGTCAAGAGGTGGATAGGGTTTCAGATCTGGAATTGGCTGAGTTTTTCTCTTCGTTGAGTTTCAATACTCACAGGCACAATGACTAATCCAGATACCGAGATCGATTGTGTGTTCGATTATGTGTTGTTTCATCTTCGATTGTTGTTTTGATTTAATTTGGAAGCGTAATAATAGTTTTTCATTGAATTTTGGGGTCCAAAGGCTTTGGATTGGATAGGAGCATCAATTCAATAAAGAACATTGGGAAAATTGCAAATCAGTGATAACTTCACAAAATATTTATAAATTCATTGAAAAGTTAGTAGCTTTAATTATTAAAGTTGGTAAAGTCTACCACTAATATGAAATTGTTTTTGAAAACATACACTAATTTGAAATTCTCCCAAGAACAATACTCATGGCCTGTTTTTCCCAGTATCAATTTTGTTGCCTATTGATTTTGTTCAGTGAAACTGTTTTTGTCTCCATTATTTCCAGGTATGAATTCAAATCAAAAGTTAGGTCTTTCATTGCCGTCGTGAGAATATGGAATATTTTTAAATTGTTCTGTTTGCTTGAGGTTGAAGGTGGCATAAAAAAGGCGGCACGATCTTTCTCAACTAAATATTGTGATCTTATTGGCTGATGAATTGGGTTTTGGAGAATACCTTTATTAGAAGCTCATAGGCTGAAAGTGATTTTTCTTAATTAGGTAGCAAGTGGCAAAATTGGATTTCTTGGAGGTTATTTCATTGTTGGGTGAAAAAATCTATGCAATTGGGAATTACTGAATGAAATTTATGCAAATAGAATTTGTTTCTTGAAATAGACATATATTGCTTGAGTCTTGGAAAGTAGTATTGTTATGAGAAAATTAAGCTTGGCCTTTTCTACTCGGTTTGAATTTTATGTGATGCTACTGCCATCTGGAGATCTTTTGAAGTGATTTACCATCAGACTTGACTTAGTGGTTTGTTTGGTTGCTCAGAAAATGGTACAAAAATAAAGGAATCTAATTTTGAATAATCTGAACTGCTAACTCCAAATAATCTCATCTTCGCTTCCTAGTTAAGGTAACGCATTTTCTTTCGATTTTCATTTTCTCCATTAAATGCGTCCATTCCATGTACCCATTTTATATCTTTCTTCTAAACCACAATTTCATGACTTCTTCTCAACCTGGGTTTTGTTGGAACTTTTGAGTTTAATTTGGTTTAATTGCTTGATTTGCACTCGGTTTGTTCTTCAATTTCTAGCCATTGAGATTTCCCGAAAAGGGGGGGGAAAAAACAACAAAAAAAAGGTATTTTTTTTTTTTTTTAAATGTGGGGGGTTTTGATTTACTTTTACTGAACAATTGAAGTGTATAAACATGTCTCTATACATATTTATGTTATGATGATTGAATTTATAAAAATTGTTTTATTTGAATGAAGATTGTGGTGCTTCTACTTTAGTATGCTTTCTGTGTATATACTGAAATGAGCTAAATCTGTGCTTGGTTGTTTGTTTTTCAAAGTTTTTTGCATATTATTTTGTTAATTGCTAATGAACTTTCTTAATTTTGCTGGGAGGGAAAAGCTTTCCATTGTACCCAAATGCTTGGTAGCTTTCTTTGTACCATATTGATTCAATGGTTGTTGTGAATTTTCAATTGTATTTTCCATTGTTTGTTCATTTGTTTGTTTGTTCAATGGTATTTCTCAAAAATTGGGGTTGTTGATTATGTAGATTACGTTGTTTCTCTCCTCTCCTCCTTCCCAACCCTTCAAACTCGACTGTTCATTCCAGTAGGTATGGCTGATGGCTGTTTTTGTTTTTGGCTGAGTTTGTTTTTGGCTCATGGTTGTGTCTGTTTTTGTTTTTGGCTGTGTTGGGATAGCATTTTTATGTTGAGTTTCCCTTGCTGCAATTCAAACAACGCTGCTCCTCCTTCCCTTACAACCCTTCGAACTCGCACTCGCAAGGTAAGACTTCTAACTCGCTGCTTTTGATCACTGTTGTGTTTTTTTGCTCATAGTGGGTTTTTTTTTTTTTTTTTTTTTTTTTGGCTGTGTTGGGTCACCAAGAGAGACCAAGCTACCACTCTCTCTCTTCATGTCTCCACCATGGGTTTGAGTTGCGAAGGGCCGATTGAGACTTGAAAGGGCTTGATCTACAGAGTGCTGATGGACAACTATAGCTTGAAGTCAATGACCTACGAGTAGTTGATTTCAACAACTGAAGCTCTTCAAGCGAGCATGGCAGGCCAAGAATAGATTGAGGCCACTTTGGTTCAGAGATCCAACGGGTATCCCCATCACAAACCCGTAATATCACTCTCTTTATATTTGTGTAAACAATTGTCAATTTCCAAAATTATTGAACTAAAATATTAATTCATTGCATTTATTAAATCTTCCATTTGTATTCCTAATAACACCCAACATGCTTGGAGGTGTCTTCAAAGGCTTCCTCATGAAATCAAGTCCAGCATTTTCAACTGTGAATAAGGCTCTTCTCAAAGCCGCAGCTTTTTGCTCGGCCACTGATTGCAATGCATTTAGCTGGGTTTATGTGGGAGTGAATCTTGATTCTAGAGAGCTTCTCGCCATTAAGCAGGCTCATTTCTATGTGTCTTTTTTTCTTTTTCTTTTTATGTATAGTAGAATTTGGTGTTAGTTTCTTCAATTGTTTTGGTATTGATTTTTATGTGTATCTAAGAAGGTTTCAATTGCAGAAAGAGTGCTTCAAAAGAGAAAACCATATCCAATTTAATTGCTTTATTTACAATTGTGTTGTTGATTCTTACATTTGATTTTATTTGTGAAGTGATGATTGGTTGGGTCCTTTATATTAGAGTAAAAAGTTGATTTTTGCTTGCAAGATTAGTTTTCAGATTCATTGTTGCTTCCAAATTAGTTTGCCAATACAAGCTATGCATTGCTAGGAATGAACAATTTTGGCCTCTTCATGTCTTTCAATGATTAAAAATAGTCTTTTGGACTAATCTAATAGTCATGACACAAAATTTTGATTTTCTTGAATTTTGCAATGAATAGTTTGTGTTTTTTTAAGGTCTTTTTAATTTTAATTATTTGATCCATTTACAAAGCTTAGATAGTTGGAAAAATGGCAAGTTCATCAATGTGTGTTCTATGTTTGCTTCACTATGGTAATTTACTATCTAGATCAAAGTGTTTGGAGAGGTTTGCCAAATTCGTATTTTTGCTGGTGTTGAAATTTGCTCCCTGATTCAACTAGGGAGACTTCTTTACAAGAGTTATCATTTTATTGTTAGGTTTCACTATGTAAAACCAGTGTAATCTTCTCTCTGACATTCATATTTGGAATCTTCACTCAATACTATTTTTCATGTGTTTCAGCCAATGATGGGGTCAGAACAAATTGATTAGTTACAAAACAAATTGGAATAAGATCATTTGTTGCTATGACAACCGCCATTGCAGAAAATTGTGAAACATACAATTATCACTCTTAAACATAGGTTTGCTGAGTTTTTTGGTATTGTACATATTCAAACCACAAAATCATCTAATTCAATGATATTATAGTAAGCTATTGTTCTTCTAATTGTTTTTATGACTGAGATGAGTTCATTTTGTTGTCAAATTAGAGTTTCTTTCAAACAAATCATGTTCGTCAATGAGAGAGGGTGGTTTGCAATCAAATTGTGTTGGTAGTGCCTTTAGGCACGGGTTATTTACTAGTGTATATATATATACATTCGCTAGTATATATATACAAATAATAAAGAGTAATATAAAAGAAGGGGGAGGGGATCAGCAAAGAAAGAATAAGAGACAAGACAGGGAACGAGAGAGAGAGCGAGAGAAACCTGTTGCACTGTGGTCAATCGAGACAAAACCGAGATCCAGCAACTAGAGTTCTTCCTTCCTTGCCTGATTTGCTTCAAAGCTTTTTGGATTTGTGTATTTGAGGTAAAGTTAGGGTTTTTTCTTTTTCAATTTCTTCAATTTCTTGTTTGCCCGTGGATTTGAGCCTTGAGGGATCTAAATCTAATTTGTGTTAATTTTAATTTTTTTACGATTTGACCCACAAAAAAGTTTAGAAAATTACATTTTCTGCCCCGCCGTATCCCAAAAGTATCCAGAACATATCTCCCATGCATCCATGCGTATCCAAAATATATCCAAAATTCAAAAAAAATAAAACAAAAAACGGATACTTTTTAGCCGTATCCAATACATATCCCAGCGTATCGAACGCCTATCTGTATCCAAGAAGTATTCGATACTCGTACGCTGCCCATTTTGGAGTATCCGTGCTTCATAGTTTCTAAGAGTGGTCTTCCAAGAGAGATCCCTATTTATACAGTGGTTGATGCTTTGCCCTAATGAAATTATTTGACGGGCCTCTTGGTTGGTCTAGCCCATTTTAATAACTTATATGGGTCAAGACCATGGTGATCCTTGTGTCTCACAATTGCTCCCCAACTTTCACTCTCTTTAATTTGTCTAGATGAGCAGGAGATGTTGCTATGATGGCCAAGCATGTTGCTTGGTCGGAGTGATATATGGATGCAAGGTACTACAACCATGTACTCCCCATGTCTTCATGTGATGTCTAAATACCATGGTACATTTCACAGACTCAGGAGTGGGCATCGGGTGCAGGTGCATATCTAGGGGTCAGATACTTCAAAATTAAAAATTGCGGATACGTGGACATGGATCCAAATTTGAATACGGGTACGGCGATACATTAAGTAATTATTTTTTAAATATATTTATTATATGAAGATGGGTTAAAAAAAGTTAGGAATAACAAATTAATTAAAAAAATAACAAATAAAATATAAATAACAAATAAAAATTATTTTAGGTATAAAATAAATTATCTTATAAATGATAAAATAAATTATTTTTATTTTAGGAATAAAAATTATATTATTTATGATATATTATATTATATAATTTTTTTTTGAATAAATAATATTATATAATATGAATAACATTATATTAATATAGTTTATATTATATATAATTCAAGTTATATTAAAAAGAAGTGACAGAGAGAGACTCATCAAAAAAGAAAAGAGAGAGAGAGTGACGAAGAGACGAGAAGAGCAGAGATCGAGATCAAGATCAAAGGGGAAGATGAAGGAGCATAGTAGATCGACTTCGCAGATCGATCAATGCTCTGCAACCAAGTCAGATTGAAGTCGAAGGCCAGGTTCTCTCCTTGCTCTCTCCTCTTTCGATTCTTCTGCCGTATCCATTTCTAAGGAGCCGTATCCTGGCCGTATCCCGCACCTGTACCCGTGTCGTGTCGTGTCCCACCTTCGAAATTCCAAAGAGTCCGTGTAACATAGGATATTATCCCTCCCAAGACCAGAACTTCATGTTTCAGAGAGGGAATCTATCAAATTTGATCAATCATTAATAAGTACTCCTAATGTGTAACAATTTATCCACAACTATCTAATTTCTTTAGGAAGATTGAAGAATTCCATGATATTGCAGAAAGAACGAAAGACTCAATTCCATTTGGGAAGGCTACCTAAAGTTGACTAAGCTTATTTAAGAATATTGAATAACTCTAAGACATTAAAAGAGCAAAACTTGGTTAAAAGGGAAATTTGAGAGGGGGAAAACGTCTCCATGATAAAGATATTCATAGTAGAAAAGAAATACATACATATATATATAAATATGAAATATGTTCTAACTCTCTCTCACGTACCACATTTGTCCTTTGAAATCAACGAAAGACCAGGCATGATTAGTAAGGAAGAAAAACACGAGAATATAGAACGGAATCAAACTACATTGAGAATTCAAAAAAAGTTGAAAAATGAAACCTAAGAAAACAAGTTGAAGATCAATGAGCAAGAACAAGAGCCACAGGCCACTGAAGGGGAGTTTACTGGAGAAACTCTAGCACAAACAAATCATCTGCTTTGATACCTTGAAGATTAACTAAATCATATTCTACTAGATAGGATACAACTTACCAAACAATTAGTTAGTATAGACATCAGAACTTGAGAGGGAGAATTATGAGCCGGATATGGGCCGAGTTAGAGGCCGAGCAAATTGGAGGCCCAATGGTGCGTTGGGCCGCAATAACTTTGGATTTGCCCGGAGTTGGGGCTGCTCAAAGATGGACCGAGCTACTTGGATCTGTGCAGGTGATAACCGTGCAACTTGCGTTGCTCGGTCAAAGGCACGCACCGTTAGCCCGGCCGAGAAGCTTGTGCCAGAAGCCCAGCTAGAAGGCCTTGGATTGACCGGTACGACCAATCTCAAGATCGGCTTCGCCGGAATGCTGCTGAGCATGGCTGGAAAGGATCTCAGTTGGAGCAATTGGGCATGAAACGCAGCATGGCCGTTGACAGCCGAGAAGATTCAGCCCGGCTGCCGAGCTCCCAGTAGAGTGGGCTGGCAGTCGGGTTAGGCGATGTTCAGCAAGATTTGTGCTGACAGATAGGATAACAGAACCACGTGTCGAGAGATCACTAGGAGTAGATTTGGGGCACAGAAGGTATATAAGCAAGTCTGCGCCCCCCATGCTGGACACACGAACATTTGGTAAGAGAAATACTTACACTCAACTCAGTTCTCTCTCTCTCTCTCTATCCCTGTGTGTGTGCCTGACTTGATCGTCGGAGGGGTTTTCCGGCCACACACCGCCGGGTAGCTCACTGCTGTTGTACACGCAGGTGATCGGACATAAACAGAGCTTGGAAGAAAGGAATGTGGGCTTGCCTGAATATTTGCTCCCCGCACAATTGGCGCCGTCTGTGGGAAGCTTGCAGACAAAACCTTGTCTTCCAGGCTCATTTGATCACCGTCCATGGCGAACAACGAAGAGATTCCGCTGTCCGCCGTCGACAGAGTCACCCCGGAGTCGGGCAGATGGAGAAAAGGGCATCCTACCATCGTTCTTCCGATGGCAGACCTAGAGACTTCTCCAGGAGGACATTCAAGAGATGC
>NW_021024722.1:2393187-2469924 GCF_004153795.1 Camellia sinensis
CCAGTTTTGTACCATTTCTTCACCTAAACCATTTCCTATCGATTTCTCCTGTTTTCTAAGACATGGATTACAACATATTAAAGAATAATGAGCTTGGTACCACCATGACTAATTGATTGAACGATCAAAGAGAATAAGTAAAGGATCGAGTATAACCTCATATTATGTGTTGTGCACTGTAATTGTAGGTCGAGACGAGGACATTGTACCATTACCATCGAGAACCGATCACTGTGAGTAGTGGTACTTTGATGTACCTTTAACCATTTGTCGTTATTGATGTTAAATCTTCGTCGTAAGAATTATGTTGACATAAATGTTGTGAATGCTATGTGAGAAACACTGTGATATTATGGAAACTTCAAAAGAGTTTATGAAGTTATGTATGTTATGTGAGAAACATTATGGAATTATGAAAACATCAAAGGAACTTGTGAATGTGTGAACCCCTCAGGCCAAGGGCCGAATTGTGAAATTGTGAAACCAATAAAGTCATCTATAATCTAATGAGAATGTACTTACTTTTCGTTACTAATTATCAGGAATGTCCTGTTAACTTTACGTTAATTATGTCAACTCATGGGAATGATGTAACAGTTACCATTAGGACTATGTTAATTACAAGGCAAGGCAAGGCAACTATGTTAACATATAAGAATGATTAAACAAAGGTGTATGCTATTGATAAGAGAGCACGTAAAGTAAGTCATTTACCCAAAAGAATTTATGTTCATTCTCGAATAATGGATTCTGAGTAAATATAAGAGTAGCTACATGTATCCAGATGAATTGAAGTTAATTTGTTATATTGCTTATGAATTGGAAGTGATCCAGAATCTACGATATAAGTGCAAAGTTTGGCATCATTATGTGACCCTCATGAGAATGTGAATTAGTCTCTCATTGTTAAGCGTACGATAATGACACGATACAACAAGAAATGCTCTAGTTATGATATGTTCCGTTTGAATTAATGAATGATGTTCAAGTATGTTTCAGGCATGTTTCCAGTATGTTACAAGTTCAAGTATGTTCAGGTATGTTTCAAGTATATGTTACAAGTTTAAGTCTGTCACAAGTTTACGTATGTTACCAGTTTATGTATGAACATGTTCAAGTATGCTACAAGTTCACAATGTTGGGTCCTTTATGGAACGAACAAAAAAAATACTTATTATTGATTTGCTAGCACTATTACAGTGCCAAGTATAAGCAAGTATGAATTCTGATTTCTATTTATGATTCAAGCATAATGCATATGTATAAATTTATTTCCGGGGTATGATATTACATGTATGGTTTGGTCTGTAAGACCTAATGATTATTGGTATGGAACAAAGTGCTACTTGGAACTAAGTGCTACATTGTGAGCCACCGCTAGAGTCCATGTGAGACACCTCTTGAGTCCATACATATGTGAAAATTATGAGGCTTATAGCCATCCGTATAAGTTGTTATGAAATGAAACAAAGTGCTACACGGAACTAAGTGCTACATTGTGAGTTACCTCTAGAGTCCGTGTGAGACACCTCTTGGGTTCATATATGCATGTCCAAAGGCTTCATGCCAACTTTTCAAGGGCTTCATGCCAACTTTACAAGGGCTTTATGCCATATGTTTCAAGGGCCTTAGTGCCACAAGTTTCAAGAGCATATAGCCACCATGTTTATGTTGCAAGATTGAACTTAAGGCTGTTCTAGTGCCAAGTATAAGCAAGTATGAATTCTGATTTCTATTTATGATTCAAGCATAATGCATATGTATGAATTTATTTCTGGGGTATGACATTACATGTATGGTTTGGTTTGTAAGACCTAATGATTATTGGTATGGAAGAAAGTGCTACTTGGAACTAAGTGCTACATTGTGAGTTACCTCTAGAGTCCGTGTGAGACACCTCTTGGGTTCATATATGCATGTCCAAAGGCTTCTATATGCATGTCCAAAGGCTTCATGCCAACTTTACAAGGGCTTTATGCCATATGTTTCAAGGGCCTTAGTGCCATATGTTACAAGGGCTTCATGCCATATGTTTCAAGGGCCTTAGTGCCATATGTTACAAGGGCTTTATGCCACATGCTTCAAGGGCCTTAGTGCCACAAGTTTCAAGGACTTATAGCCACCATGTTTCAAGGGCCTCGGGCCACCATGTTTCAAGGGCTTATAGCCACCATGTTTATGTTGCAAGATTGAACTTAAGGCCGTTATGTACGTAGCACAGAATCAGACTAACTATGTGAACTCTACATCTTTATATGCATTGCTATGTGTTATGTTTCAATTTAAGCATCGTTTTATTTATGTATTACTATTCACTGAGCTTGGCTCACTCTGTCTAATGTATGTTTCTATAGGTAACCAACCAAGTGGTCAGTCCTAGTCATGACACCCGGTTTCTTTTGTCAACCTTCGTGGGTTCAGGCACTGCACGAAGCCATTTATTTTTGTAAAGTCTATTGAAATGTTGGCTTAATTTTGATTACCCATTTAAAGTTAAAGAGGTAGAACTTCAATGATTTTTATATAAGCCCAATGATGGGGCTGGGTCAGTACATATGGTTGTTTATCACCGATGCTACAACATATGGTTTGGAGCTTTATCTATTCTCCATGATGAATGTGATGTATAAGAGGTCCTGGCATGTAGATGTAGCTCAATGGAATTTATATGTATAGTTATTTTCTTACTTTATGCTTCCGATGAGGCCCCAGATGTTATTTACTACAGGTTAAGTGTTCGTTTTCAAACGGGTCATGTCCAAACTTTTAGGGGCAGGTTTGGGGCGTGACATTACCACTCAAACATATGATCCCAAAGAAATAAAAGAAAAGCCACTAAGACAAGAAAATCCTAAATTTTGTCATTTCTCTAAATAATTATAGGTTTGGTGGTTGAGTACTTGCTTCCAAAGTTAAACTACAATGATGAAGTCTGGGCTTCAAACCTTGTGCCCTACATCAGGATTTTAAATTTTGTTTTATACACCAATATTTTAAGAGAAATTGTAAAGGAATGCATTCCGACTCCCTTTTTGTGAAATGGGTCAAGCTTAGACTAAGGATAATGAGGTTCACATGGGATGAGCTGAACTCAGGAAAATTTGCTCAAGATGAGCTTGAGACACACACAGCCCAAATCAACCTGGCTCGATTGATGTTAACTGTTAAGTAACAACACAGAAACTGTGGGTTTTGTCTTTTTTGTTTTTTGTTTCTACCATGTTCTTTTTGGCCAAGGGGGTTGTTGGCACACAAACAACTACGTTGAAGCACAAATATAAACAGGTAAAAAGAAGACATTGGGTCAACAAAAACAGTTTGATTGTCTACGAATGATATGGTTAATTTGCTTTACTTACTCCGACTTCTGGGTCTTCAATACCCAAATCTCTGCAGAAGGTTCTTGCAAATTCTTCTGGATCACTCGCAAAGTTGTTCAAGTCCTGGCAATCAATTTAATTCAAAATGTGTTATACCCCCAACAACTGTAGAACATGCAAAATCCAAAAGCATCAGACATATCAGTATTAAACATGGACAATCCTATTTCCAAACCTACGAATACTTAACTCTCTAATCAAACTTACCCACAAAAACTGGTCCTTTATTAGCGTATGATTCACTCGAAGATCAAGCTGGAAAGGAGACAGAATAATAAGCACCAATAAAACTATAATTTTGTATGAAGTGGGGCCATTCCATAAATAATTATAAATATCAAATTTTTAGTTATGTAGAACATATCAACATCAACTTTAACACCATTAAAATATCATATATTTTCAACAAAATCAAGAAAATTAATGCAAGCTTTTCAAATTACATGTACCCAAAAAATAAAAACTTTATAACATTGATGCTATTCCTTCAATAAATAATTCCATTTCAACCTAAATTCATCAAACACAAGAATTTCACTTGATTACAACTAAATTCCAACTCATTGTACTAAGATAGTTGCAACATAGACTCATCAACTAATCAAATAATTTTACGACAATTACAAAAAAACAAAAAAAACCCAAGGTTTTAGCCTTGAAACAAAATAAACCCTAAATTTTCAATTTTGTCAATTTAAACCCTAAGATTTGTTTTCAATCTAAATCATTTGCTTATTTTTGTTAAATAAAACTGACGGAAAAATAGTATTTTAGTCAATAAACTCAATATACATATACATAAAATGTCTAAAATATCCTTTTCATTGAGTTTAATGGCTAAAATATTGACTTTACTTAACGAAAATAGGCAAATGGTTTAGATTGAAAACAATTCAAAGTTTATAGTTTAAATTGAAAAAATTAAAAAATTATTTTGTTACAAGGCTCAAACCTTGTAATTTCCCCAATAATTGTATATCAATTTTCACTTAGTTTCACCAAATTGCCCAACAATTTCAGCTTAATTCCATCAATAATTAAAATTTTCAGAACAAATTCATTAAAAAAAATAATATTAACAATTTTCCTAGGTTTTAGTTGAATTCCATAAACAATTTCAAAACAAATTCAATAAATAATCAACAGTTTATGCTCAATTTCACGCAATAAATTTTATAGGCAATGGGATCTTAAGTTTCTTTTTCATTTTAACATTGACAATTAGTTTATTTCTTTTTTATTACAATTCTAGGGGGATAGCTACATTTTGTTTTCCAAAAAATTGACCCTGATTATATATATGTATATATATACATACATGCATGTTAGTACTTAGTTTTGGCAATCCCATTTGACAAACACATTCTCAATTGTAATTTTTTCTTTTATTGTAATTATACTTATTGCAGTGAGCTTGTGACCACTGTTCGAGTAGTTGTCCAGAGGTGATTTTCACTTTATTGGATCAGAGCCTGTTACAAAATACTAAGAGCTATGAAGCACAGACAGCTCTCCGAGGGCTCCGTACCAGTGTCGGACACAGACACGCGGTGGACACGTGTCGGACACGCAACAGAGAGTGTCCCCTTTTTTTTTTAAATTTTTTACATCTGGACACGTTCTGGATATGTTTGGACACTTTGGGACACGTTCGGAGGTAATTTCATAATTTACAAAACTTTTTTTAGGGTCGATTTGTAAAAAAACAAAAATAGAGCAATGTCTGCTTAATTCGATTAGAACAGAAGAGAAAGGGGGAGAAAGAGAGGACCTGGTCACTTCTCAGTGGTCGCTCGTCGTAGCTCGTTGCTCGTCGTCCGTAGCTCGTCGCTCGTCGCTCCTCGTCGCTCCTCGTCTCGTCGTCACTCGTTAAGGTACGCTGCTCTTCTTCGTTCTTCGATCTTCTTCTTCTTCGTCCTTCTTCTCCGATCTCTCTCAGTCGCTCCCTCGCTCTCTCTCTCTCTCTCTCTCTCCCTCTCTGTCTGATTTTATTTGTTCTTTTATTTTTTTTCTTTTATATACTGAGTGATGTTGATCCCCCCCCCTCTCTTCTATTTTTTTTTTCTATTTTCTTTTTCTGTCTTCAATTTTTTTTTCTATTTTATTTTTCTGATAATATATATAGATATATATTATATACTAATATATATACAGATATATTTATATACTAATATAGATATATATTTGAACAAAAAAAATCTTTTTTTTTCTCTTTTCTTTTTTTCTGTTTTTTAGATATTATTATTTGCTTAAATAAATTATTTTTATTTATAGAAAAATTTTAATTTGTGAATAATATTTGATATTAAAATAAATAAATAATATTTATATTTTTTAATTTTACATATAATAAATAAATAAAATTATATATATTGAACGTGTCCCTAGCGTGTCGTGTCCCCTATTTTTTGAAAATTTGCTTTTTCCCGTATCCGTGTCGTGTCCGTGTCCGTGTCCGTGTCCGTGTCCGTGCATCATAGACTAAGAGTTTGAATTCATCGATCAAGCAATGAAGTGACGAAATGAGCAGTCTCAATCAGTTAAGTTGGTTAGAAAAGTGCAGATCATGATCAATTTCAAATCTAAGCCCTTCAGTTTCACTCTATAGATATGCAAAAACTCCTCAGAACTGGTCTAGTAAGAGAATTACTCAATCCTTGAAGAAGAGTACATTATCTCTTGATCACCAAGCATGGTTTGACTATCTTAAACGTATTTCCTCATCAAATTCACATCCAACAATGAAGACTTGGTGGATTCCAAAAGGCAAGAGCAAAGACTTTAGGTGGATTCCAGATGCGGCTTGACTGTCATGGATTCGGCAGTGTTCTTGGATCAATCCCTAGGAGAGAAATGAACACAGATGCAGCTATAAAACCCTAAGTCCGTTGGGTGAAGCTCACCATTCAATTCTAGACTTCTCTTGTAATCATTTGTTTATACAGTGGATTGATTTGTGGCATTTGGACCGTTGTTTTTCATCTCAATTGGAAATTGATAGAGATCTAATCACGAATTAATCAACTAATTGGTTGGTTTGGAGATCGCTTGAATTGATCAAGTGTTTGATGATTTACCTAATTGAATCACAAGTATAAATCAACCATTTAAGAAAAAGGGATTTTCAATTGGGTATCATAGCGAGTCACTCATTCTTTGTTTTTCAAAGCTCCACGAGTGAAATCCAGTTCATTCATATATTTATGGATTCTATAAAAGAAGGCAATTTAACTGTCAAACCACAGCTCCTTGAGGGTTCCCAACTATTCACATTGGAAAGCTAAAATGACAGCATTTTTAAAAGCTATTGATGATAAAGTTTGGCAATCCGTTGTGCATGGACGGAAACAACCTACTCTTACCAAGGATGGTGTTGTGAAGCAAAGTCCCACATCGCCTGAGTACTAAAGTAATATTAAGCATATAAGCATGAGGGCACCCTCACCTTAATAGCCAACTTTTGGGAGTGAGTTCTATCCAAGACCGTGTAACATGGTAGGGGATGGGCAGGATGCGTGTCCTTGGCCTACAAGCCACAGGTGCCGTCAAGTGAGCACATTGGGCTGAGGTTCGTATGAAGCAAAGTCCCACATCGACTGAGTACTAAAGTAATATTAAGCATAGAAGCGTCAGGGCACCCTCACCTTAATAGAGGTGTGACAACTTCTAAACCCGTTGATCAATAAGACAAAGTTGATTAATAGAATTGTGATTTGAATAGCAAGGCTATCAATGCTCTTTTTTGTTTTGTCGCACCAGAACAATTTCAACAAATTTGCACATGTGCAACTACAAAAGCAACATGGGATATCTTGCAAGTTACTCGTGAAGACACCCAAACCATTAAGCATTCAAACATCAAAAGCTCACTACTAGTTTTGAAACCTTAAGGTAGGAAGAAAATGAATTCTTTGATTGATTTTTATGCCAATTTGAGTGACATTGTCAATTTAAGTTTCAAAGGATGGGAGAAAATGAGTTCTTTGATTGACATTCATGCCAAGTTGAGCGACATTGTCAATTTAAGTTTCAACCTAGGAGAGAAAATACCAAAGAGAAAAGGTGGTTAGAAAAATTGAGATCATTGCCGGAAAGATTCCAACCAAAGGCTACCGCAATAGAAAAAATCTAAAACATTGACAAACTCGATGTGGAACAATTGGTTTGTAATCTTAAAACTTATGAGGCCTACATCAAGGTGATCCCCTCTCACCTAATCTATTTATTCCTTTTCTTGAGGCTTTCTCATGTTACCTTAATCACCTTAACTCATCCAACCTCTGTGTTGGAATCAACCTTCTATTCAAAGTTGTGTTGTCCTCTGTGATGCCAAAGAAAGCTTTAGTCATGTCTCGAGGCAATGTGTTATTCTCCAAAGTCATACATTATCTTCAGCCCTAATGTCCCTCATTGGTTCACACGTTTATTCACGGCTTTCTTTCCTGTCCCTCTCAAAGAGGTTGCAGATCACTACCTCAGGCTCCCTCTTAGAGTTGCTTCTAACAAAAAAGAGTGCTTCCGTTACATTTTAGATTACTTTTCACAAGAAGCTTCAAGGGTGGAAAGCACTTACTCTATCTCAAGCTGGAAAGCTACTGTTGGTTAAATCTATTCTTTCTATTTTACCTAACTCCCTTTGTACCACCTTCAAAATTCCTTTTGGTCTTTGTGATAACCTCACATCCTACATCTCATCCTTTTGGTGGAGCACTAGTGACAAAAAACCAAATTCCTGGTTGGATTGGTTCATTCTTTGTGTTCCAAAGATGGAGGGGGGACTTGGTCTTTGGGATTTTCACCTTATGAACCAAGCTCTCTTGGGCAAACAATGCTGGAGGTTACTCTCTAACCCGAATCTATCCATCTCAAAAGTCCCCAAATATTGCTCTCACTATAATCTACTCCATGTAAATGCTTCTTCCGGCTCCTCATGGGCTTGGAAAAGACACCTTTATGGTACGGATCTGATCAACCAGGGAGTTAAGTGGTGGGTGGGTAATGGTCACTCTTCCTCGGGTGGATTTCCCACTTAATTCTCTATTGCCTTATCCTGGCGATCAATCCCTCTTAAGAGCAATCAATCCCACCTTCAACAGTGACAAGTGATCAAAAGGTGATCCATCGGTCAAGGATCGCTTGAAATTGATTTTCATCGCTTGAAATTGATTTTCAAACAAAATGCTGAGATCGATAGGCAGTCGATTGGTTACTGATTGTTTCAAAATAATTCTTTCAACAGTAACTTGTGATAGATAGGCAACCATTTTCTTTTGGAGGAGATTGTATCTCAAAAATTTAGCAGTTGGAAGTCAAGGCAGCTCATTCTCTAGCCCGTGAAGGACTACTTCATTTTATCCTGGCTTAGCACTCTACATAGCTTCTAATTTTCCTCCGCTAGGGATACTGATTTGTCTCAGCCTTGATGCTTGCTACCATGGCCAGTTTCTGGTCTGGCTTTTATGTTTTGTTTTTGGCTTCACTTGGTCTGTACTATGTAAACTTTCTCTTTTAATGAAATTCTTTTATTCTACCGGAGGAAAAAAAAATTATGTGACTAATTTGCTTCTATCTAAGAAACAAAAGAGTGTTGCTTTCAATTTCTCATATGGGATGCAAAGAAGTCCAATGATAAATTGAGTTTGATCCCGAGATGATGATTCTAATTATAAAGCAATTCAAAAAAATAATCAAAAAAATAAGATTATTCTCAGAGAATCAACTCAAAAGAAAAGAACAGAAGCAATGACAAGATCAAAATTGGTTCTAAAACTGAGAAGAATGGAAAGGACTTGGAATTAATGCTATGAAGGTCAAGGGTATGGTCACATTGCACAAGAATATCCTAGTAAGAAAAGGACTTGGAATTAAACGATATGATTCGCCGTCTCATTGTAACACCTCTTTTGTAATCATTCGGTTATAATTGGCAAATGTAATAAGAGTAGGGATCTTTTATAGCTGCATCATCTTAAATCAATAGTCAGATTTTAAAAAAAACCAATTAAAGTAACAATAAAAAAAGCCCTCAAGACTTGGGCCTTACTGCACCTTGGACCAGTCGTGTGCCTTATCAAAGTCGCTTGGCCTGGAAACTACAAAGCGCAAACCTTGGGCCTAAATGGGACTTGGGCCTAGGCACACGCCTTATTGAAGTCGCGTGGCCTGGAACACTACGAGGCGTAAACCTTGGGCCTGGATGGGACTTGGGCCTAGACACATGCCTAGGCGCGCCTTTAATAACACTGGGTTATACAATGGATTGATTTGTAGCCATTGGCTGGTGGTTTTCATCTCAACTGGGAGGTTTCCCATGTTAAAATCCCGTGAATTGATAGAGATCAAATCATGAATTGGTCAATTGATTGATTGTTTGGAAATTGGTTGAATAGATCACTAAGTGTTTGATAATTTGCCTAAATGAATCATGTATAGATCAACAATTTAAGAAAAAGGATATCTATATATATGTAAACGATTCTATGGAGTCAATTTATGGAATCACCCTAAAATTTTGCATGACACTATGTAGGTATTAAATATTTTTCAAAGTTGAGTGGGGTCAATCGACACCACTCATAACCTTGATGTTAATGACCAAATATCAGAAGGAAGAAAGTTCAGCAAGATAAATATATATATAAAAAAAAAAAAAGCAACTAGCATTATGTGATAACTAAGACATACCTTGATGGGGACAATCTTCTCCCCATTGTACATATCTTGCCCTTCAAAAGATCGAAATTGTTGAGACTTTTCAAGGAATTCATATGTGTTGGACTTTTCAAGGAATTAAATGATAAGATTTTTTTTTTTTAAATCAAAAAGTCAGGAAATTTAGATTAGGAGATTGGAATTCCCACAAGACTTGGAGTTAAAAACTCCCTTTTGCTTAATATATAACTAACCTATCACCCGTGTTATGCACGGGATAATTATAAATATTTATATTTATTTAAATTTTTTTAGTATATAAATTATGTTTTTTAAGATTTTTTATAATACTAATTTAACAATCTTATCACTAACCATAGTGTATTGGAGAAATTAAAAAGGGTACTGCAGTAACTATGCACGGGTTGTATCTATAATTATCTGTATGAGGGTATTTTAAATGCTGATTAGACAATTTTGACCAAATCAATAAATTCATGCATGTGAAAAGACATGTGGATTGAAAAAATGTAATAAATGCTGATCATGGGATATATATGTGAATTATGATTTTTAAATGTCTTTTTTTTTTAAATGTCTTCTTTTGCTTTTTTCTTTTTTATATTATATTAAAGTTCAATATAATAATCATATGTGTTGAACTTTTCAATGAATTAAATATCTTGTTTTTTTATATTATATTAAAGTTTAATATTTTGATAATAATCATATGTGTTGGACTTTTCAATAATTTTTTTTTATGCTTGTTCTTAATGCATTAAATTGTTATTATGAGAGATATAATCATATGTGTTGAGACTTTTCAAAGAATTCATATGTGTTGGATTTCAAAGAATTTTTGTTATACTTGTTCTTAATGCATTAAAGTGTTATTATGAGGGTAAGACTTGGGAGTTAGAAGAAGTTAATAAATGCTAAGATTTTTTTTTTAAAACCAAAAAATCAGGAAATTTAGATTGGGAGATTGAAGCTCCCACAAGGCTTGGGGTTAAAAACCCTTTTTTGCTTAATATATAGCATAGATTAGTATATGACCCGTTATTTATAGGATAAAATAATATATTATTTATTAAAAATATGGTAGTTATATTTAATTTTTTTATATTTTATCTCCGTAAATAAAACTTTATATATAATATAAGCATTTTGTTTTAATGTTTTTTTACCATAACATATAATATAGATAGATTAAAATTGTTGTATTGACAATTAATAATTAAAATTACACTTTATTATAAAAAAAAATGACATAATTATAATATTTCACTATTTTATAATATAAATATATGAATTTTCAAAAATTATCATATTGGTTTTTGAAAGGGAAATAATTAAAAAAAATTAAAAACTTATTAAGTAAGAAAGAATCGTCGTAATATTTAAAACCGCTAAAATCACGGTTAAACTAACAAATCATTCAAACTAAATATGGTTTAGCTTAATTAGTTAGGTCAAAAGACCAACTAGCTTACATAAAAATTAATTAATAAAAACTTTTAAATTTTATTTTATTAAAATTTAAATTGTCACTAAATATGGAAAGCAATGTATTAATTAAAATTTAAAATTGACACAATATAAATTTAAAATTATAATAATCCATTCCATAATTTATAAGTTTTAAATACAAATTTAAAATTATCATAATTATCTCATAATTTTGTATTAAGGAACAGTAACAGTAACAGTAACAGTAACATTGAGATTATCAATATCTATATAATAAGGGAGGACTGTTTTTGAAAATGTCCCAAATGTATGAGAGATGAATCCTAAGTTCATCTCAATGGCTCAGATCAATAGATCTCCCGCCCAAACAACTCTTTGCTCTCTCTCCCACGTCTAGCTAAAACACATCTGCTCTCAGATCCGATCCTCCTCCTCCTCATCCCAAAAGCCTCTAATGCCTTACCTCTCCCTCTATACTTGACCAACGACATTTTCTTCACACTTTTCTTCTCTATCGAAGAGGCAGCGATTGGTTTTCCAGGTACGGCTTAATTGTTTTGTTTTTGGTTCTTTTGTTGATGAATTTTCCAGGTACGCCATTCGCGGATCGAATAACCACCGTCTTGGCGAAGGAAATCAAACCAAAATCCATTAGATTCGGAGAAGAAACTCGAGTCAGATCAGAGCGTTTCACGGCCATTGCGGTCGCGACCATACTTTTTGATTGATCTTTGATTCTCTAGCAAATGTGTTCATTCAAACCTAACAGATTCATAGCAAATGTGTTCATTCAAATTTTGATTTCTGCATCTCGATTTCTGGTTTGTATCTCTTTGATCCTAACATTATTTTCTAATCCGAACATTATTCAAAGTTTGTATTCAAAGTTTGATTTTTTTTTTATTTAGTATTCAAACAATCTGATCTATTTTTATAAATAAAAAAGTATTTGTAAATGGAAAGTATTTTGTTTTCCAAACTTAGAATCTGTTAGGTTCTTATTACAAATCTATACTAATATTCAATAGAACTAATACATAGTAACCACACATCAACTGTACCTTATTGCCAACAAGAGGTGAATCATCAGCAAACCATGTATCCTGCCTCTCTGTTTGGCAGTGAGCAAAACATGAATTTATGAATAACCCATTTTCCTTAGACGTTGAGAATCCTTCTAAGATATGATTTCTGAAGTCTGCTCCAAAGAATATACAAAATCTTTAATCAATTGATGAAATTTCTATACTACATTTTTAAGAAAGCTAATCAAATTTATTAATAGTCATGCCAGTTGAGTAATTTCTGTAATATGAAACCACCTTGCAGAAATTTCTGGATCTGTGATTCTGAACAACTTGCATGATTCATTTTGCAGTCACGCCAAATGCCATTAGGATCAGCTGATGCAGGAGCTAAACTGGCCTAGACCTGAATTGCGAAATGAAGAGACCTAATGTATCAAGTTTTTCATTTAACATGCTTAAAAGCAGTAACAAAGCAAGCCATTGTCAGTTGTCTTGCTGCATGAGTGAAACTCCAGGTGAACTAAATTTAGCAACCTCCACAGAAACAAGATATTACCTGCCATGAATCATAGGCTGCATTGAGAATAAATAGAGGGGTTTTGACATTGGCAATTAAGTTCTCAGGGAAGAAGCACTGTAATGGAAGAATCATATGAAAGTCAAAGTGAGTTTGAGAATGATGGGATTGAACAGAATTTGGTATTTTCTTATGCAATTAAATCTCTTGCATGTGCCAAGAAAATTGAAGGAACAGACTCACCGAAGTCGGATCAAGATTCTCAGTACAACTACTTGGAAGATTCTTTTAACAATTAGAAAGGCATGAATCTCTCGCTATTATAAATCCAGTAAGTTTGAGTTAAAATTAGACTGTCTTTTTGGGTATGTATTACTGCAGACTTTTGTGATACATAACGGATTATTTTGTTTGTTTGTTTGTTTGTTTGTTTGTTTTTATTTTTTATTTTTTATTTTTTTATTTAAGTTATGCAAATACACAATGAAATGAATTCATTTCGTAGTGTATCTTTTTACATCCATTTTTAGCTACCTTTGAATTAGAAGCAGCATATGAACTGAAATAATTGTTGGTTACTGATCAGTCAATGGATTAGATAGTGTTTTTCAACCAGTATAATTTTCATTGTGCTTTCCTTTTTTGCATTATATTTATACGTTACGTGGAATCCATTCTTTAAAATTTAACGATTCCACATCTAATAACGAGGAACTAACACATAGCTTCATCATTTGCGTAAGTCTAGATATGGAAACCTTTCTCTTCACCACGGAATCTGTCAATGAAGGCCACCTTGACAAGCTCTGTGACCAAGTCTCAGATGCAATTCTGGATGCTTGCCGAGAACAAGATCTGGAAAGCAAAGTTGCCTATGAGACGTGCACAACAACCAACATGGTCATGGTCTTCGGTGAGATCACAACCAACCCAAGCACTGGAAGCGCAACACTACCATCGCCATGGCTGGTATCTTGCTCATCTACATCCCCATCGCCATGAAATCTACCCAACTCGAGGTCCTCTCTCTCTGTCTCAGAACCCACATTTCATTTTGATTGTTTTACTTTGGCAAGATCTGAGTTTTTACTTCGACGATACAATGTTTAATTGCAATTAGGTTTTGGGTTTTGTTCAAAAAGCTAATCTCGATTTTTCCTCATCTGGGTTTTGCAATTTTTATTGTTGTTGTTATCAAAATTGATGATGAGTAAAATTTTATAGGATTAATTATCTGTTTGTGTTCGATGTCATTGTTTCAGTGTACATTGATGCAAGTTTTGGTGTATAGAAATTGGTCTAATACAGAGGTCTGTTTGGGAGTAATAAAAGTCCCATGATATTGATATGAAATTACTATACACTTTCGGTTTTATTGTTATTTATAAAGATGGGTCGAATTGAAGATGGGTTGAATTTTAAAACAATTTAAAAATGGTTGCTATACACTTTCGGTCTAATTGAAGATGGGTCGAATTTTAAAACAATTTACAGTAGTTTAAAAATAGTTTAGAGCAGTTTCTAGATGTGAAATTTACAGTTAAATTTGAGGGACATTCTTAGAAAATGAGTGGAAACAGAGGCATCAGTCATATTCTCAATTGGGTTGTCCTCCGATCCGAGTCGAGTAGCAGAGCAGTAGAAGAAGAAGTAGTTGATTCAGAATCAATCAATCAATCAATCATCATCAATGGCGTTTATGAAGGGAGAATCGCTGGTGGCGAAACTGGCAGTCCTGGCAAAGTATGCAGTGCTTCCTGGAGCCATGGTGGCTGCTCTGATCTACTCTCCTCCCGACTACTCTTCTTCCAAGAAACACTCCTCCTCCTCCTCCTCCAAGTAGATTATGGATCTACATCTCTCCTTCAATTTCAACGGTTCGCTTCCTCTCTTTTTCACTCTCAATTCATCCATCAATTTTCTCTCTTATCTTAGGTTTTCTAATAATCTCTATGTTGTTTGATTTGAGAATACAACATATGTCTAAGAATTTTGTTTCTATATGCAGACCCTAAGATTATTATGCTTCTCTAAGATTATTTTAGTTGGAGATTGTTGTTTTCATGTTGCCAAGTTTATGAGATTTTCATAAGATAGGAGACATAAACATAATTATCACTTAGGTAATCTAATCTCCAGACCTTGCTCAATTTTTTACCCAAATTTCAGGGAAAGCTTTTATTTGATTAATGTTAGAGTTGTAAATTTGAAAACTACAAATCATGTTGAAAATTTGATTTGGGTAAAAAATGTTTAGAACTCAATTTGGTGTAAGTTTGATTCAAGGAGTGGAGATGTGTTTTCAGTGATTTTTTACTCAAATTTAAAATTAATATAGGTTTATGTCAAGGGTTGGATATATGTTTAGGTGTTGTAGTTACCATGCTTATTACAGTTGTAGTTCATTGTTTTGCAGTGTTATATGGGTTTAATGGAATTTCAGTTATTGTGCCAATATCTTAGGAAGGATGTCCTATGGCGTGGTCCCATTTCATGACACTCTTACAGTTTCTGTCGTATTTTTAAAACAATTTAAAAATGGTTACTATACACTTTTGGTCTAATTGAAGATGGGTCGAATTTTAAAACAATTTACAACAGTTTAAAAATGGTTTAGAGCAGTTTCTAGATGTGAAATTTACAGTTAAATTTGAGGGGCATTCTTAGAAAATGATAAAAGTGTGATGAAGCCTCTTCTTCTGCAATGTGTGCTTTTAATAAAAGAATAGATGTGTATGATGTTATAAATGAAAATATAGCACATAACATCTCAGTGTTAGCCAACATATATTTATGCCCAGTAAATTGATTTCCCAAAGAGTTAAAACACAACTTGAACTTTGTCGAAAACAGACTTGCCTGGATTCTCATGCAGGTAAATCTCCAACAATGAGAGAACACGAAGTTTGAAGAGCAAGAGCTGGGATTGAGCAGTTTCACCCCCAGCTTGGTTCTTACGCTCTTTCAAAAATTTTGCAATCCATGCGGAACATTGCATCATCATCCATTTCCCCATCAGAGTCATCAGAAGCTTCGGGATGTTCTTTGTCAACTGCCTCAAGTCCACCTACTACTTCAGAATCATCTGTCTGCAAGTTTTATTGTTATTTATATAGATTTTTATTTTTTTAATTTTTTTTATGTAGTTTACTTCAGAATCACAAAGTTCGGGCTTTTCAGTGCACTTGATAAAGATGTCATTAACATTCTTAGCTAGGAAAATTACAAATGAACCTTTGATTAAATTAGTCTTCTATTTGATATCAGTAGCCTCATTGCCATAATAACTACTTCATAAATTATTTGTTCCTTAAATTTGATGCTGCAGTCAATTTTGCATTATTTAATAAATTATTTTGTATAAGCATTATTTGACAATTTTCCATTTTCCATTATTTTGCAGTCAATTTTCCATTTTTATAAGCATTATTTGAATTTTCCTGTTTAAGTCATTTTATATTTGAATTTTACATTTTATATTTTCCCTTATTATATAAATTCAAAAACCCTCTTCACTTACTTGACAATATGTTAAACACGTTTTTTTATTTTATTTTACTGTTTTTGTTGAATTTTCTTTCTTTTGGGTCAAAAAATAAGTTTTTGTTAAAGTTTTCATTGCCTAAGTTGCAACACATTTGCATAAGTTTTTTCCTGAATGACCTTATCTTATTTTTGCTTTCTTTCTTTTTGGGCCCATGATTTTATCAATACATTTGCAAAGGTGCAATTTTTTAATGGACCTATTTTGAATGAAATAACTTTCCATACATTTTGGTGATTTTTTTATTATAGAGCCAATGCAAATAATGCTTATTTTGAATTTTGTCTGAGAACATTTTGTTTTGCTCTGAAGTCTATTGTGTAGTGTTCTGCTTTGCTTAATTTGATGGAAGGGTTGTGATGGTGAGATAGTGGCAAATGGTTGTGTTCAAGAAATACTGTATGAAGTTCTGACACAGTTGATTCTTATGCTATGAATGAGAAGAATATACAAATGAAGCATATTTTTGTTGCATATTTTTGTACATGGTGCAACTCAATTCTACAATATTACGTGTATTTAGAACTAGAAAGATAGGCCGGAATAGTCGTCCTGAAAAATGTATTAGGTCCGAGAGAAGGTTGAGAATTAGAAGAAGTAGAAAGTGATTAAGCATAATATTATATTGTGAATTCAATAGTTTTAAACTGCACTTATCGTCAGATGATTTTTTGTGAGAGCTGTCATAGGGGCATCCGTCAATGGCAAAGCCCCGAAAGTGACTTATAAACGGTGCATGAGCCCAAATGATTTTAGTTTTTCCACCATTCGTGGCCCAACTATCTCCGTCCCATATAGTTGCCATTAGTTGCATTGGTTGTGTTGGGAAGCCAACTCCATTGTGTCCATTGTTCTTGAAAACTCGAATGAGATATTCATCACAAAATAACTGTTGGGGGGAAAGGCGATTAACAAAATAAGTTAGAACTCTAACAGATTGTGATTTAAGGAGTGATATCATTTTCAATTTTGATGTTTTTGTGTTTTCAAACCATATATGGATCCTCTGCTCTCTACTCCCTTTTCCTTTTAAAAAGACATTCGTCTGGACTCTGATGGGCTTCCCTTTTCTGTTGCCCAAGAACTCAAAATCCAATTCATTATCTTCCGATTTCAACTACCAAAAGAAAGAAAAAAAAATGATTTACATTATGTTATCAATGACACCTTTTTGCAGGAGTTTCTTGCGTTGTAAATGTGAACTTACATAGAAGGCTGTTACGACTCCTCCGGAGTCATTGGCTGGTAGCTTAATTCCAGATCCTGGTTGGTGAACAAACATCATTGTCACAAAGAATAAATCTTGGCTCTATATATTATAGCTTGGTTAACAGCTAAAATTTGAACACACTTTCGAAATGTGCTATGAACTAAGACACAATCTATTTGAAACAAGTTGATGAGCTTTACTCTTCCATTATTTGTTTGTTTGTTTGTTTGTTTTTTCTTGCGCATTTTAATTACAACATGGAATATTTTGGTGATTGTACACTTAGAAAAGCTTGAAAATAGATGTGTTATTCTATAATTTTTCTTTTTGGATGATTATTCAGTAGTCCTAGAGTATTCTATAATTTTCCATTTTTTTGATAGAATGTATATTTGGGGAAAGAAATGGAGATTATGAATGAGATAAATGGAAAGTGAAAAATTTAGTAAATTCAGTTTACATGGCACCTGATATGTAATTTCAATAATAAGGAAATACCGCTATGTAATGAGTTGGACTTATCAGATAATTTTAACGAGTGACAAAAAGTGGGGTAAGAGACGACCACTGGATTCATTGAGAGAGAGCCCGATTTCTCTGCCTTGATGAAATGGCAAGATATGTTGAGCCCGATTTCTCTGCCTTGATACATGTATAAGACTTGATCTATGCAAAATAAATTTTTTTAGCTAAAATTTGTACATATAAAAGGCTCTGATCTATCCAAATTGATGATCATGATAAAGAGGTTGAAGAGTGTGGCAAAGAGGTCGAAGAAGTACTTGGAAGAGGCACATACAACTCTGTTTTATTTTTAATATTTTGATGTTTTTTTTTTTTTTTGTGATGATGATGAACGGATAGGATTTGGTGATTATGTTGTTAATGAACAAATAAGATTAGGTACGTGTTTGGGTATGATTTGGATTGGTGTTTGTGTTTCCAAACTGGTGAGCAACTTTGTGTTTGTGTTACGAAGGTAAGAATGAAAGGAGATGTGAAGTTGCTAAAAAATTAGTAGAGCAACTTTATTGAAATATTTAGGTGGGTTGAAAGAGCCGTTTTTTTTTTTTTTTGACTCATTTTGTAGTATGGTATACAAACTAATCCTTGGGTTTGAAATAATAATTGATTCTCATGAAATGGTTTTCAAATGGTTTTTAAGATATTCTTAAGTGATTTTTCAAATGGTTTTCAATGTTTCATTGTGTTGGATTTGTGTTATTATTATTATTATTTTTATATTTTTGTTGATTAGGTTGTGTTTCTAAGATTTCGGTTTCGATTTGTGTTTGTATTTCTAAGATTTCTGTTTGATTTTGTGTGATTAGGTATGCATTCAATGGAACCACAGAAAAAGTTGGAAACAAAGCTTAAGAGACATAAAGCATTGGAACAGAGCATTGAAAATCATTATGTTTCTTTTCAATCAAAGCAAAAGAGACCCATCAATTTGGATTTGTGTTTCTAAGATTTGGATTTGTATTTGTTTTTCTAAACCTTAAATTGATGTGTTTGTGTTGGATTTGTGTTTTTAAACCTTAAATTGATATGTATTTGGATTTCTCTTTCTTTTTTTGTGTTCTGTTTCTTTTTTCATTTTTTTATTTATGCATCTTTCAATTTATATGGGTTGGTGTTAAGTTATGTTATGTATTTGGGTTGGTGTTTTTAAACCTTAAACTGATATATATTTGTTTTTCTTTTTTGTGTTGTCAGGCGAGGGTCTTGACATTGGTTTGTGGGGACTGTTGACATTGGTTTGGGTCTCAACATTTTCTTATTTATTTATTTTTTCTTCAACCCGTATGTCTTTCATGGGTCATTATTTTTGTTTCATTTTATTTTATTTCTATAATCCAATTTAAATTTTCACTCATAATTCATGGACTATTTCTTCATCCATGTTGAAGACATGGTGAAAGAGTAAGAAAAGAGATAGTGGTCGGTTTTCTTAATTGTGTTGCGCATTCAAATGCTTGGCCACTATCACATCTTTATTTATTTTATGTGCTATTCAAATTGTGTTGATATATTATTTTATTTTTTTTCAATAGGAATGCAAAATGTGTTGATATATTATTATTTTTTTCAATAGGAATGAAAAAAAATTATATGAAAGACAGACCCCGCAAATGACTGATGGCTTCTTCTTCCTACTGACAAATTGTCTTTCAACACAATTTTTTTCTTCCTAAAGACAGACCCCACATGAATATATTAAATTTTAAGTTTTTTTTTTTGGTTAATTTTTCCTAAATTTTAATGATACCTACAATTATTCAAACAAAACTGGCTTATGTGTGGTGGCAGCATACACTATTTCTAATATATTCATGTTCCCCATGATTAATTAAATGTTGAGGATGCATTAAATTAATTAATTAATTGACATTATTTACACTGAACATTATAACTACATTTTAATACCAACATTATTTACACCGAACATTATTTACGCCACGGGCATACACTAGTATCTATATATTTTACAAAATAATAATTTTAAGGAGAGATATTATGAGGGTTCCAAAATCTTATATAAAATTATTTTTAAAATCAAAACCTCTATGTGGGATTGTAAAATAAAAATCAAATGGAAGCTAGTCAATCGGAATTTTCTTAATTGTTTAAAATTAAGAAAATCAAAAAAAAATAGTATGAGATATTAATTATGAGGTTTCTCACTAAAAATCTATTTTTGCTTATATAAGTAAAAGCATAAGATTCACTTTAAGTAAATGAAACAATTCACTTTTTTCTTCTTTTCTCAATGTGAGATTGTAAAATAAAAAATAAATGAAAGCTAGCCAATGAGAATTTTCTTAATTGTTTAAAATAAAGAAAATTCAATAATTTATATAAATTGAAGCATAAGATTCATTTTATGTAAGTCAAACAATTCATTTTTTTCCTTATTTTTTCGATGTGAGATTATAAAATAAAAAGTTAAATAGAAACTACGCAATAAGAATTTTCTTTATTATTTAAAATTAAGAAAATTTAATAATTTAAAAATGATGGTTTGGGACTCTTACAAATCTTCTCTCTAAAACCATCATTTTCCTTATATAATATATAAGTGAAATAACTCACTTTTTCTTTCTTTTCAAGATGTGAGATTGTGTAAAATAAAACTTAACAATTATTTGGACAGGAAGTTTATGTCGAATCAAGCAATCTCAGCCGCTTAATCTTTAATTAGATCAATCTTTAATTTATTTCGAATCAAACAAATCTAACCAATATATTTTGATAAAACCGTTAAAATCGCGATTAAACCAGCAAATCAATCAAACCGAAAACGATTTACCCTACCGGCTAGATCAAAGGACCAATCAACTTATACAAAAATTAATTAATTAAAACTTTTAAATTTTATTTTAATTTTAAAATTTAAATTATCTTGAACTGAAACATACACAACATTACAATATTAAATAGGAGCATAGGATTTATATAGCCTCCGTTTGGGAAGTGGGTTGGCTTTTTGACTTTTTGGCTTTTTTGACTATATGAGCCTGGGCTCAAAAGCTTAGTTTGGGAAGGGCTTTTGACTTTTTGGCTTTTTTGATTTTTTTTGTGAGAGAAGAGTGTAATGATTATGGGGTTGGATGGGATGTTTTGTCTGTTGTGACTCATGAGCCTATTCTGTCTTTTATGGCTCATTGAGTCAAAAAAGCCCAATGAGCCCTTGCCAAACCAACCCATAGTGAAACAACTCATTTTTTTCCTTCTTTTCCTGATGTAGGATTGTAAAATAAAAGTTAACAATTGTTTGAACGGGAAGTTCATCTTTAATCAAGCAATATCAGTCATTCAATTTTTAATAAGGTCAATCTAATTTATTTCAAATCAAACAAATCTAGGCAATATATATTTTGATAAAACAGCTAAAACTGTGGTTAAATCAGTGAATCAGTCAAACTGAAAACGATTCAGCGTAATTGGCTGAGTCAAAAGACCAACCAATTTTAAAAAAAAAAATTAATTAATTAAAACTTTTTAATTTTATTTTAAAATTTAAACCATCTTGAACTAAAATATGCACAATACTACAATATTAAATGAGAATATAAGATGATTCACTTTATATAAGTAAAACAACTCACTTTTTCTTTATTTTCTCGATATAGGATTGTAATTTTTTTTAAGTTAAATATTATGAGAGTTTCAAAATCTCATACAAAATTATTTTTAAAATCAAAACCTCTACATGTGATTGTAAAATAAAAATTAAATGGAAGCTAACAATGAAAATTTTCTTAATTGTTTAAAATTGAAAAAAATCAATAATTTATATAAATGAGAGTATAAGATTCACTTTATGTAAATGAAATAATTCACTTTTTTCTTTTTTCCCAATGTGGGATTGTAAAATAAAAGATAAATGAAAGCTAGCCAATGAGAATTTTCTAAATTATTTAAAATTAAGAAAATTCAATAGTTTAAGAATGAGGGTTTAGAGTTTCTAGAAGGCTTCTCCCCTCAAAACCCCCTTTATAAAATTCACTTTATATAAGTGAAACAATTCATTTTTTCTTTCTTTTCTCGATATGAGATTGTAAAATAAAAATTAACAATTGTTTAGGTTAAAAGTTTATTTCTAATTAAGCAATCTTAATTTTTTAGTTTATTTTGAATCAAACAAATCTAACCAATATATTTTAGTAAAATTAGCAAATCATTCAAACCAAAAACAATTTAGCTTAATCAGTTAGGTCAAAAGACCAACCAGCTTACACAAAAATTAATTAATTAAAACTTTTAAATTTGATTTTAAAGTTTAAACTGTCACTAAATATGGGAAGCAATCTATTAATTTAAATTTAAAATTGACACAATATAAATTTAAAATTATAATAATCTATCCCATAATTTATAAAATTAAAATTATCATAATTATCTCATAATTTTTGTATTAAGGAGCAGTAAGATTAACGTTGAGATTATCAATATATCTATATATTTTAAACGAACACTTTTAAGGAGAGATATTATGAGAGTTTCAAAATCTCATACAAAATTATTTTTAAAATCAAAACCTCTATGTGAGATTGTAAAATAAAAGCTAACCAATGGGAATTTTCTTAATTATTTAAAATTAAGAAAATCCAAAAAAAATAGTATGCGATATTGATCATAAGACTTCTCACTAAAAATCTTTTTTGCTTATATAAATGGGAGTATAAGATTCACTTTATGTAAGTGAAACAAGTCACTTTTTATTTCTTTTTTCGATGTGAGATTGTAAAATAAAAAGTAAATAGAAGCTAGCCAATGAGAATTTTTTTAATTGTTTAAAATTAAGAAAATTCAATAATTTTAGAATGAGAGTTTGGAGCTCATAGAATGCTTCTTCCTAAAAATTATATTTTCCTTATATAATAAATAGATCAATTAAAGAGATGATATCATCTAAATAAGTCAATAAACTAATAAATTGTTCATTTTTTATTTATTTATTTTTTGTACCTAAAACAAGCCTTAGCCTTCAAATAAATATCAGTGATTCTAGTATACTTTTTTGATCTAAACATTTAGGTTATTTATGCAGAAACCCCTAAACTATTATTAATTATCACTTTGACTTTTTAAACTTTAAAATAATCAATTGATATTTTAAACTTTAAAAAAAAAATTACAATTAGACTTCCTTAACTATCAAAATGTATCACATACACCCCTGCCTTTATCCTTCAACCATGAGTAAATCGTAAGATTCAAGATCATGTACCATGATTTTAATTATTTTATTACTAAGTAGTGAGATCCCATGAATTATTATAAAGTATCATTTTAATTCCTTAAACTATTATGAAATATTATTTTAATCTTTAAATTATAAATGTACAATTACGCCCTTCAACAATCAAATGGTCACACACTCTTTGATGTTGTTAATGAAAACAGTGAAATGACCAAATTATCTCATCTTTTCTATATCTCACATACCTGTTATCTCTTTGAAATCTATTAGAAATCATTACAACTTTTTAAAATATTTTTTTTCTCTTTTAAATGGGGTGGGGAGATAAGGGTACAGACATAGGGGGTTTTATTAATAATAATAATAATAATAATAATAATAAATTGCAATAATATTTTATGGATTTCAAAGAGAGAACAGTCTGTTAATATAAAAAGAGGGGCAATTTGACTATTTAATTTTTTTTTATTAATGACATCAGGCTATGTATGTGACAATTTAATAGTTAAAATGGTTAATTGTATACTTCTATTGTTCATTGGGTCAAATGATACTTTATGATAGTTTAGTGGGAGTAAAATGATACTTCATAATAGTTTAGTGGGTAAAATGATACTGGGAGTGCGGGATATTTTGGTAATTAAACGTGTTCTATTAACGTAAATAAGTGGTTATACAATATCAATATTTTAGGGAGTTTGTTTGTGCATTTTTTAAATTTAAGGAGTTAAAAGTGATACTTGACAATAAGAGTCTCCATGTAAATACACTATTCTTTTTCAAAAATGCTTCGTAGCTCAAGATTCCTAAGGCTCGAGTGGCCCAAAGTTTCAAAATGACATCGTTTTGAAACTTTTTTTTTCTTTCTTCTTCTCTAAAACTGGTTTGAGAATAGGCGAGAGAAACATAGGAGGAAGAGAGAAGAAGAAAAAAAAGAGAAAGGGAACAGAGGAGGAAAATTCTTGCTAGGTTTTGTTGCTTTCTGTGAAAATTCTTGCTTCATATATCTAGGATCTGGGTTAGAGGTAAATAATTTGATGATATGCAGCTTCAGTGTTCATGGGCATTCTTTGGAAAAGAGGATGACCCACCTACCATGGAAGCTACTCTGTAAGTGTTAGCATCAAATTGAACACTGAAACCACAAACACTTGGAGTGCAAAAGGTTGAAACTTAACTCAAAATCTGTTACGACCCAAACCCGCCCCTAAAAGTTTGGTCCATGACCAGCCTGTGATTAGTCCTCAAAACAAAATTTCATAATAATATCTATTCAATTACGGGGCCTTAAAGCGAAAGTAAATACCAACGTAGATAAAATGCCCATTGAGCTTGTGCATACATGAAGATTTAGATTAACTTAAGCAATTAAATACGCTTCCTAAATTTACAATAATCACAGAATTATGCCGATCTCACACACACACTTACATAAGACTCAATAAATTACATATTTCCCAATACAAAAATTAAGGCCTCAACGCGGAGGCGTAACTCGGTTGGTTTGACAAAGAGACGGACCTCGATACAATTCTAGTGTTGATCCCCGATGGCTCACCTACATATATAAAATAAAAGGGGTGAGTTAACGCCCAGTGAGTAATATTAAAATAAAGAGGTTAATGAATGATGTCCTTAACATTAGAATTACACATTTCACAATTTAAAAACGTATCATAAATTTTTTCAAAACAGCCGTTTATCGTATCATAAACCATACCCTTTCAAGTGGAACACATAATGGAACTATTACAAAACATTTTACGTGGTACGCCCACTTAGACAAAAGATTAGAAGCACGTTTTAAAATAGGACATCCATTCATGCAGATAAAATACCACATCATAACATGAGTCATACAACGATGTCAAAACCTTTGTATTCATATCATATGTTATGAACGACCTCGGGTCCATGTATAACAAAACGGCATCGGGCCCAATCATATATCAAAACGACCTTCGGTCCAAACGTATCATATCGTGTCATTGTATCTGATCATGGAGTAGATGGAACATCGACATGTCTCCACCTCTCCTTGGGCCCAATTCATGTATGTATAGACTCAAGAGGTGGCTCATACGGATTCTAGAGGTGACTCACACCGTAGCACTTAGTTCCGTACAACACTTTGTTCCATATCAAAATGATTAGGTCTTAAAGACCGAACAATTCATACCATGCCATAGCATAAGCGGAACAGATAAACAAAACGGCCTTGGGCCCACCATATGATATGATAAACAATTCACAGTTCTTATTCATGACTCATTTTACTTTTCTTGGAAACTTGTGTATTTTAACAAAATACGACATTGAGAGAATCATGTCACACATTATCAAAATATGATATTTAGAGAATCTTGTCACACATTAATCAAATAGATAATGAAAACATATCTTTACTATACTATTACTCACAGTGCTGGGCCTCAGGTAACAAAGGGGACGATGTCTTCATTGACCTACAAACACAATGCACATAGCATAAAATGAGAATAAAACCAAATCCCTTTCTTGTTCTTTAATCAATTAGCCATGGTGATTCTAAACTCATTACTCCTTAATAGGTCATAATCCGAGTCTAGGAAAATAGGAGGAATCGAAAGGAAAATGGTTTAGAAGAAGAAATGGTATAACACCGGTAGACAGAAAGTGAACAATCGTCACTATTTTGGGCATAACTATTTGTGTACTTAGAATTTTGGAGTGAAACCACCACCATTAGAAACTAGACTTCCCGGGCTTGAATTTAGGCTCAAGAATCATTTAAAACGAAGTCCGGATGCAAGAGATATGCGTATTTAAAGTTAGTCGATCAGGGTTGTCCCGCACGTGCGGGACCACGTGCTTTTTAGTAGAATCAAATTTGGGGCTGGAAATGGACTGCTACAAGTGTGGGAAGACCCACTGCACGTGCGGCTCTGGGCCAATTCTGCTGTCCGAAATTCTAGTTTATTCCAACACTTGTTTCTTCCATTTTCAAAGCTTGGGTCCAACTTAAATCATTCAAAAACATGTAAAATTAATAGAAAACATGAGATTATGGTTGTTTTCTAAATCAAAATACCAAAAATACCATGAATCTTTAAGCAAAGAAGATTAAAGTCTTTATTTAGTTCTTTATCAAACTTTTCCCAAACTTTCTCTTCTAAACTCATGTAGATCTTCACCTCATATATGGTTAACCATACAAGCCCTCAAGATTAAGGTTCAATATCTCATAATCAACTTCAAGATAAGCAAATGTAAGGAAATTGACTCTTAAATTAAGCAAATCTATAGAATCAAAGTTCAATTCCATGAAGAGATCCCATTTAAACTTGTATTTCTCAACCCCAACTCAATTAGGTGTTTACTCTTCATCTTAGATCATAAATTTAAACAAATAATAGGTCTATCTTAAGAGATTAAGTTGATTACACATACCTTGAGCCAATCTCTTAAATTCTACTTTAATTTCATCAATTTCCCCATCTTTCTTCTTCATTCTCAAGCTTTCTCTTCCTTTCTTGCTTCTCTCTTGCTCTCTCTCCAGATTTTTCTTTCCCTTCTCTCTTTTGTTGAGTCTCTCTCTCAACCTTAGATATTTTTGGCTCCCATATGTTGAGTTCATTCATATTATATATATATATATAAGCTTAACACAAATAGGGATAGCCAAACGCACCCTTACTAATCGTACAAAATCAAATTTAATTAAACTTCTCAGATGACTCTAAAAATTATGCTGATCATAAATATGTACTCCGTTCTGATTTCTGAAACCTCTAAGGCCTTCAATTTGCAGTGCAAAGTTAACCACCCAAACATTCCTTAACGAATCTGACGAAATAAATTTCCAATTAATTTTCCCAAATAGCTCTAAAAATTCCCATTAACATATCTATGTACTCAATTCCGATTTCTGAACCTATAAAGGTCGTCAATTCCAGTTTTAGGGTCATAACTCATCAGATAATTCTTCAATTCGAACAGATATAATCAATTTGAAGCACATTACCCATAGGTAAACAAAGATAATTCCTTATACGCATTTTGGGGTCGTTACAAAATCATTCGAATTTCTTAGCAATTCAAGTTTTTAGAACACAGAATTGAAAACCCATACAATGAAATTGAAAGAAAATGTCAAAAAATTAAATACAATCAAGTCAAAGAAACATGGGATAAGTCAAAATCATTATAATCAAAATAAAAATTTCCAATTTTTTGAAATCAAAAGAGACATTTCATTGAGGAGAAAAGGACCTTGGATTCATTAGTGATGATTTGATTGCTAGCAGCCATTGATGAGTGATCTTGAGGAAGATGAAGCTTTGAGAGGGTCATATAGATTGCAAGTGAAGAATAAGAGAGAGGAGTGAAGCTCTGTGTGATGGTGGTGATTTTGGAAATTCCTTGTTTTTGAGTTTGGGAACAAATATATCGGATAACCCCTCCTGTTGGTGAGATCTTTAGGAACACATGATCTCCGAGAGTCAAAAGCAAAGAATGAAAGAGGGAGGTGGACGAAGAAGAGAGATTGAGCACAATAGAAAGTTGAGTAGAAAAGTAAATTCGGGCGACTCGGGCCATAAAGTTTCGAGCTACGTAGCGGGGTTGATTCTTTTTAGGGTAAATTACACTTACCCCTCAACTATTGTTCAGTATCACTTTACCCCATAAACTATCATTTAATATCATTCTACCTCCCTCAACTAAAAAATACTACATTTTTCTATATTGAATTATCAATTTGTATCAATGTAAACATTTTGTTAAGGATCCATTACATCAATAAAAGCACAAGCAGGATCCTATGCATTAAACCCATTCAGTCATCATCACCAATATTAAGAAAAATTGTATTTACAATCATTTAATTGGTTATAATATATATATATATATATTGCTAAAAGAGCCAAAAAATATGTCATGACCTAACCCCAGTGGCTTAGGGCTGGAATCGCAACTTACTAAATAATTTTAATTGTAACAAATTAAATTGAGCAAGCGGAGGCAAAATAGAAGTAAGAAAATAATTAAATAGAAATTTTAATTCATTCTACTATTTTAATAAAAGAAAATACATCTATGGGGTTTTTATTATTTTATTATTCAGTGACCGGCCCTCAGTAAAACACAAAAGGAAGAAAAGAAAAAAACAAAATAACGGATCATCATCAAATTCTTGTGCGGGTTCCATTACATGAGGTTACGGGTCTTCCTTACATCTCGTCACCTGGAAGGGTAACAGCTATAAGCACATAGTAGAGTGAGAAATATTATGTCAAGAATATAGGGAACATAAAATAACCATGGATAGTTAGTTAAACTAAAACATTTATATAACTTAATTTGAATAAACAAATTATTCAAAGTGGTAGAAACTGAAATATAAAAATTATGTAAATAAATAACCATAACCACAGTACAGAACATAAGTCACATAAGTGACAATCAGAACAGAGGTCAATGGATCCATGACAAACAGAAGACCACAAAGTGGCCAAACAGAGGCTAATGGTTATTTAAGTCTCCCAAGGCATGAGACTCCCGTGCTGGTACTTATAGAAAATAATTGTTTACAAAACCATTGTCAATAATTTCTAAAAGTTAAACAAACATATCCATGGGTTTCAATATAAGCAAATGGAGTTCAGAAAATAATTAACGTAATTGAAATATAAATATAAGTTATAAAACATAACTTGTATAAAATAAATTATAGTGATTCAAAACATACGTAAAATATATTATGGTGACTCAAGGTATAACATAACTCACCTTAATATTGACCCTTAGCCTTTACTTTCCACTATCACAAACCTTCTTACTATTAGTTTCCTACCTCCAGTATCTTGCGTGTTTTTCCTCTCTTGTTTCACACTGATCTGGCGCAACTCCTCCCTATTTATAGGGAGGCAATAGTGCCATTAGGCCAACACGTGTCCACAACCCAAATCCCCTTAGATTTTGATCATAAATCTCCATAGGTTGATGCTTATCTAATTAACATTTGCGGTAATTATACTTTGGCCCAGTTCTTTAACATAATTATATAAACAAACTAATCCCTAATTAAATCACACTTTATCGCATACCAACAGAAAATTAATTAATTATTTTATTATTATTATTATTATTATTATTGTGATTGGTTGTGGTATTAATTAAATATTTAGGGTGTCGCATTTCTCCCCTCCTAAATAGAAGTTTGTCTTCAAACTTGACGTATCTTAGTTTTCGAAAAGGTGCGGGTATTTGGCTCACATTTGATTTTCTGTTTCCCACGTAGCTTCTTCGATACGGTGATTTCACCACAAGACCTTTACATGGGGTATAGTCTTATTTCTGAGAACCTGATCACGACGATCGATAATCTGCACTGGTTGCTCTTTATAGAGAGGTCCTCTTGGACTTCCAAGATCTCATAGTCGACGACATGTTCTGGATCTTGGAGGTACCGTCGGAGCATCGAAACGTGGAATACATTGTGGACATTGGACAGTTCAGGTGGCAGTACAAGGCGATATGTAACAGGACCAATCCTTTCCTTATCTCGAATGGTTCGATGTAACGTGGGTTTAACTTTCCTCATTGTCCAAATCGGATAACCCTTCTTGTTGGTGAGATCTTTAGGAACACATGATCTCCTATTTGAAATTCCAAATCCCGTCTCCGTGTATCGACATCTCCTTCCATACATAGCTTCGTACGGTGTCATTCCAATGCTTGCTTGGTAGTTGTTCTTATAGGCGAATTCCACTAAAGGTAGGTGCTCATCCCAATTACCTTTGAGGTCCAACACGCATACACGTAACATGTCTTCTAAAGTTTGGATTGTTCTTTCCGATTGCCCATCAGTTTGCGGGTGATAAGCAGTGCTAAACTTCAGTATAGTCCCCAAAACCTCCTGCCATTTGTTCCAGAAGTGAGACAGGAAGCGGGGGTCTCGGTCAGATACGATTGAAATTGGAATGCCATGTAAACGAATAATTTCCTTGATGTATAAAGTGGCAAACTATTATTATTATTATTATTATTATTATTATTATTATTATTATTATTATTATTATTATTATTATTATTATTATTATTATTATTATTATTATTATTATTATTATTATTATTATTATTATTATTATTATTATTATTATTATTATTATTATTATTATTATTATTGTGATTGGTTGTTGTTTTAATTAAATATATAGGGTGTCACATTTCTTCCCTCCTAAATAGAAGTTTGTCTTCAAACTTGATGTACCTTAGTTTTCGAAGAGGTACGGGTATTTGGCTTATATTTGATTTTTTGTTTCCCTTGTAGCTTCTTCAATATGGTGATTTCACCACAAGACCTTTACATGGGGTATAGTCTTGTTTATGAGAACCTGATCACGACGATCAAGAATCTACACTGGTTGCTCTTCATAAGAGAGGTCCTCTTGGACTTCCAAGTTCTCATAGTCGACGACATGTTCTGGATCTTAGAGGTACCGTCGGAGCATCGAAACGTGGAATACATTGTGGACATTGGACAGTTCAGGTGGCAGTACAAGGTGATATGTAACAGGACCAATCATTTCCTTATCTCGAATGGTTCGATGTAACGTGGGTTTAACTTTCCTCGCTGTCCAAATCGGATAACCCCTCCTGTTGGTGAGATCTTTAGGAACACATGATCTCCTATTTGAAATTTCAAGTCCCATCTCCATGTATCTACATAGCTTTTCTGGTGGCTCTGAGCAGTACAAAATTCGTTGTTAGATGAGTTGGATTTTCTCACTTATGATTTTCACGATCTCGGGGCCTAATAGTTTCCTGTCTTCGACTTCCGCCCAACACAGAGGTGATCGACATCTCCTTCCATACAGAGCTTCGTACGGTGTCATTCCAATGCTTGCTTGGTAGTTATTCTTATAGGCGAATTTCACTAAAGGTAGGTGCTCATCCTAATTACCTTTGAGGTCCAACACACATACATGTAACATGTCTTCTAAAGTCTGGATTGTTCTTTCCGATTTCCCATCAGTTTGCGGGTGATAAGCAGTGCTAAACTTCAGTATAGTCCCCAAAGCCTCCTGCCATTTGTTCCAGAAGTGAGACAGGAAGCGGGGGTCTCGGTCAGATACGATTGAAATTGGGATGCCATGTAAACGAATAATTTCCTCGATGTATAAAGTGGCAAACTTATTAAGGGAGTACATGATTTTGATTGGCAGAAAATGCGCCGACTTCGTCAATCGGTCTACTATAACCCAAATTGCATCATTCTCCGAAAATGACTATGGTAGCCCGACCACGAAGTCCATAGTAATGTGTTCCCATTTCCATTCAAGAATAGGGAGTGGTTGCAACATTCCTGCAGGTCTCTGATGTTCTGCTTTAACACGCTGACAATGCAAACATTTGGAGACATGGCTTGCTACGTCTCTTTTCATTCTTGTCCACCAGTAATGTTTCTTCAGATCATAGTACATCTTTGTGTTGCTAGGGTGGACTGCAAACCTTAAGCTATGAGCTTCCACTAATATCTTCTTCTTAAGTTCCAGAATGTCGGGTACGCAAATTCGATTTTGAAATTTCAGTATCCTATTGCTTATAGTGAAATCAGGATCAGGCGTACTCCTTTGCTCCTATGCCTTAACACGCTAACAATGTAGACATTTGGAGACATGGCTTGCTACGTCTCTTTTCATTCTTGTCCACCAGTAATGTTCCTTCAGATCATGGTACATCTTTGTGTTGCCAGGGTGGACTGCAAACCTCGAGCTCTGAGCTTCCACCAATATCTTCTTCTTGAGTTCCGGAATGTTAGGTACGCAAATTCAATTTTGAAATTTCAATATCCTATTGCTTATAGTGAAATCAGGATCACGCGTACTCCTTTGCTCCTCGTACTTTTTATTCAAAAGTTTATCTTCACATTGGCGTGCTCTAATTTCTTCAATCAAGGTAGGTTCCACGGTTATGTTGGCGAGTAATCCATTGATCTTGCGGGAAACAAGAGTACATGCCAAACTTCTGGTCGTCTTTCGGCTCAGTGCGTCTACCACCACATTAGCTTTGCCTAGATGGTGATGGATTTCTACATTGTAGTCTTTCATAAATTCTAGCCACCGTCGCTGCTTCATATTCAGTTCCTTCTATGTGAATAGATATTTAAGACTCTTGTGATCAGTGTAAATTTTGCCGGTTGCATCGTAGAGATAATGACGCCAGATCTTGAGGGCAAAGATCACCACAGCTAATTCTAGCTCATGAGTTGGGTAGTTCTTCTTGTGAGTCTTTAGTTGTCGCGAGACTTAAGCAATGACTTTTCCATTTTGCATAAGAACGCAATCCAAACCATTGTATAAGGCATCACTATAAATTACAAACCCATCTGCTTCTGTAAGGAGTGCTAGTATAGGAGCTGACACAAGTCGATTTTTTAATTATTGGAAGCAACCCTCCTATTTGTCAGTCCATTCAAAGGGTGTGTTCTTCTGAGTTAGCTGGGTCAAAGGTGATACTATTTTCGAGAAATCTTGCACGAAACGTCGGTAATAGCCAGTTAGACCCAAGAAACTTTGAATTTCTGACACATTAATAGGTCGTGGCCAGTCCACGATTGCTACAACTTTTTGGGGGTCAACCGAGATGCCATCCTTGTTAATGACGTGACCAAGGAAATGTACACTAGTGATCCAGAATTCGCATTTCTTCAACTTGGCATAAAGTTTGTGATCACGTAATGTTTGTAAAATTGTTCGCAAGTGCTGCTCGTGGTCTTTCAGTGACTTGGAGTATATGAGAATGTCATCAATGAAGACAATAATGAACTCGTCAAGATACGGTTTGAACACTCGGTTCATGAGATTCATGAAGGTCGCTGGAGCATTTGTGATGCCAAATGGCGTGACAAGAAACTAGTAGTGCCCGAGGTTCTGAAAGCAGTCTTTTCGATGCTTTCCATTTTGACTTTTAGTTTATGGTAGCCAGAATGCAAGTCAATTTTTGAGAATACTTGGGCGCCTTGAAGTTGATCGAACAAGTCATCGATTTGTGGCAGAGGGTACCAATTCTTGATGGCGACCTTGTTTAGCTCTCGGTAATTAATGCATAATCTCATTGTGCCATCCTTTTTCTTTACGAACAGTACTGGAGCTCCCCTGGGTGAGGTACTAGGTCAAATGAAACCTCTGTCCAAGAGTTTTGAGAGTTGAGTCTTCAGTTCTTTTAATTCTGTCATTGACATACGGTAAGGAGCTTTCGATACCAATTGTGTACCAGGTTGGGTTTCAATGGTGAATTCAATTTCCCAGTCAACCGGGATACCAGGTAGATCTTCAGGAAAGACATTCGGGAATTCTCGAACCACGGGGATTGCATCAACGGTGGGGATCTCTTTTTGTGTATCGATCACATAACAAATATAATTATAACAACCCTTTCTTAGAAGTCGTTGGTCTGTCATGGAGGATATAAGATAGGGAGGGTTGGAAACTCTAGCCCCATCAAAGACAAGCTCGAGTTGATTTGGTAACCTGAGGGAGACCTTTTTAGCTTTACAATCATTAGAGGCGTGGTTGGTAGCCAGCCAATCCATCTCTAAGATCACACCAAAGTTCTCAATGCGGAGGGAATCAAGTCTACGTATAAGGTTTTGCCTTTTGAGGATATAGTACATGATTTGTACAAATCAATACTACAGATAGAATTACCAAAAGGAACAGACACAGACAATATATATCCTAAGAGTTCGGGAGTTGATGCCAACTTACCAGCAAAGTGTGGTGCAATAAAAGAATGAGTTGACCCAGAGTCAATGAGGACATGAGCTAAATGACCATAGACAGACAGTATACCTTACACAACGTTTTTAGTAACTTTTGGTTTTTCAAGTACCAAGGCAAAAGCCCATCCTTGGCGTTTTTGGTTCATCCCCTCCCCTCCAAGTCCTGCAGATTTTCTGACTGATCTAGAGGGCCAACTGTAGGATTGGTAAGCTTTAGACAATCCATCAGCAAATGGCCAACTTGACTACATTTAAAGCATGCTCCCGTGTCGCAATAGCATTGTCCCCAATGAGCCCTTCTACACATAAGGCAAGTTGGAATGGTGCCACCTCTAGGGTTAGTAGAGCCTTGATTTCTTGAGTTGGTTGTGCCCGTGTTCACCCTCTTAGGAGGTGTAACACCATATCTTCTATTTTCTTTTTCTCAAAATCGCTTCCTTTGGCTTGGTTCCTCGGAGCGTGAGGCTTTAATTCCTTTTTCCGCAATGTATGCTTGATCTACCACTTCCGCATAGGTTGGTAGTTTCAAAACCTCAAGCCTATCTTTGATTTCAACATCCAATCCTGCTTCGAATTTCTTTGCTTTTCGAGCTTCGGTGGGAATGACATATGTCGCAAATCGAGCGAGTTGTGTGAACTTGTTCTCATATTCGGCCACCGTTATGGTTCCTTGCTTTAGCTGTATAAATTCCGACGCCTTTTGTTCCCGCAGCGAATTTAGGAAGTATTTTATAAAATACTTCCAAGAATCTTGCCCAAGTCATAATTTCTTCTTTTTCTAGGGTGAGAAGCCACCATTCCTGTGCATTATTTTTGAAAGTGAAAGTGACGAAAGTTACCTTCTGTCTTTCAGTGCAGGGTAAAGTGCGAAAAATCTTTTCCATGTCTTTAACCCAAGTGTTCGTTACCATTAGGTCTGGACAGCCTGTAAATGTGGTGGGTTTCAGATCCTGAAACTATTTTATGGTAATTGGCTCTTCTCGCCATTCTGGCATTCCATTGTTGATGTTGGTCTGCAAGGTTTGCAAAAAGCCAGTTATGAAGCTTTTGAAAAATGTATTCTCTTTAAAAACCCTTATGTTTGAATTATTTCCTTAAAGCCCCTCAGTTTCTTGAATTATTTTGAACCTTGTCGGTTAGTATTTTTTTTATTTATTTATCAAAACAGGAATATCCTAGCCGAATTAGGTTCCTTAGCCTAATTTAATTTAATTCTACATAAATAAGGTTCCAAAACATAAGTTTTATTCCAAGCCCTCACTTCTTTTATTAATTTCAAGAATTTCTCCAAAACTAGTACATGTACTTTTATACTATAGGTACCATCAAATCAATTTGAGATCTATCTATATATATATATATATACATTGGGGAATGTATCCATAGTACCTAAATTGAATAAAAAAAATTCTCTATCTTCCTTCCCCATGGCCGGCCACACCTAGGAGAATGTGAGGGACCTATTTTCAAGAATTTTAATTATGATGTTCTAGAAACCCTAGCAACTAGTACCCCTAAATCTAGGGTTTTGTTCCCAACATTAGTTTCACTCCAACTAGAGACCAACTAGATATTGTCTAATCCCATGATTAAGTTCCCTAATCACTCCCTATTCCATTAGACTCCAGGTAAATCCAAACTTTTCCATCCAATTCCAACTAGTGGGCCTTTATGTCTTTTTACACCAAAATTGCCTATAAATACCACCACCCCCTAGCATGGCATACACAAACAATACACTCACTCACACATTCGGCCTAGAGGAGAGAAAGGAGAGCAAGAGAGAAGTCTTGAGAGGGAGAGGAAGGAAGAGGAGAGCAATCTTGTTCAAGCCTAGCAAGTAAGCCACAACACAACTCTCTCTTTCATTTTTCTTTTTCAAATACATGCTCTTAAGGGTTCTAAACATTGTTTTCAGATGTGTTATTGATGATTTTCTTGTGTTAAAAATGATAAGAGTTGAGCCATGATTCTACCTCTTTTGTAGCTCCCCTCATTTCGGTACAAAACTATCTTTTTTTTTTTTTTTTCTCATACCAATCTCTCAAACTTTCCAAAGGCACACCTTCAAAATAATTTTCTGAGTTTAATATATGTTATTTAGCATGTTTTCATTACAAAGGAAATGAAAATTTTCCCTTAGTGGATCCCTCTCTTACAAATCTCCTTGTTTTGGATATTGTGCCTTAGGAATCTATTTTCACAGCCAACTTTCAAAATTTCTAGAAAAATGTAGAAAATTATTCTGGACCTCTATTTTATGTAAAAATCTTCCTTAAGGAGTTAGCTTTCAACTAAAATTGGTTTCATTGAAAAACAGTGAGCGGTTTGTAAAAAAATCAAATTTTCGTAACGGTCGACGAATCTAGACAGCGCTGGAGTGTTTCTTAAATAACTAAAAATCTAGAAAAGCTATCCCATTTCCGAAATATGTTTTGGAAGCTAGATTAAATGCTCTACGAACCATAGGAATGCCAAGTCTGGTAAAAATCTAAAATAACCCTTTTCATTCTAATCCTTAAGTGGTATTGAATCTGGAAATTTTGTTGTGCATGGGTGTTTTATGCTCTTGTGTTCATGAAGATGCTTATTAGCTTATGATCATGTCTTGGCATGATATTGTATGTGTTATGGTTATGTTCTTTATCTTCTTCATCTTAGTGATGCATGCTTATGTGGATATTATTATCTTATTAAGTTGGTCTAACCTTGATTTAAAACATTTAACTCCACGAAAAACTTAATTGGGATGGTGTTGGGCTTTCAATCACTTGAGTAATGAAAAGAGGATAATATGTGATGTAAGGATTGTTGGGATGCGTTCCCTATTTGGAAGTTAAAATCTTGCGCAAGTGGTTTTCGGAACCCTTGAACGGAGCGTTTGTGTTTGGACCCTAGGTGGTTTGGTGTGAGGAGGGATTTGGGCAAGGCCCATTATTACTGTCTCTTTTGAGGCCCTGCGGTTGGCACTACGCAGTACATAATCGTTGGTAGGCATCCGAGGTAAGGTCTGCAACAAAGCAGCAAAAGAGGGGACATACCAAATAATCTGTGTCCGATTCTTGTGGTTGGGAGGACGAAATTTCTTTGGGGGATTTCTAGTTTACTAACATCTAACCATGTAACCCTCAATTTGTTTAATTGAGTATCATGCTTTACTACTTGCTGTCATATCTATGATTGTGTATTGGACTGGGGAAAAAGGGATGGGGTGTGTGTGTGTTTACTGGGCATTCAAAGCTCATGGTATATCATGCCAGGTGCCGAAGAGGAGCTTATAGCTGGAGACAACGAGCCTGAAACCTTCGAAGACTTTTGGCTATCTTAGAAAGTTAGAAATTTCCTTTTGATAATTTGTAAGGCTTATATGAAGATTTAAAATTTCTTTTGGGATGTAATGTAATGGAACAAACTTTTGAAATTAAGGATATTCGTGGTTGTTATGTACTTAAATTCTATATATATATGTATGAACCTTATTATTGCTTATGAGACCTTGTGTTAATACCTTTTAAGATCTGTCAAAAGGGTAGTGCGTTGCCTAAGAAAGCTGGACTTAGAACAGAGGCTAATTTGACTCCTCCGGCGATCTGGGATCTTACTTGGTTATTGACCATAAGACTCATTAGTGACTCTCCCTTGACTGCAACCATTAGTGTGGAATCAAGGCGTCACACGACCACTATGAATTGAATCAGATAACCCAGGATCAAAACACACATGCAGATGCCCTTGCTTGCCTAGCCTCCGCCATCAACTCAGAAATCAAACGAACAATCGAAGTAGGGTTCATCCCAGAGCAGAGCATCACCTCTTTTGAACTAGTTCAGGTTAACATCATTGAACCAGGGCCTAGTTGGATGGACCCTATCGTTGCATTCCTTTCATCAGAACAACTCCCAATGGATAAGAAAGAAGCCCATAAGCTGCAAAAAAAAAGAAAAAAAAAGGGATCATTATGCATCATGGTTAGCGTACAAAAGAATTTTCGTCTCCAAAATCTAGAGTGGTGGGTCAAACGGGTCAAACAACCACGGAAAGGTGTATTGCATAAAAAGATCAAATTCCCATCATAACTGTACCACATTAAAACAAACCCATGCGGCCTGGACGATGTAAACGGGGACGGACTATATGTAGCCCCAAAACGCTCAATCGACGATCCATCCCGATTGCTCAATGTATGATAGGTCATTACTTGGGTAAAGATGGGTAAAGATGTAGTTCTCGGGGTATACATTTCCCCTTTCTTGCCACAAAATCCGGGGGCAAAAGGCCAACGATGTAGTGCGGGCGATCATATCCTGAGGCAAGGTCGAGGACACGGGTGAGTCCGAGATATCGTCCACGCGTGTAGGCACGGCTCTGCCTCTACAACAAGTATGGGACATCAGTAGGATCGATCTGTATATATATTGGCTGACCAATCAATTGGGGAAGGCCTGGATGCAGTCTCCTAATTATATCCTCCGAGTCTTCCTATCATTTAGGTGAGGCGGGAGCGGGGTGCTCTGCTAAAATATTCTCCAAATTAATGGCTCCGAGCTCCTCCCAAAATGCCTCATCGAGGTTAATCTTGGACATTCCTACATCACCAAAATAAACGTGAGATTTTACAGAAAATAACTAATGTAGCAGGTAAATATTTATTTCTTAGTTTATTTTATTTAATATGTCTAACCATTGCTCTGATACCACATTTGTCACGACCCAACCCCAGTGGCTTTGGACTGGAATCGCAACTTACTAAATAATTCTAATCGTAACAAATTAAATGGCGCAATCGGAGACAGAATAGAAGTAAGAAAATAATTAAACATAAAATTTACTTCATTCTATTATTTTAATAAAAGAAAGAACATTTATGAGGCTTTTATTATTTTATTATTTAATGATCGGCCCTCAGTAAAACACAAAAGGAAGAAAAGCAAAAAAAGAAAGAAACAAAATAACGGATCAGTATCAAATTCTTGTGCGGGTTCCATTACATAAGGTTACAGGTCTTTCTTACATCTCGTCACCTGAAAGGGTAATAGCTATAAACACACAGCAAAGTGAGAAATATTATGCCAAGAGTATAGGGAACACAAAATAATCATGGATAGTTAGTTAAACTAAAACATTTACATAACTTAATTTGAATAAACAAATTATTCAAAGTGGCAGAAACTGAAATACGAAAATTATGTAAATAAATGACCATAACCACGGTATAGAATAAAACAAAACAGAAGTCGCAGAAGTGACAATCAGAACAGAGGTCAATGGAACCATGACAAACAGAGGATCACAAAGCGGGCAAACAGAGACCAATGGTTATTTAAGTCCTCCAAGGCATGAGACTTCCGTGGGGGTTACTTATAGAAAATAATTATTTACAAAACCATTGTCAATAATTTCTAAAAGTTAAACAAACATATCCATAGGTTTCAATATAAGCAAATGGAGTTCAGAAAATAATTAACGTAATTGAAATATAAATATAAGTTATAAAACATAACTTGTATAAAATAAATTATAGTTATTCAAAACATATGTAAATTATATTATGGTAACTCAAAGTATAATATAACTCACCTTAATATTGACCCTTAGCCTTTACTTTCCACTATCACAAACCTTCTTACTATTAGTTTCCTACCTTCAGAATCTTGCGTGTTTTTTCCTCTCTTGTTTTGCACTGATCTGGCTCAACTCCTCCTTATTTATGGAGAGGCAGTAGTGCCATCAAGCCAACACGTGGCTCAACTCCTCCTTATTTATGGAGAGGCAGTAGTGCCATCAAGCCAACACGTGATGTAAAATATATTATGGTAACTCAAGGTATAATATAACTCACCTTAATATTTACCCTTAGCTTTTACTTTCCACTATCACAAACCTTCTTACTATTAGTTTCCTACCTTCAGAATCTTGCGTGTTTTTTCCTCTCTTGTTTCGCACTGATCTGGCTCAACTCCTCCTTATTTATAGACACTGCCATCAAGCCAACACGTGTCCACAGCCCAAATCCCTCTAGATTTTGATCATAAATCTCCATAGATTGATACTTATCTAATTAACATTTGTGGTAATTATACTTTGGCCTAGTTCTTTAACATAATTATATAAACAAACTGATTTCTAATTAAATTACACTTTATAACATACCAACAGAAAATTAATTATTTATTTTACTATCATACCTATTATTATTATTATTATTATTATTATTATTATTTTTATGTCACAAAATAGGCTTAATTTTCAAGTCCAGTGATGTGATAATCAATTAGGATATTAAAGGTAATACTCTCTCATATCTTCTCTAATCATCAATCACTCATATCACTTACACATCAATCTAAAAAAATGAGCCTAAAAAGTAGACATATATCATTTTGCTTGCTAAAAATACACATGCTTTGCTAATTGTTTCATCTCATACAACATAATTTCCTGCCACAGATAGCAAGTGGTAACTGACTAATCAAAATTAGGTCGAGAGCGATAAACTCAACATCGGAGACTTATTTCAGCCAAACACTTTCTGACTTCTTCGCTCACAATTTTCACATGTGAATGACAACACAAGGACAAAAGGAGATTATCAAAGTACTATATGGGACATGTGAAGTGGCTGTCAATCACGAACGTATTTTAATTTCCTCTTTGTTCCTTAATTAATATCTCCAGTAGTACTGACAGATGTAGAGATTGTTTCTTTTTGTTTGAATGTAAAGCCAGCTAGCTTAAACTCACACCTCAGGCTTACACTGAGACCGATTCATCCGGGTGGGGTCTAATGAGAAGCTTTTGTCCATCTATCGGAACATCTTTGTTGTACTTGAACCATTTAGCCCAGAACACATAATTGACAAAATTGAGAATGCTGAGAATTGCCAAGAACCAATAAAAGAGCTCTACGCGGTTCTTATTCATGTCAAGCCCTTCTAGCCACCCTCTCTTGCTCGAACTGAGCTTAGCACTCACCAAGTTAATGAGCCCCACGAAAGCCGAGCTCAAGTAGTAGCCTATAGACAACGAGAGAAATGAGAAAGAAGTGGAGAGAGATCTCTTGCCAGCAGGAGCCTCACTGTAAAAGAACTCCAATAGCCCAACGAATGTGAACATGTCCGCTATTCCAAAGACTGCATAATGAAAAGAGAGCCAGAAGAGGCTGATGCGGTGGTTGTGATGAATGATCTCATTCTTCCTTTTCACTTCTATGAACCCCGCCACGCCCATCGAAATAACAGAGAGAACAAGTCCAACTCCGACCCTCTGGAGATGGGTTATGCCATTTGGGTGACCAGTGAATTTACGCACTATGGGAAAAAAGGCAAATTCATAAACAGGTATAAGAAGAGACATGAACACCAGAGGAATTACAGGGATTGAGGCCGCTGGGACATCAAAACCACCTAGTTTAGTGTTCATAAGGGTTCCTTGTTGGACAGAAAAAGTCTGCAGTTGGGCTAAGCATGTGTACATCAAAATGGTGCTCAGAAGGATTGGCATCATTCTTGTTAGTATCTTTACTTCTTCTACTTGAGTCACTGTGCAAACTCTCCATTTCTTTGGCTTGATGATGCCCTCCGGAAGAACAGCAGCTTTGTCCAATAACCTGATGCAATCCATGAGAAAAACAAATCATGAACTAATTATATAACTGGTTGCATGGTGACACAATTAAACTAGTCGATATAAGGAAATTAATTTCTTTATATATAGTATATAAATATTTTTAAGGAAAATGAGTTGGATCCCCTCAAGTAGGCACTCTCTTTGACCCCCTCTTTCTCTGATTGGCCAGTTTTTTTTTTTTTTTCCTTCTCCTCCAATCACCACCCGTCACGTGTGTGTGGGGTGGTGGGGTGATGCTTGGAGGGGATTTCAATTATTTCTCTATTTTTAAATATATATAGCGTTCTTTATATATAGTGGGGGTGTTTGGGAACCAAAAGTTGAGGCTAAAATAGCCTCAAATACAAAAAAAAAAAAACAAAACAAAAACAAAAAGTCACACTAATCCATTGATTTTTTTAAAAAATAAAATAAAATCAAAGTATAGCTCTAAAATAGCATTAGCCTAACAGTGTAGGGACAGCCCCATCATTTCCGAAATAAATGACAATTTTGCTCATTTAAACCTATTTTGAAAAAAGTGAAGTTAGGGATAAATTTGTCATTTCAGTTTCAAACACATTTTTCAATACACAACTCAAATAAAAATTCATCCTATCTTTCCAAATACAAAAACTAAAATACCTTACTAAAATAGTCAAAAAGCCTCTAAAATAGCCACTTTCCAAACACTCACACTATATAAATATTTTTAAATATATATAGTGTGTTAATTGGTACAAATAGCTGACGTAGTTTAGATCTTATAATGTTTGAATGAATTAGATAGGTGGATTCATTTCTCCAAATGAAAGTAAACTGGCGGTCATGACTCATGATAATGTATAATTAAGAGAACCCACCTGAATTGGTTAGTATGGGGAATGCATTCTCGATATGACGCAGACTCAGGGCCACGAGTCTCATATAAGTCACGTGAGTTCTCGGGTAGGCGCACTGCCCAATTTCTTATTGTCACCACCAAAACCTGTAATTGATTATCACCTCAAATGAGTTAGGTTAGGTGGCCTGAATGGAATTAATCTTCTTGTACATGTGCCTATATATATAAATTTTTCATGAGAGGGAGAGAGAGACCTGTAAAACACTTGACAATGCACTTTCGCCTGGCATTCTAATGCGATAAAAAGGCTTTCCTAGTGAAATAAAACAAAGTCCAAGAAAAGCACAAATCATGGAGATGATGAAACCCTTATCCCATCCGACATTTGTGCTTACCCACACTACAACCGTCACCCCTACTGAAGCCCCAACAGTTATACTAAGCAAAAACCAATTGAAGAAGGTGGCTATGTACTTGCTTTCCTTTGCTTCGTTTTGGTCAAACTGATCAGCACCTAAAGCAGGCACCGAGCCTCTGATTCCACCTCCTCCCAACGCCACCAAGAAGATAGAAGCGTAAAACAGCAAACCTTTAGTACCATGCACACAGCTGGACTTCCCACAAAATTCAGGTTGCAGTTTATGAAAATGAGATTGAACAATTAGTAATAGATATCCCTGCAAGTCAAACCAATTCCAAACATTAAAAAAAAAAAAAAATGAACTAGAGTAATTGAATAAATGGTTGGTACTACTAGTATACAGCAGAGGGAGATACCAACAACTGGATTGTACCAAAGAGTAGACACGTGTTAAGGCGGTTCATGTAGGTATCAGAGATGAACCCTCCAACGAGCGTAAGCAAGAATACAGTTCCCAAATAGTTTGTTGTTGTAGTTGCAGAGCCAGAGAGATCAAAGTGTATGACGTACAAGAAATATAGAACCATGCTTGCCATGTTCGCCACAAAACCAATGTTGTCCAGCCCCATCATTGCTGCAGATTGAGATCTTGTTAAATTAATATGCCAACATTAGAAAATGTCATATATTTTCCGATCGAGAATTTGTAGTGTTTGAGGGTGTTACCACGTGGATCGTACGTGTGTTTACTTACCAAAGATGAAAATGGTACCCTTGAATCCACCTTGTCTGGGATTCTTCAGGGGTTGGTAAACTATATCTTCAACTCCACCATCATTTAGTCCCTGAACATATGATGCCAGTGAGTGAATTTTACAATATATGATTTAGTCCTTTTTTTCATTCTTTCCCGAAAAAGAGAGAGCAAGAAAAGGACTTATTATGGGAAAATTATTTAATAATCCCGGAATACCACGTGATCATGTTCCAAGTCAGCCACCAATTACTTAACTCGTATATTGTTCTCACATCCCCAATATAAATCGTGGATCCCTACCTCTCCTTACCAATCAAAACTTTATGGAGTATCATGTGTTCATACTTCGAGAATACTGAATAATCACCCCTTATTATGTTAGTAATTCCTATATTTTGTTTCATGTTTCCTTTTAGTCCCTTTAATTTCAATTAGATCGATTTGGACCATAAATTTATGATTTTGTCTCAATTTAATCTAATTAATTACAATTATTTGCATTTTTTAATAGAAAATATGTACATAAGCAGCACATGTCATACTTCAATTCGGTGAGGTAACTTCAAACAATTCAGTAATAATTTTCTATCAAAAACACTAATAGTGTTATCAATTGAACTAATCTAAAATGGTGGTACTACTGCTACATATATCAATTAGTGTACTAACTAGTGTACCAACACTATTTAGTGTACTAACATTGACCCCACTTATTATACAAATTACAAATATCAAAAACTACTTAAACTATGTCACATTATCAATTGGTACATTAGTTAGTACATTAATTAGTATATATAGTATTATTCAATCTAAAATTAAGAGTTAAAATTGAGTTAATTGAAAGTGTAGAAATCCAAATGATATTAGATGTCAAATGTAAGAACTATGGATATAATTTGTCCCAAAAAAATGTACACTAATCCTATTGCACATATATAGTTGCGAAAATGATCACATTTAGATGTTAAATATATCTTATGAATATAAAATATTTAGACTTAAATCAATAAAAATGTTATTTTGAATAATAATCACGTAGTTTAATAGGTAAGAAGTTAACAAAGGTTCCTATGTAAGATCACTATATTACCTTTTTTCTTTTTTAGATATTTTTTATCAACCATTCTTAATAAAGATGTAATATCACCATCTTGCCTTTTTTCTTTTTTAGATATTTCTTATCAGCCATTCTTAATAAAGATAGTAACCAAATAGACAAACTATCAATTTCCAAAGTAACAATAATTAACAACAATGTTGATATTTTGACAATAAGTATATATACTTTTCTAAGTAACAGTGAGCAAATAATAAGAAGGAATTATTTAGAATCTTTTATTTCAAAGCCTAAAACATTTTAAAAAGTATAACTGACCTCACACATGTAATATTCAATTTAATAAAATAGTAATAGATAATTCATAGTGTGACTTTAATCTTAAACATCTTTAGAAGATATATTATGATTTTTTAAAAAGAAAAAAAATGGGAAGAAATGTTAAAAATATGTTGAGTCTGATTGAATCTAACTGGATCTTATTAAAAACTCCATGATCACTAAAATAACAATAAATCATGTATATATGTTGGTTATTTTGGTATTAAACGCTATTAAAAGTTGTATTATGTCATTTTCACTAAAAAGATAGAGAAAAAAAGAGTCGAAAATATGTCGTATACAATAATTTCAAAAATTGCATGAATCGTAAAAAGTGGATCGAATCGTGAATCGATTATGAATCGTGCGATTCACTAGAGATTCACTTCCAAAATAGATTCACCCATAGATTCGTATCGATTTTTCAAAAATTGCGAATCGAATCGTGAATCGAATCGTGAATCGTAAGATTCTGATAACAGAGCCAGACACACGAGAGGTGCAACAAGAAAAAACACGACAAAAAATGAGAAGGAACTACCGACCCGATCCCATCAACGTAATAGGCTAGTTCTTGTCGTATCAACATTTGCAAATACGTGGGAAGCCAAAAAATAATAATAACAATAATATTAGTGTAAGATTCTGTGATGTTTTTGACGCGTTCAAATTTTGTTCACATTTCATATCCACTTTCATTTGTCCTTCCCTTTTTGGTGGTGTTAGAGGTCGGCCAATCTCATTGAACAAGTTTGCACCCCCTTTTAATGGTTTGCGCAAAGGTTTTTCGGGGTCCTTATTGTGTGTTATTGTTCATGTGATACTTTTAATCAAGAATATTGTTGACCCACCTTGTTAGCTAACTAGGAGATAAGAGATGATTCCACTTAATGTAAGTTTTATTGGTAGGGAGTATCACCTAAATAATGTCACATAATATTTTGAGATTCTTTAATAATTTTCCAATTCGAAGATGCTCCAACATTGCCCACCAATAAAAAAGCATAAAAATAATTAATTAAATAAATAAATCCAACAAAATGTCAAGAGTGAATATTTGTCTTTTATTTGATAATATAGGGTATCTCTCACCCAGCCTAGCTTAATTGGGGCTGATTTACCTCATATCTAGATAATCGATAATTAATCCCTAAAAGTTTAATGATCGAACAAATTTTCTATAATCCTTTCCAAAATTTTAATTTGAAATTTTGATCTTATCGTCAAATCTTTACTTGTGAAAAGTGAATCTGACTACTTTTTTTTTTTTTTTAGGTACATCGGAAGATAAAAGAAACACACAGGGACTACATCCTAGATCCCTCCATAGAGAGGTGAACAATGTCCTCGACTAACAATGGCCGAAGTTCCGCAGGTGGGTCTTGAACAATAAGCAACTCCGCCGGTTGATAGTCGCCTAATTTCGCCATTGCATCCGCACAAATGTTGGCGTCCCTGCGAATATGCTGGATGGTGAGTCACAACCGCGCATGATAATACGAGCATCTTCCACAATGCCCCGAAAAGGGCATCTCTCTCCTATGTCTTCACTTAACAGCTGAACCACTTGCTCCGCATCCATTTTGATAATCACTTGATTGAATCCTCTCTGAAGAATGATGGTGAGCCCTTTGTATACCGCCTAAAGTTCTGCTTCAAGGCTAGTGCATATCTCCAACTTGCCGTAAAACCCATTGATCCATGACCCTCTTTCATCACGAAATACTCCACCAAATCCGCCACCACCGCCAGACCTGCGAGTGCTATCGTCTGTGTTCAACTTAATTTTTCCAGCATTTGGGCCAGACCACCTAGTTAGACTCTTAATTTTAATATGAGCTGTGACATCAAGTTTAAAAGCATGAAAAATCTCTTTTCTATAATCTAAAATGGATTTCACACTCTCATAAATGTTCATAACTTTATGTTCAAAAACCCTTTTGTTATGATTTTTCCAAATAGTCCACAATGAAATGAGGAATAAGTTAGGATTTTTGTGCTTCCCTTTCATATTTTGAGTGATCCACTCTTGCCAAGGTAGAGATAGCATGTTAGAATACCATTCCCTGCCAAAGACTTGATACCATATGTGGAGAGCTTGAGGACACATCCTAAGCAAGTGTTCAATGGTTTCGATATTCACACAGTACGGGCATTTGGGGTCATTTGTGAGCCCCCTCATGGCTCTCTTATGATTAGTGAGGAGCTTGTCGTGAAGAACAAGCCACAAAAAACTCTTAAGTTTGGAAGGAACCTTAAGTTTCCAGATCCAACCCCAATCCCCCATATGGTTTTGTTGATCAACAATTAAATCATACGCACTTGATGTAGAAAACTCTCCATCAGAGGATTTAATCCATCCTTGGTTTGGGGGGGGGGGGTTGTACTTGTAAAATGCCAGCAACCATATTCGAAGGTAAGGAAGTATGCATAGAATGCAAATCCCATTCACCATTATTATCTAGCAGTGAATCCATAGTGATATCCTCAAAATTTGGAATTTGATTGGTGGGTACTAGCAAAAATTTTTCAAGTGTCCCATTACCACACCACCAATCCTTCCAAACTCTCACTTTAGATCCGTTCCCCAATTTCCATCTAATCCCCTTGATCGGGAGATCCTTGGTACTCAAAATACCTTTCCAGATATGTGATATTTTCGTGCCTTTTCTCTTGGATAGAAAGGACTGTTGTCCCAAATATTTGTTTTTGAGCACTTCCACCCAAAGAGTATTATCCTCCTTTACCATTTTCCACCCCAATTTAGATAGAAGGGCTAGATTGTGATCTCTAGCCTTTCGAAGCCCAAGCCCCCTATCTTTTTTCATCTTACAAACTTGTTCCCAATTCACAAGATGTACTTTCCTTTTCGCAAGGGTATCACCCCAAAGAAAATTTCTATTAATCTTATCAATCTCATCACAAACTTTCCTCGGGAGTGCCATAGTGTGCATGGTATATGCTGGCATAGCACTAGTAACAGATTGAATCAAGGTTGCCCTCCCAGCTAGGGATAGCATTCCAGATTTCCACCCTGTTAGTTTATTCTTAAGCTTTTCCACGATATTCAAAAAATGACTTTTGCTGACTCTATCATGGAGTAAAGGAACCCCAAGATATTTCTCCAAATTTTGAGTTAAGGGAATAGTACTCAAATTACTCAGCTGCATAGCTCTCCTCCTATCAATATTAGGGGACACAAAAAGATGGGATTTATGTAAATTAACCTTCAGTCCAGAAATGGCACTAAATTCAGTCAGGACTTGCAAAATGGTGTGACAATTACGATCATTTGCCTTAGCAAATAAGATTAAATCATCCGCAAAGAATAAGTGTGATATAGTAGGACCACCCTTAGCCAAACACAGTCTGTCCAATCTTTATCTTGCACTTTTTGCGTAATCATGGCAGAAAGTCTTTCCATGCATAACACAAAAAGATACGAGGAAAGAGGGTCCCCTTGACGAAGGCCTTTGGCAGGTTTGAACTCATCAAGAGGTTCTCCATTCCATAAGATAGCCGTACTCACACTAGTAACAAAATTCATAATCATGGCCACTAGATTCTCATCAAAGTGAAATTCCAACAAAGTTTGCCTCAAGAAATTCCAAGAAATATTGTCATAGGCCTTTTCGAGGTCAACTTTAAAAATCATGAATCCCAACTTCCCTTTTTTCTTATTCAAAGTATGAATAGCTTCTTGAGTTATGATGATATTATCATGTGTAGACCGACCCGGAATAAAGCTACTTTGGTTAGGGCTAATGATATCATTCAATATAGGGCAAATTCGATTGACAAGGATTTTGGTTATGATTTTATAGGTCACATTACAAAGACTGATTGGTCGAAATTGCTTCACAGTTTTAGGGTTAGTAACTTTAGGGATAAGAGCGACAAGAGTTCTATTAATCTTAGGGGGAATAGTAGCGGAGGAAAAACAGTTTTGGACAAACTCAACCACTGATTTACCTACAATTCCCCAAAAAGTATGGTAAAAGATAGCTTGATACCTATCTCGACCAAGGGCCTTAAAAGCTTTAATGTTTTTGACTTCCCTCCAAATTTCAGTGGCAGAGACCTTCCTACCCATTTCTAATTGATCCTCAACATTAATGTGCTTAGTCAAGTTATTCTAGTGAAGAAGATTACTAGTGGGAGTATGAGCAAAAATATTTTGAAAATAATCCTGCACTAATTTTTTTAACTCAATAGGGTTATCAATCCACCTCCCCTCCTCAGATTTCAAAACAACAATTTTAGTTTTCCGTCTTTTGATAATGGTAGACATGTGGAAAAATTTGGTGTTTCGCTCGCCCTGAGTAATCTAATTAGCACGGGATTTTTGAAACCAATATAATTCTTCTTGGTACAAAATTCTGTTATACTCAGTAGTGAGCTCACTTTCCAGTTGAAGAAGATTGTGAGAATAGTGGTTAGATTGAGAAATTTGGATCCCATTAATTCTGCCAAGCAACCACCGTTTACATCTAAAAATATTGCCAAAAACATTTTTATTCTAATCCTGCACAGCAGATGTTAGGTGATCCAAATTCCCCAGCAGGTTATTAAGAGGTCTAGGCCAATTCTTCTCAACAATATCACTAAAGCCCTCATGAGTTAGTCAGGCAGCTTGAAATTTAAATGACTTAAATAAAGGAGTAGCAATGTGAGTACCTTGAGTGTGTAGTAGAAGAGGAGAATGATCCGAGTAAGTGCGAGGCAGGTTTCTAACATACCCTTCTGGGAAAAGTGTTCTCCATTCAGTGTTACATAGGGCCTGATCCAATCTGACCATGGTATTTGCCCAGCCTTTTCTATTGTTGGTCCAAGTGAGTCTAGGACCAACACAGCCTAAGTCTATAAGATTGCAGCTATTAATTCTATCCATGAATTTCTGGCTCCTGTGTTGGCTCTGGCTTGTACTTTGATTTATATTAACTTGGAAGCTCCTTTTCTCCGCAAAACTGGAGTAATCATTAAAGTCCCCAGCTACGAGCCACGATTCCTGAATATTTTGAGCAATGTCTTCCAATCCATTCCATAATTCCTCTCTCATTATGATATTTAGGCTTGCATAAACTGCAGATATAACCCAATCCGGATAATCTTGCCTTGATATAGTAGCTGTTATCATCTGGGAAGTTGCATCATGTACTCGAACATTTGCTTGACAAGGGTTCCACAGTAGCCAGATTCCTCCACTTCGGCCAATCGGATCAACATGAGTGGAAGCCGTGTACCCCAAATTGTTGAAGAACATGCCCATTGTATGTAATTCCACTTTTGTCTCCATGAGTATTAACATATCAGGATTATGCAAACTTACCAAATCCCGCAGTGTTCTCCGGAATCGAGCATTACCCGCACCTCGACAATTCCATATTATCATATCCATAACTGACATTTGAATGTTTGGCCAATCCTCTATCTCAGACAGTCCCAGTATGTTTCGGACACTCCTCTGGTCTTCCTTCACTGACCTCATCGGTTTCACATTCACCATGTGTTTCACATTGTGTGAATCGATCTCCCACCATGGTTGTATCAGAAGCTTCACTTCTTCGAGCCACCAATCGATTTTGACGCGGTGATACGCTTCTTTCTCGAGTGCTAAGAATATCAGTGCTCTGAATTGATCCACTCGGTGCTCTTCCATCAGAATATTCTCTGCACTTTCCTCCATGAGTTCTCCCTTCTTGCCGTCCTCTTAAATCTGGCGGTTTGACTTTTCTGTTCTTCAGACGATGGTCAGGTTCTGCTATCGCAGTCTGGGTAATGGACGAATTGGAGGCGTTAGAGAGGACGATATTGGGGAGAGGATTAGGGTTATCTATGTGTTGTTTTTTCCCTGGGCTGAGAGATGAATTTTTATGCATATCAGTCGGTTGTTTAGCCTGATGTTGCTCTCTTGTGTCCCTAGGCCCAGATGGCAGGTCTCTTCCTAAGTATGGGCTTACATTCTCCATTAATTTGGGTAAATCCATGTCCATTACTTGGGCAGGTTGCATTAGTGTGGGTTGGGGTTCCAAATCAAGGTCCACATATTTCCCCTAGGCTTCACTTTTGTTTGGGCCTCCACTTGATTCTCCTTGCTCTTGGTCCAGTGGTAGTCCTGTAAAACGGTTGCTCCTATAAGAGTGGGCCTTCAGTTTGGATTTCCCTTGTTGGAATTTTCGTTTGGTGGTGACTAGAGTCCATGGCCCATAGCCTCCATTCTCTGCCTCATTACATATTTCCTTCATCTTAGGCCAAGTGGTTTTGGATGGACCTGGCCCAGTAACAGCATCTGATGTATTAACGGTCACATTTTGGGTTGTCTTCTCTGATTGCATCATCAGAAATTCAAAACACTTTCTTTCCGATGACCAACACGGCCGCACGAAAAAAACAGCAGATGCAGATGTTCATATTCGACAATGTAGTGATATCTACCAATAGTAATATGGGATATGAGCGGTTTCCGCAAGTCCATTTCAATACATACTCAGGCATATTTCCCACGTGCTGCCATGGTAGTGTTAATATCAATCTTTAGAGGTTTCCCAAGTGCCCTTGATATATGGTAAAGAACTTTCTCATCATAGTATTCAATAGGGAGGTTTGGAAATCGAACCCAGATTGCGGTTGTGTCCTCCTCTGCTTCATCTGATTTAAAATCGGCTTGCCATTTACGAACTGTCACATACCGGTCCATCATAACCCATGGTCCTCCCATATACACCTTGGAATAATCCTCCATCATTTCAAATTTCACTATGAAAAAACCATGCCCAATATCCAGAGTTTCGAAATCGGCCTGAGGATTCCAGAGTTTCCGCATACGATTCACAAAAAGTTTATAACCAATATTCTTACCTAGGATTCTCACAATGAGGCACTTTTGCCATGGCTCTCTAATTTTTTTAAGAAGCCCAGCAGGTATTTTAATAACCGGGTTTGAGCTTGTCCCTTTGTACTGCAAATGATCCTCTCCCTCCTCATCTTTATCCATTTCGTCTACAGAAGACAAATAAGCCTCCTCACATTCACAAGTTCCGTCTCTTTTAGTCTCATTAAATCGAGATTTCAGGAGAGCTTGTTTGAAGGATTTATATGCTCCCACATTCAGTTCCTGTTTCTGAGCATTGAGGTCATTCTGAGCTGTGAGTTCCTCCACCATGCACTCGTCTGGCTTTTCCAGTGTGTTGCTTTGATTCTTCAGCAGATCTTCAACCGTTGTATCCGTTTGCTTTACCTTTTTTTTACTCCGGTCAAGGTGGTCCTGTTCTTCCGACGAGGTTGCATGGTTGACGGCTTCAACGGTCATATTCTCAGCGTTTTTTTAAGGTCTCCTTTGAAAATAAGTTTTTTTAGAAGTGGGAATCAAATGCTACTGAAAGCAGCATGTATACTCTCAAATGACGGAGATTCCAAGTTGTCCTTCCCAACGTAACAATAGTAACCGTATCAAACTAGGTATATTATACAAATATGTCTGCCTACCATTGTTGTAAAAGGCAAAAGGTGACAACTACAACAACAGATTCCAGCCTCATACCTTGGCATCTTTTCTTGGCGATTTTGTAAACTAGCCTACTATTGATTAATTCTTTCCTATTAAAATTTCTAAAGCATATGAAAACAGATCATGCTACTTATGACTTCCCCATCAATTCCTTTCCTTTTTTAATAAAACCATCAACAACAGCAATAACGACTGAAAAAAAAAAAAAAACTCTACATCAAACAATTTTCATAAATGATTCTGACCTTAAAACTAATTTACTTCTTGCATTAATGGTGGTGGTGACGGAAGCACCGGTGAGGTGGTGGCAGTGGTAAAGGTGGAGGAGGTGGTGGTCAGGTGGGTGATGGTGATGATAGTGTGGTTGTATAGTAAATTTTTAATCTCAAAAATATTTTTTATCTTTTAAAACATAAATAATTTTTCATCTAAATAAACTTGTATTTCGTTGATCACAGAAAACTTAGTCTCATTAAATTTCAGTTTTTGTCATACCAAAGACTAAAAATAAATAAATAACATTCTAAAAATATTTTTCGTCAAAAAATAAAAGAATGCCTTCCAATTCAACTTATCTCGTGGAGGCAAGAAATATATATATATATATATATATATATATATATATATATATATATATATCTATATATGTATGAGAAGGGTAAGCACACTAATGTGTGCAATTGAAAAGTTCATTTGTACGCTATGAAACTTACAATTGAACCAGTTGAGAGACTAGCCTTTTTTTCATACAAAAATTAAAATAAAAATTAAAAATAATCTATGGCAACTGTTGTTGCTTTTAAGTAACCGAACTTGTGGACATTTTTCGAAAATGGAGCTGCTAAATGCCCCCACACAATTTGTTTAGACCCTCACTTCTTTAGACCCCTCTACCTATCAAAATTGCTCCCCACCTTCTTCTCTTTGAGCACTCACTATATTCCCAACTTTGCTCTTTCTTTGAACCCCCACACCCTACCTTTAGCCACCCTCACTCGACCCTCTCCGCCCGTGAGCCCCGTCTCCAGCCTCCTTTACCACTGGTGGCTCCCTTCCCCAGCCCCCTTCATTCCCCAACAACACCCCAACCCCATCTGCCGCCATCTCCACCGTTTCCCTTCATCTTCTCTAGCCGCGACTACCCCCGCAACCATTCAACTCCTTTTTTCTTTTTCTTCCCTTATGTGAAACCCCAGTCAGTCTCTCTCTCTCTCTCTCTCTCTCTCCTCGTCCTCCTCCTCCTTCTTCTTTGTGAAACCCTAGCTAAGAAGAGGATGGGGGTTGCAAAAGTGAGGGTCGCAAGGGTAGGGCTGCAGGGTCATAAGGTTGTAGAAGTGGCAATCAGAAGAGTGAGGGGCTAGAGGGTAGTTGAGCGGATAAGGGGAGTTGGGATCGCAAGGTGGAGTTGCGGGGGTGGTGGTCCAGATGGCAGAGGAAGGAGCTGTGTGAGGATAGAGAGAGAAGGGATTAGAAGTGATGGCCAGAGTCAGGGATGGGTAGGGGAGGGCGGTTGGAGCTGGTAGTAGGTGGTGAGGGTAAGTTGGTATGCAAAGTTAAACTTTTGCCAAGTTTCCTCTTGGCAGTCTATTTTGATAGAAAGGACATTTCAACAGCCAAATGCTTGCCAAGAAAATCATAAGCCAAGGCCTCCTTATCAAAAGTATGGGTGTCAAGATGTCAGAAATGTCCACTCCTTTTGATATTTATCTTTCAAAATGCTACATTATGTAGGAGTGGTTATCCCCTTTTTGAAAAGAAGTATAGATGGTTTAGTCATTTCAACATCCACTGTGCTGTCCCCAATAGCAACAAGTCTTTGTTTAGAATTAAAAGTTTTGTGTCGTTCAAATATAAATTTTTGAATAAAGGTCAAATGTTCGGACATAAATTTATGAACAAAAATAAATTATTTAAATTTATATTCCGAACAAGAATGAATTACTCAAATATATTCTGTTCAAACAACTGCTTTTTGTTTATAAGTTTATGTCCGGACATTTAATTTTTGTACAAAGTACAACATGAAAATCAATCATATAAAATGAACTAATCCTATAACTGAATGGTCATCTATTATGGTCTGTAAGTATTGTATCATAACACCGGAAAGTATACAACCTTGTCACTGAATATGCAAATGGACAGTGGGGGGAACTACTGTATGAAGCCACTCACAGATGGACTCAGTTCTAAATTTGTACCACGACATTGCTTCTTCATAAACCCAGTTGTTGAATCCTCTGTACACCTTCTGGGAAGGACTCACCACTAGAACTTTGAGTTCAACTAGATTGTCAATCAGATACTTGAGGAGCTCAACTTCATGCTGATTACCGTAAAACCCATTTACCTCTAGTTCAGCAAGATGCTTATGAGGGCACACAGGAAGGACTCTTTCTATCTCTTTTGGTTGCTTGATAAAGCTTGGGCAAAACAACTGTAAGAAACCAAAAAAAACAAAAAAAAGAAAAAGAAAAGAGTTACTCGGCTTATATGTTCTAGGATAAATTTCTAATTATCAATCAGCACATTGCAAATGGAAAAACAAGTATTTGGCGATATGAACAACAAGGCACTAGAAAACTTGATCTAGTTTGCTTCCATAAAAAGGTTAACATGTACTTACATTTAACTGTAGTTTTTGCAATAAAGGGAAAGCCTTCAGGACATAACTAATCCAGCAGAGTTTGTCTTCATCATCAAATGGAAAAACAGTCAGCACAAATTGCTTGATATTGGTGAATGTAGGCCCAGTTTCCGGAAGATTTAGTATCTGAAATGGAAAGATTACAAACTTAGCATGCATTATATAAATTATAAAATAAAAATAAAAACAAAAAAAAGACTACACAGAAGACTCTGCATAAGTGGCAAGGTTGGATATGCAGAGAGTATGACTGACTGTCAACACTAATCCAATGGCATAGGAATCAGGACTAAACTCACTGTGAACTGGAACTGGAAAACTATTCTATTTAAATACATCATTATAGAACAAGTTTCAGGTGCATGAACAGCTCGCATTGGCACGGATCCTGATCCTATCAATTTCAAATATTCTTAAATTCTTAGCTGAAATACCTTGAGATATTCTAGAACAGTTTTTTTGCTACATTTACCTTCATAGCCAGTATTGAGATAAAATTAAAAGTCTCCAACTGAGGTAGATCGCTCACAAATCTTGTGAGGGCATAAATTCCACCATCCAGTCTGCTCTCTCCAGTGAAATTCAGAAAAGCTTCAGCCAGCCTTGGGACATTTTTGAAGTATAAGCTAATTAAGTGACCAGTATATTCCAACAAAACAAGATCCTTTGCACATAACTCCATCGCCTGCAATCTGATACAGTTTTGTACACTCAAAAGCTTCAGCCGGAGGTTTGGGCCAGCAAATTGTAAATTGACAAGATCATTGCATAGATGCAAACTTAGTCCTTCAAGAAACAAGCAACTTGATAAGAGATTCTCTAGCTGTTGATCACTGATATTCACTGCTAGCAGTTGAATTGTACTCAGAGAGGTGAGACTGTCAGAACCTGGAGGAGCACTGAGACTGCATGAGGCCAGTTGCAGAAGCTTTACACTACATCTTTTTCCAGCTGCAACAAGAAGCCAGCAAGGGAACTCGTATTTTTCTGATGCAGTAGAAGAGGCATGATCCACCATAAAGCTACATGACTCTGATAAGTCAAGATCAATGTTTTCAACTCCCTTTGTGATTACAGAACTGATCCACTGATCTATGTGAAGAGCAGAATCCTTGCTCAAGGGAAATTGGACAGCAAAAGAGTCCACTTTTGTGCCTTTGCATCGTTGGTGCATAAAGTGATTGACCCGCTTTATAAACTTACACCTCTGCAGTTTCCTATCCAACTCGGATTGACAATTAGATATGCTATTGGAGTAAACAATGCTCCCAAGTATATTAGCAGAATCAAAATAGAGGTCAGCATGATCAATCCAAATGAACTGCCATCGTTCTGATAGGACGCTAGTTCTCACAGCCTCTTTCAATGGCAGCATAGAAATGATTTTGGAAAGAATCCCATCTGGTAGTTGAATAAGTTGATCCTCCTTTCTCTGCCAATTAAAAAAAAAAAAAAGCATCAGCAAACTACTTCTGCAAGGAAAGTCACAACATCTTTATGTTTCAAAACTATAGAATCAAATTCTTCTTCCCAATATGTTACAAAAAGCTTCTTACAGTCAATTTAGCAGCTTTTTGTCGTCGACCCATCATGTTATCCTTCAAAGTTCAGGTACTCATCTTAACCTCGTCTGGGAGACTTATGTAAAGAGAAACTGAATGGAGAACAACCACCTATGCCACATGAAAGCAGTAGTCAATTAAGGCCATGTTTGTTTGGACAGACTGGATTAGGTTGGATTAGCATTCCTATGACTAATAGTCCTAGGACTACGAATTCCTTTGTATTGTGTATCATATCTTATGTTTGAATTGAGTTAGGATTACAAGGAGGGACTAATAGTCCAGATTTCGGCTTAGTCTTCTAATTTCTATCCCACCCTCTTCTGTGAGATTAAATAGTCCATCATATGTGGGATACCAAATTTGGTTTGATTGTTAGTCCGTACTTCAATTGTTTAACCAAACATCGGATTAATAATTTTATTAGTCTAATCCCAAACTCATGTCCACCCAAATAAACATGGCCTAAAGGTGATACTACAGGCATCACTGTGCCAATAGTGTGTCTCTGTTTTAATCAAAAAAAAAAATAGTGTGTCTCTGTACATGGACAAAATACTCAGAATTTTATTTCGTTCATTAATAGTACCAAGTGATTAGAGCTAAATAATTACCAGGATTCAAATACTGATGAAGATGCTGTCAAAGAAAAGAAAATTTCCTTAATGACATAGTTTTTGGTAAAGAAGGAAACCAAAAAATGATTATGATTATTTTTACACTGGAACTTATTAAAAGGTAAAAAATAAAAAGACCACATCCATATGCAAGGCAGTGAAGGGAAGAAACTCAAGAATGTGCCAAACATGTACATGTGGAAGCTTGCGGGTAGCCCTAGTCGATTGTTTAAACATAAAGTCAATCTGATCCTGTATCTAACCTTACCCTCCAACTCCAATATATAATGTATTTTCATTTTAACATATTTTTCTTATTTTATTTTCTTAAGTTGGTAAATTTGCTTTTATCCCAAGGTACGTATACAAATTTTTAAACACGAAGACAATTTGATTACATGGCTAAACTTTACCCTCCAAATATATAGTGCATTTTCATTTTTACAGATTCTTTTGCTTTCAACCTCGTTCTTCTTTTCTTCTTTTCTTTTTAGGATTAATTTGCTTTCAACATTGATATGAAGCCACGGGTCATAAAAATTGACAGCTCAAATTTTCTGAAGGACATTGAGATTATATACAATTAAACGATTTAATGAGTGACTACCAAATTATTAACAATGTTTTGACAAAAAGCATAATTTAATGAGAAAACAGAATAAGAAAGGTACCATTGTCATTGTCATGGTCATGTTCCTAATTGCTTGATATTAGGAGAAAGGATATAGAAAGAATAATTTATTTTGGCGAATGTAGTGTGCTTTTCTCTATAGAAAAGATAAAATTAAAATAATAATAAAAATAAAGAAAAAATCCATGACAGAGACGCACTTTAAAAGTGAGATTTTTTTACAGATTTCTCAAGCCCAAGTATGAAAACCCCAACTAACTGGGTCAGTCGTTAGTGATTTAAGATATGATGATGTCAGAGAGCTAAAACCCTAGATGTTTGCTGAGCACGCTAAATAATCGCTTCAGCTGTGGTGTGGTGTGGTTGAATACCAAAAGAACAAGGAAACAAAAATATATACTAAAAAAAATATATTTAAGAATTCATTAAGGGGATGGTGATGACAAAGTAAAGAAGAGTCAGAGAGATCCACTTACAAAGAGGAGCGAATGCAATACTGGAAGTTGTGATTCTGCTATATATAGTATTCAGAGTTCGATTATTAGGAGATCTGATTGAGATTGAGATTGAGATTGAGAAGTCCCTACTGTGTTCGACTAGAGAGAGAGAATAAGGAAAGGTCATATATGCAATGGAAGATTAGGATAGGAGATCAATAGTCGTGCTAATGATGTATAAATGCTTAGGCCCGGTTTGATTTCCGAATATAAAGTGCGGGATTAGATGTTATATCTTGTGGAGTTTACATATTTTAAGTTTGTAATTTTTTTTAAAGAGTATATAATATCTCATGGATTATAAATTCCTTAAAAGTGGAGAATATATAATACTATCATCTCCAATTATATCATATCTCCTTGATTGGGATATGATTTAAAAAGTTTAATTTATCCTTTTGTCTATCTAACATAATATAATTTAATATATTTTTTGAATTTAATATAATATAATTATTGAATTGAATTTAATATTATTGAATTTAATATAACATAAATATTTTTGAATTTAATATAATATAATATAATATAATACAAATTTTAAATTTAATATAGTATAATATTATTGAATTTAATATAATATAATTTAATACAAATTTTGAATTTAATATAATATAATATAATATAATACAAATTTTAAATTTAGGCCTAGTTTGGGAAGACTAAATAAGTGTACTTTTTGACTTTTTATAAAATATGGGTTGGATTTGGATTGGGTTTGAAGTGATGTGTTAGAGAGGTGATGTGACTTAAATGAGATGATGTGACTTAAATAGGATAGTGACTTTTTGATGAAAGTAGCTCGGTTGGCTCTTCGTCTTTTCAACCCGTCGCTTCAGTCCTGCCAAAGCCATAAATGGCGACACGTGGCGGTCTGCCATTGGTCATCGGGCAGCCAACCCGCCGTTTTTGCCAGAATTTGAATTTGGGCGGCCTTTCACTCTTATATACACACGGCCTTCCTACGCCATTCCTCCTTACTGCCTTTCTACCATCTGACGATCCAGAGCTCAAGTCCTCTCCTCTATCTTCGACTGTCATTTCTCATTCTTGGAAGAACAGCCCCCATCCTCCAAAGGTAAGGTTTTCGATCCCCCTAGTTGCTATTTTCTTTCATTTTACGCACATTAGGGTACAAAAACATAGCTATTAGGGCATAGGTCGTAGAATCCGCATCAAACCTTCCACTGTTCTTGGTGTTCTTCGTCTGCCTGAAGAACATTGAAGAACTGGGGTGAACCGGGCTCTGGGCCTTCTTTTGATCCAAAAAAAACAAACAAACCGGGCAAACAACATGTTTGTTTCAACCAAGGCGAAAACCGAGATAACAGAAGGACTTGGCCGTTCAGCCGGGCTAACATCTGGTCCGCTTGGTCGACTAACTTTACACAACAATTCAGATTATTAAAATTAAATCTATGGTGAATTCCACATCCTTTCTATATATAGACTGAATGTTGCGGGGCGGAATTTTTGGCCTTCATGATATTACCAAATTAACCTTATTTTTTGTTATTTTGTTTCACCTTGTTTTTTTTGGTTTGGCGTTTTTCATACCTTGCTAATTTGCTCTCTTCTCTCTTTTAAATCCCTGTACGAGGAGCAAATATTCGATACCGCCCGTACTCCTTGCGTCCAAACTCCACTTCAATTCGATTAACTTGCGAACGCAACGGCGGTGAGCTACCCGGCGGTGTGTTGTCGGAAAACTCCTCCGACGGTCAAGTTAGCATACATTCAGATAGAGAGAGAGAGAGAGAGGAGCAGACAGAGAGTTTCTCTCACCAAATGATGTTCCATCCCTAGCATGGGGGGCGCAGTCATGCTTAAATACCTTTTGCGCTTGCCTCTGCATCCATTCGCTATCTGACGCGTGGACCTACTCTCCCATCCCATTTCCCCATGTGTCAGCGCAAATTCAGCTAAACACCACTTAATCAAACTGCCAAACGACATTGGCGGGAACGGGCAGTCCGGCGGTACCACCCCGGCCTCCTACGATCGTGCTACTTAACGTGTCCAACAGTGACATTCGTCGAGTTCTATTGCGACCGAGCTCAGGAGCACCCTGGTACGACTAAGCTCCAGACAAGTTAGGCCGGTCAACGGAAGACCTTACTCGTTGAGCTAAATATGCAAACAACAAAGCCCGGGTTGGCAAACGATCATCTCGGCTGAATGGGTCTTAGACTTCAACCGAGCAAACCAATCCTGGATTAGCCCAGGTTAGCTCGACCCACACACGCTCGGACTTCTTTCAGCCCGGCCTCTATCACGGCCCAAAGCCAGATTATGAATCTCCCTCTCAATTGCCATTTAATTCCGTCCGCGCTAGCGTGACTGGGATTACACGATCCGACCAGGGTCGATTCTCTGCCCAGCCTTACACCGTAAGACATCAACCGCGCTAATCCCCATGCTCGGTCTCTTGACTTGCGCGGTCGGCGCCTCTACTCGCCAACTTGTCTCTTCAGTACTGACGCCGCCATCATTTCAGACACGCGTCAGTCATTTATTGGCCTCGAACGGCCAATTCATGCCGTCGCTTCACATTCGAATTTTGGCGCTCCTTTTTCCCTTCTTATAGCCGTTGCTTGCCCCTACACATTTCTTCTTCGCTATTCATCTTCTTCTGCAAAAACCAACCTGTGATCAAGAGCTCTTGCCTTCACTCATTCTATTGAGATCAGAGCGCCTACGCAAGCACGTTCCATACCATCGCCGTCATTGAGGGCCTCCGTTCCACTGCTTCGCGCCCCTATCAGTGCCGTAACCTGTAAGTTCTCAAACCTTCATTATTTCTTCTTTTGTTACTCATGTTCTCTAGGCCTGCGATTGTCATAGTTGAGTTTAGGGCATGATAGCAAGTAGGTTTTAGGACATAGCCCCCAAGAACCATCACTGCCCCTTCTTCCTCGACTGTTCTTCATTTTCTGTGATGAACACGCGAGGATCTGGGGCAGACCGGGCTCTTGGACCTCATTTGATCCCAAAAAATACCAGAACCGAGCAAGTTTGGAGTTTGTTAGGTAGGAATCTACCTGACAGAATGCTAGACCGCTCGACCGGGCTAATATCTGGTCCGCTCGGGCGGCCAAGCTTCTGGGTACAAAATTGTGACCGAGGTGCTGCTGCACTTCCTGTGCCCAAGCTAAAGTGGAGCTCGTTTGCGCGACCGCGCTGCCACTTACACTTGAGTTTTACTGCAGAGTCCTAGGGGACCAGACATCAACACCAGGGCTCTCAACGGCCGAGCAGCCAACGCACGAAACTTTGCCAAACCAATACCGCCGTGCTGAAACAGGCCGGCTTCACATGGGGCGTTATCGCTTCCTCGTTGACACGCCGGGCGCGCTAGCCGCGTTCTAGGAAGAATATGGCATCCCTGCAGACGTACATCTTGAGCTCGGTGCAGAGGACACTACCCCATGGGGCAGACTAGACCAATGCCCCTTCACCGTGCTTTTCATAATCGAAGGCGACCTACGCTTCCCGGTTCAGCCTCTAATGTGTGAGTTCCTGAGGCGCACAAGGCTAACGCCAACACAAGTTTCAACTAACACATTCAGAATAATAAACGGGGTAGTCGAGCTGAACAACCGGCTCGGCCTGAACTTAGGATTAGCCGAGATTTTACGCCAGTACACCCTCGGGTATACAGGCAACGGGCTTAATTACTACCTGAAGATTAGATCGGGCAAGGAAAAGCTTATAACCAGCACCCCAGATAAAGATATGCATGATGAGGACTTTTTTTGGGTATTAGGGAATTATGAAACGGCTGATGTGCCCGGCTGGTACATCAACAAGAATTTCGGTTCGACATGTAAGCCATGCTCACTGCTCGGTCAAACTACTTTTCTTTACTATTCTGTACTAATGCCATTTTTTTCTTACAGCTATCAAAGCCTTGCAGGCGAATTACTTCAACCCGAACGAGGCTGCCATCAGAACCGCGCTGAGGTACCGTAACCGAGATTGCCACGAACTTCTCGGTTACGTACCGAGTTATCGATACTCGGCTTCCCGTTGGAGTAGAGTTACAGACTTCCTACGTGCACTGTCTCTACCGCCCAATCCAACACTACTGGACGTGCCTCTAATCCGGCTAACCGAGGAAGAGGAAATGGCCAAACGGAGCCACATCAAAAATCTGATCACCGCCACATCCACTGAGCTGCAGAGCATCCTTCCCCGAGCACCGGCTGTCGGTCAAACATCTGGGATAGTAATTGCACTTGCGTTGACTACTACGGTGCAAACTAGCAAAGAAAGTCATCGAGCGGGAAAGAGGCCTCGGTCCACCGATCTGATAGCCGAGCTTGTTGCTGAGCTGAGCACCGAACAACCAGCGGATGCTTCTGAGCCAACGCCTCCATGGCAGCCGCAGTTGAAGCACCGGGGTAAGGAGATCCCGGCCAACGCCTCAGTCAAGGTGATAAAGAACATCTCTTGGCGTTCGACCTAACAAAAGCACTACTCTTGCCGAGTGACGTAAGCGGCAGCGACCACGTGCCCGACACCCAGCTCGTGAAGTCTATGACCCGGGTAAGAATTTTGCACATTTTATTCGAATTTGTTCAAGTGTTTGCACGGTTATTTTTATCTGAACTCCAACACATCCTCTTGCAGGCCATCTAGAAACAATATCTTATGATGGACCGGATTCACAAGCTCTGGCAAAAGGTGACCGACGGGGCCAATTAGGTCAAGCATTTGGAAACCGAGCTGGGGAGGTCTAAAGATTCGCTCGAAATGGCCGATGTTGACAACGTAAGACTCCTTGGCCAGCTCGGTAGGGCCGAGCAGGAGAGAGACGAGCTGAAAGCCCAACTTGCCACCGAGAAAGACGCAAGGAAGGTTGTCGTGGGCGAGGCCAACAATCTCGGTTTCCAAGAGACCGAGGACAACTACAGCAAGCAAGTCGAGGCCACCAAGGACATTTATTTCAAGTTCAGCTGGAAGGCCGCTTGTGAAAAGCGCGGCCAAGGAGCGAAGACCGAGGTATTTGCTTCTTCTTCCACGGCCTTCTTGCCAGCCTGCCTAATTCCTTACGCCAAAGAAATCTTCAACGCCTTGCAAGAGGCGGCAGAGATGGGAGCCGGGGACGACGGTAGCTAGGAGGAGCTCGGCGAAAAGGAGAAGGGTGCTGTCGTTGACTTAGAAGTTGCGACAGAAGGAGCTGGAGATGAGTTTGCCGACCTCTCCCCGTTAGCGTAGTTTAGACTTTTTTCTTTTGGTTTCTGTTTGAGTTTTTGTAATCGGGCTACAAGACCCACTTCATGTAGATAATTTTCCCATCAATGAAAAGTTCTCATTTTGCTTATACTTTTGCACTGCTTGCCGTAGTCCTCCATTTAACCATGCTATTCTTGCCTGGCATATTACAATTTGCTAGCGCCGAGGAAATTATCTCGGTCCTAAAGATGCGAAAATTATCTAAAATTAGACAGATCAGACTCTTCGAGCCGAGGTAATACAGCTCGGCTAAACCTTCGGGTTAGCAAATCGTCGCCCCTTTTTAGCCGGGGTAAGTCATCTCGGCTAAAACAATCATCAACCCTTCTAGCCGGGCTAATTTATCCCGGCTAAACCTTAAAGTTGAGCAAATCATCAACTTTTTCAGTTGGGGTAAATCATATCGGCTAAAGCATGAGAGTTCAGTATATTATAAACTCTTTCAGCCGGGGTAAATCATCTCGGCTAAAACATGAGAGTTGAACAAATCATTAACTCTTCTAGCCGGGGTAAATCATCTCGGCTAAAACATGAGAGTTGAGCAAATCATCAATTCTTCTAGCTGGGGTAAATCATCTCGGCTAAAACATGAGAGTTGAGCAAATCATCAACTCTTCTAGCCGGTGTAAATCATTTCGGCTAAAACATGAGAGTTGAACAAATCATCAACTGTTTCAGCTGGGGTAAATCATCTCGGCTTTGGGTATGCCCCCTCATTCACTACATTACTTCGAACACGACAAACTTCTTAAGCATAAATAATTCATTTCTTTTACATTAGCAAATGGAGTATTACATTCAAAAATAAAGGAAAACAAGTCCTTTTACAAAAAATTTCATAAAAAAAAGACAAATACTAAAAATAGTACAGTTTGAGGTTAGCCGGATTTCATGGCCGGGGTACGTCTTTGTGTAGACACCCCATTTTTGACTGACCTTAAGACTTAGACGTCATCGATTGAGCGCTCAATGATTGCACATGTTTGTGCTCGTTTCGAGTTTCTGGAGTTTTCGGCTGAGTGCCTTGCCTCTGGGCCTCTGAACTCTTTGTGTTTTGGCTCGGTTTGTGGACCACGCCTTGTTGACCTTCCCTGGAGGAAGAGAGAGATCTGTAGACCACTTTTCTCTCTTGTAGGCTAGTTTCCAATTTCTGGAGCCTTCGACTGCGCGCCTTGTCTTGGGACCTCTTATCGTTCTCCTCTTGGCTTGGTTTTCGGACCATGCCTTGTTGCCTTGGTCTAGAGGGACACTGAGGTCTTATAGACCACTTTTTGTGGCCGTAGACCACTTTTCCCTTTCGTAGACCACTTTTGGTGCCCGTAGACTAGTTTTCGAGGTTTTCGGCTGCGCGCCTTGTCCCGCGAACTTTAGTCCTTCATCCTTTTTGGTTTGTTTTTGGCACAAACCTTGTTTTCCTTGCTTAGAGGGTGGAATAGGGGTTACCAGTTTCTCTCCCTGAAAACCATTTTTCTTCCCCGCCAGCCAGTTTTCTGGTCGGCCAACTGGTCTTGGTGGTCTTTGGACCACCAAAAGTGGTCGACAGCCATGCCACCACCTTGCTTTCTTGGTGCAGACCACATCTCCCCCCCTGCCGACCACTTTTTATTCTTGCAGACCACTTGTGCTGGTTGGCCGACTAGTGCAAGTAGCTGGCCGACCACTTCAACTGGTCGGCAGCTTTCCTACAGTTTTCTGCAGATATTTTCTTGCCAATTGTGACAGCTGGTGAGCATAGAAACCATCCTCTATACACGTGTATGGAGGGATTACATCTAGCTTCAAGCTTGTTCAACAAGCTTGAGGCTTGGTTTTATATATAAGGGAGGCCCTCTTTCACTTCTCCAGGGTCAGAAAAAGTTGCTTGGAACTATAGATACACTTCTATCTCTATATTGCTCCCTTTGTCTCATATTTGTGCTTGAAAGTGCCTTTTCTTCACACTTTTGCACACAAACACATAGTGAAACGCCACACTCTTGGAGTTGAGGCACCTAGAAGCTGGTTTTGGTGTTTTTGGATTGGTTTGAGCTCAGAAAAGCTACTGGAGTTGCAGCTTTGAAGTTGTTCTACAAGGGTGAGTTTCTAACCCCTTAAAGCTTTGTTTTGGTTTAAGTCTTTGGCCCTATTTGCATGATGATTTAGGTATAACTTTCTACTGCAAAAAGCTCTGATTTTAAGTGTTTAAGACGTTGGTTTGAGACCTCTTTGGTGTTGGGGGTGGTCTACCCCCTCTTGTGCCTTGTTTGGCTTTGTTTTGTACCATCCTTTTAAGCTATCGGGACCACCTCTTTTTGACCTTCTCACCACTGAAACTCAGAAGAATTTTAGTGGTGGAAAGGGTGTTTTGAGGTCCCAAATAGGAGAGGGTCATCCCCTCTCCTTGTATCTTGGTTGCTTGCCTTATCGGCCTCATGTTTGAGCATGTTTATCTAGCATATGTTAGCCCCATTTCAGCATATTTTTGGCCTTATTTTAGTATGGCATACCGCTGTTTTGGCTTAGTTTAGGCCACCCTTGCATGCTTTATACACTTGTAGTGTGATCCTTGCAAACTAGCCTTGTATGCCTCATGTTTTAGCATGTCTTGCTAGCCCATTTTGGCTCTATCTCAGCATATTTTTGGTGTTTTTTTAGCATGCCTTAACTCTGTTTTAGGTTGGTTTGATAGCATCTTGCATGCTCCTTGCACTTGTAGTGCATTTCTATTCACTAGCCTAACATTTATCATGCTTTGGACCATCATTCTAGCATGCTTTTGGCTCTACTAAAAGAAGCTTTTGTTCATGTTTTACCATGCTTGAGCTCTATTTTATGTTGTTTTGGTCGTGCATACCTTACTTTGTATAGCCATAGTGCATTCTAGCTCACTAGCCTTGAGTTTCCAAGTCACTAGCATGCATTGTTTGGTCTATTTGCATGATTTGGCATGATTTGGTATGTGATTTCAGAGTATGTTTCACTGCCATGTCTTCACATCTTTCACTCTTTCAATGCTTTGGAGGGTTGGTGCTTTATGCCTTAAAAATGAGCCATTGTGTATGCCATCTTGCCTAGGCTTTTGGGCTACCATTTCAGTGTGTTTTTGGTCTTGTTTTGCCAGAATACAACTCTGATTTTTGTTGGTAAAGTCATCTCATGCTTGGTTTTGGTAGGTGTAGTGTACTCCTCCTTATTGGCCTTGCATACTTCATGCTTCATGCCCTTCATGCTAGCATGTGTTAGCTTTAGTCCATACATGTTTTAGTATCATTTTGACATGCTCTAGGACTGTTTTGGGTTGCCTTGGCCATATGGTTCATGTATTGCATAGTTGTAGTGCAATTGGCCTTGCTAGCTTTGAGTTTTGAGCACCATAGCATGCTTTATCTGTGACATGTGCATGATTTGGCATCATCTACAGTGTTATTTCAGAGCATATAGCATTGCTATATTCTCACTTCTTTCACTCTTTGAGTGCTTTTAAAGGTTGTGCATTGTTGCCTTGTTTGGGGACCAATGCGTATGCATGCTTGTCTAGACTTGCGAACTCCCATCTTAGCATGTTTTGGTCCTTGTTTTGACCTATTTGAGCTCTGTCCATGATTGGTACAATCATTTGTGCCATGTATTGCATGTCTCTTGTGTAGTCTCCTTGAGTAGCCTTGTGCCTTAGGCCTTCTTGCATGACATACTTGGGTTGTTTGAATGGTTTGGCATCATTTCATATATGATTTTAGAGCTTGTAGTGTTGTCACACTTCCATATTTGTCACTCCTTGCTCATGTTTGAGAGTTGTGCTCTTATACTTAATTGGTGAGCCAATGCATGTGCATGCATCATCTTGCCTTTCATACCATCCTTTCATAGCATTATGGTCACTGTTTTGGCATGATTGAGGTCTGTCCATATTCGGTTTAAGTCCATTGAGCATGTTGTTTGAATGTTGTTGTTTGTATTGTGTTTGCATGCTCGTTGCATTGCATTATGTTTGTATGCATTGCATTGAGTTTGCATGCCATTAGCATTGATATGTTGATCATGTTGCATTGCATTTGTGTTTGGATAGGGTGTTAGTCCAAACAAGAGAAACGAGGGACGTTTCATACTTAAAGTGATGAAACGTGCCTCATTTCTCGGTCGCCGACCCTTTTGATCATGCATGATAGAGGTTAAGGCTCTTATGTGTTATTTGTGCATTCATTTACATTGATTCGTGCAATCTTGGCTTCTCGGCCATCGTGCATTGCGATGCTCGGTTGGTGGCCCGAGAGTCGAGAGCCGCACTCCCTTGAGCTTAAGAAATGATTGGGAGAGTGGTTATGTACACATATCTTGCAAGTACACTGCTGTGCCCCTCCTTGTTCTCTGTTGCAGCAAACCAGAGTTGTGCAGAATTTTCTGGTCGGCAGACCAGAAAAAGTAGCTGGCCGACCACTTTTTCTGGCCTGCAGCAAATGTAAGTGGCCGGCAATGCTTCTGGAAGTTCCCATGATGGAGTAGAAGCTATCTGGAGCCTTGTGCAGTGTTCTAAGATCAAATGCAAACAGAGGCAAGTTGGAACATCATAAGGAATTTCCGAACGAGGCGACCGAGCATGCATGCACTTCTCGCCCTGAGGACATCTCTTTACTGCTTTACTTAGCTGCTTGGCTTAGCTAGCTAATGCTTTGGTTTTCTACTTAAGTAGTTAATGCATTTAGCTACTCATTTGTATTTAATTAGCTAGTGTAGTTAGCTAATTAGTTTGTTTTGTAATAATTAGTTAACTTGTTAGTTAATTAGCTTTGTTTTGTAATAGTTAGTTTAATTAGCTTAGATTAGCTAGTTAGCTTATTATTCGGACCCTCCGTCGAGTGGGCACAACTGTTGTAATAAGTGTGCGTGTGTGTGATACATGTCTTCCAACCCCCATTTCTTTCTCCCTTTTACTTATCAGCTTTCGATGGCTAGTTTTAGGGTATGTTTCAATTACCATCCTTATGCTATGCATGCGTGCATCATTCATTTGTCTTGCATGCACCGGGCTCGGCGCATCATACGAACTGCATCGTATTTCAATACCAATTTGAATACATGTTATTATTTACATTCACATAACATCTTAGAATAGTCGAGCCTATCTTAGTTGCATCTTTGCATGTGTTGTATTAGGCATTGTTGACATAGCTAGGATCATGCATTGATTACTAACTAGCTTCTTTTTTGGCTCGGAGTACACTGTGAGTGTTTACGCTTTAGCATACTGCATGAGATGTGTATGTTGCCATGATAGCATGCTTGCCATGAGGCTAATTGTTTAAGTGTTTAACTGCATGAATGCCTGTGGATGAAGGCTTCATTGCTTGAATTGGGATAATTCATCGAAATGCGAGTTTTAAGCCCATTTGAAGTGGCAAATCACTATATTTTCTAAGCCCACTTGAGGGTGGAAAAACCCGCGCCTTAGCCTACTTGCGAGTAGCAATTCCAAATCATTTTCAAATAAACAAACATGAGATGTTTTGTTCCAACTTGAGCGATTTAATCTATACTTGTATGATGTGCGCATCACATAGTAAGTTAGATTAATAAACCAGAATAAGAATACATGTGTCTTCAAAAATAACATATCATGTTAGTAAAGGCTGATCCTTTGATCGGACGAGCGAGGGTGCTTATTGTAAGACTTTCCCCTCTCGTACCCAAGTTCCCGAGCCGAGGCAACTTTGGTGATGACGGACACGTGGCCTTAGGCATGAGTCAAGATTTCCTAAATTTTCCCAAAATAAAATATTTAGGTGGCGACTCTGAAATCTGGCAAAGTAGTCCATGTTTGGCGCTTTTTGATTAAAATTGATTTTCCAAAATGATTTGTCGGATTTGAACTCTTTGGTGATTTATCAGTCTCACATTGCACTTTGTGAGATTAGATTCAGAACCGTGACATGAGTCCGAACTATAGTAGCTAAGAACAATAATTCGCGCCGTCGCACGCGGAGCGGAGTTTTGAGCGGTCTACACTTTGCCATCCAAGTCCTCTAAGTGGTATGCCCCCTTGCCCGCCAGACCGATTATCATGTAAGGCCCTTCCCAGTTTGCCCCTAACTTGCCTTCACCCTGCACCAGTGTGTTACCCATCACCTTCCTTAAAACCCAGTCCCCGACTTTAAATGGTCTGGGGTGCACCGTTTTGTTGTATTTTCTGGACAATTCTTGTTGGTATACGGCCACGTGGATTAAAGCCTTTTCTCGGTGCTCGTTAGCTAGGTCCAATTCCAGGGCGATGACTTCAGAGTTCAACTCGAGCTCAAAATTTTCGCTGTAGATGGTGGGTATGCCGATTTTTAATGGGATGACCGCCTCTATGCCATATGCCAGGGCAAAAAGAGTTTCCCCGGTCGAGCGTCTCGGGGTCGTCCGATATGCCTAGAGGACATTTGGGAGTTCCTTGGCCCATTTTCCTTTGGCTTTCTCTAGTCTTTTCTTCAATCCATCGAGAATGGTCTTGTTTGATGCTTCGGCTTGGCCGTTGGACTGCGGATAGGCCAGGGTGGAGTTGTAGAATTCTATCTTCAATTTCTCACAAAATCCTCTAAACAGGCGCCGGTCAAATTGGGTGCCATTATCAGAAATCAGGACCTTGGGGACGCCAAACCGCGTTATCACATTCTGCCAAACAAACCGTTTGACATCTTTCTCTTTGATAGTTGCTAAGGGCTCAGCTTCAACTTATTTGGTGAAGTAATCCGTAGCCACAATGAAGAACTTCCGGTTGCCCGAGGCCCTTGGGAGTGGTCCCACTATGTCCAGCCCCCACATCGCAAAAGGCCAAGGGCTTGTGAGGAGAAAAAGTTCTTTGGCCGGCTGGTGAATTTGGTGGGCAAACTTCTGGCACTTTTCACATTTTTTAACATATTTCTGAGCATCCGCTTGCATGCATGGCCACCAGTATCCTTGCGAGATAGCTCAGTAGGCCAAAGATCTCCCCTCGATGTGACTTTTGCACATGCCTTCATGGATCTCGTACAAGAAAGCTTCCACGTTGTTTGGATGAACACACTTGAGGTACGGACCTGTGAATGACTTCTCATATAAAGCACCAGATGGAGAGAGCCAAAACCCCTTTGACTTCACTCGGACTTTATGTGCTTCCTTTTTGTCGGCCGGAAGAATTCGTTCTTTTAGGAAAAGGATGATAGGGTTTATCCAAGAGGGGCCATGCTCAGTACAGAGTGCTTCCTTTTTGTCGGCCGGAAGAATTCGTTCTTTTAGGAAAAGGATGATAGGGTTTATCCAAGAGGGGCCATGCTCAGTACAGAGTCCTCAATACTAGGCCATGGAAGAAACTCATCAGGAGAGGATTGGGAGTTGAACTATCGAACATGGAAGCTAGACTGACCAACTCGTCTGCTCGGCCGTTTTCTTCACGGCCAATTTGTTGGACCCTTATCGCTTAGAATGCCTTGATGTATTCTCTCACTAGAGTCTGGTACTTGGCCATTCTGTCATCTTTGGCCTCGTACACTCCAGACACTTGGCTGACAACGAGTTAGGAGTCGCTGTAGACCATCAGCTCAAATGCGCGCAACTGAAGCGCACTTTTAAGTCCGGCCAGCAGTACTTCGTACTCAGCCTTGTTGTTTGACGCTGGGAATCTGAGCGCGATAGAGTGTTCAATGGTTAGACCGTCCGACGATATCAAAACTATGCCCAGTCCGGCGCCATGTCAATTTGAAGCGCCATCTATGAAAAGTTTCCACATTTCACCAATGAAAAGTTTCCAACATTCTGAAGGATCCTGGGAGGCTTGAAGGTTGGTAGGATCCAGATCGCTCGGCTGTCCGGCTATGTCTGCTACAAGCTCGTCACTGATCATCTCAATAGACTGGTCTTCATCCCCCCTCGGTGATGCAGCGCTGGACCCTATAGGTTGACCAGTCATTCCCAAGTCCATCGTCGCATCGCTGGTCTGAAGTAGGATTTCGACTGAAAGTTGTGCGAACGGGCGCGCAAGTTCCGCGTCGCCAACATCATTTTACTGTGCAATTTTCGTTCTTTTACACTTGTCGCCCCAGCCACCACGGTAAGATCCACCGGGCACGCCGGGTGAACTCTGGGCGAGAATTTAGCATCAAAATCGGCTAATGCTGGGCTTTGATGGCGGTGCGGGGTTGAAATTTGGCATCGAATTGCCCCAGTTCAACTGCACACTTGAGAATTCAGCTGGAGAAGTCCGCCCGTTCAAATAAGGCTTTCAGAGGGAACTCTGTCAACACCACGATTGTGTGAGCATGAAAGTAATGCGCTAATTTCCTAGAAGCCATCATTAGTGCCAAAGCAAGTTTTTCCAGTGGTAAGTACCTCAACTCGGCTGGTAGCAAGGTTTTGCTCACGTAAAAGATGGGGAGGTGCTGGATGCTTTCTGCTCGGACTAGCATCGCACTAATCGCATGTTGAGAGACGGCAAGATAGAGGTAGAGCTCTTCGCCGGGCTTAGGTGTAACCAATAGTGGGGCGGAAGACAAATATGCCTTGAGCTCACCCAAGGCCTTGTCACATTCTTCATCCCATGAAAACTTGGACTTCAAAGCTCGAAAGAAAGGTCGGCAACGATCTGATGACCGGCTTATGAATCGATTAAGTGCGGCTACCATACCGGTAAGATGTTGCACGTCCTTTGTTGAGTTGGGCCGCTTCAATTCTTGTGTGGCTTTGATTTGTGAGGGGTCCGCTTCGATGCCTTGGTTGGTGACTAGGAAGCTAAGGAATTTCCCTGACCCCACACCGAAGGCACATTTCAACGCATTCAGGCGTAGCTTGTGTTGCTTAAGAATGGTGAACATCGCGGCTAAGTCAGACAAGTGATCGGCCTGCCACTTGCTCTTGATAACCATGTTGTCGATGTAAGCCTCCATCGTGCGGCCTAGGAGAGGGGCGAACATCTTGGTCACCATTCTCTAGAAAGTTGTCCCGGTGTTCTTCAAACTAAAAGGCATGACTTTATAGCAAAACAATCCCCTCGGAGTTGTGAAATAGGTGATCTCACGGTCGGGTGCATACATGGCGATTTGGTGATAGCCGCAATAGGCATCTAGGAAACTGAGCCGGTTATGTCCGGCTGTAAGATCCACTAGCTAGTCTATTTTGGGCAGAGGAAAACTGTCTTTAGGGCAAGCTCGGTTGACCATCTTGTAATCGACGCAAACTCGCCACTTCCCATTCTTCTTGGGTACTACAACCGTGTTCGAAACCCACCGAGGGTAGTGCACTTCCTGGATTGCCCCTAGCTTCCAGTAGGTTCTGGACCTCCTCTGTAACTACCTCAGCGTGGTGAAAGGCAGATCTCCTCGTCCTTTGAATGACAGGACGCGCATCTAGGTAGACATTGAGTTGATGGCAAATAAAGCTTGGATCTACGCCAGGCATATCGTATGGCATCCATGCAAAGACTTCGATATTCGCCACCAAGAACTCCACCATCTCGGTTCTTTCTTGGGCGGTCAGGCTAGATCCCAGCAAAAAGAACTTGTCAGGACTTTCTGTGTCGATCCGCACCTCCACCAACTCTTCAACAGCCTTTTCCTCGGCTCTGGTGCCCACATCATCAAGGACAATCTGGTCTTCCGGTCTTTTGATCATTTGCACGAAGCCTTTGGTAGCTCGGCTCCCATTCACTGCCACGAAACACTGCTTGGACATGACTTGATCACCCCAAATCTCCTTAACTTCCCCCTGTAACACGCCCGCGAGGGACCCCGCTACAGTTCGGACTCGATTTGTGTTAGGGGTGAGCAGCGGATATACCGATCCGCCAAAACGACCGAACCAAACCGATCCGCCGCATTTTGGACGGATGCGTGATGACGAGCGGACGGTTGCGGATTGATTTTCTCAAATCCGCCAATTTGGCGGACGGATGGCGGATTTGAGATTTTTTGGCCGCAACCGAACCGCCAAACCGCCAAATCGCGAGCACCCCTAGTAATTTATAAGACTTTGTATTTTCAATTTGTTTAAATATTATGTTTGTGTTTTCAATTGAAAAAGAGTTTAAATATTTTGTTGAAAAAAAGTTTTCAACTTGAATATATTTTTGAATTGAAAAAAATAAAAGATATTATTCATCTATATTTTTTAGTTTTTAAATCTAACTCTAAAAATAATAAATAAAAAATATGATATATGCTGGTTGGTTTTTGTTTTCAAAAACATATGTAGATGTAACAATATAGAGACATTCAATCTCTACTACTGCTCTGTTTATGGTTTTGGTGGTTTGAATTGTTATTATATTTTAAGAATCACAAACAGTCTAGAGGGTCCCCTTTGCATGGTTGAGTCTGCCTTGAACCTATTTTAAAGTCTCTAGCCTTCGTCAGGCTTGGTTGGGCTTTGGTCATGGTTCCCCCCCAAAGCCCCTTGTTGAATTTGCTTCAAGCACTTGGGCCATTTGTTGCATGTTATAGCTTGACTTGTTAAACGTTGTTTGGCACATGTGTTTTAACATGATTTCATGCTCTTACCTTGCATGTCATATGTCCATGATTGTACCTTCTTTCAAATGTGTTTGAGAGTTGTCCCATTTGTGCTAAGTGTTGCGCTCCTTTAAACATGCCTGCATGTGTGTATGTGTCTAGTCTTCATTTTGGTCACTTGGGCCACTGTTTTAGGCCTATTTAGAGTTGCCTAAATTATGTATAAGCTCCACCTTTTCATCAATTTGCATTGCCTCATGTTTGCTTGGTATGCTTGCATAAGTGTCTTGCCATGCCATGTTGCATCCTTAGCTCTGCATGCCTAGGTTGCATTGCACTCTTGGCATGCAATGCCTTATCCTGACTTGGTGATAAGAATTGGGCCTTGGTTTGTATGTTTGGTTTGCAATTTCATTTGACATGAAAGTTGCACACTTGATTCTTTGGGCGTCATGCCATGGAAATGCGGTGATTGGCGGTCCGAGAATCGAGACATATGTCCTTTTGAGTCACAAACATGATAGGGGACATGATTGGTGCATACATTGCTTGAATTGATTGCCATGCAAGTTCTGTCCTCTGCTGCTATGAGTTGCAGGTTCTGCAGGCATTTCTTTTGCCGCCACGGCAGTATAAATTGGCCGACCGGCAGTAAAATCACCAGCCGATGGATTCATTTTTTGCGGTGACCACATAACCACTGCCGGTGGTAATTCTACTCAGCCGGTGGTGATTCCCAGTATTCAGAGGAGGCATCCTTGAGACTTTGGCAGTCTTCAGAGAGGCAGAAACGAGGAAACAGAGGAAGACTATGGCATGGCCGTGCACTTCCGAGCAAGACCCGAGCACGCGCCTGCATTTGGCTTCTCCTCCCGAAGCGGTTTACTTTACTTTTCCTAGCTTAGTTAGTTTGTTAGCTGATAGGCCAATTTGTAATATTTAATTAGCTTCGCGTAGTTAATTAATTTGTATTATTTATTTGGTCCTCCGGCGAGGGCAAATCTGTAATAAGTGTGTGTGAGTGGTGTGTATGTCTTCAATCCCACTCCTTTCTTCCTCTTTATTTACCTGCTTTGATGGTTAGTATTAGGGCACGTTTAAATTAGCATACCTCATGCAATGCATGCGTGCATTCATACATTTGCTTTGCATACACCGAGCTCGGGCATCACGCTAACTGCATTTGTACTTCATTTCAAATTGAATACGTGCATCAAATTGATTGCATTTCACATCCATGCTTAGGTTAGCCGAGCCCAATCTAGTAACATTTTTGTATGCGATGCCATTAGGCACTTTAACATGGACTTGGATCATGCATTGATTGCTAACATGCTTTTCCTTTTTCTCTGTTTTTTAGCATTCAGAGTACGTGTAAAGTATTTTATGCTTTAGCATATCGCATGCGTGTGAATACTATCATGACAGCATGCTTACCATGTGGCTAGATGCTTATGTATATAAATTGTTTGAATTCCTGTGGGTGAAGGTTGGATTGTTTGAGTTGGAAAAACTCGTTGAATCCGTATTTTAGCTACTTGCGAGTAGCAAATTCCAAAGTACTTTTTTAAGACAAACGGATATGCAATCTTATTCCAAATTAGGGGCAATCTAGTCTATACTTGTTTGCTGCGCGCGATAACATAGTAACGCTAGGCTAATAATTGGTTAAGAACAACATAACGTTTTCAAAACCGGATATCATGAGTTAGTAGAGGCCGGTTTTCGGACCAGGTTGAAAGGGGGTGCTCATAGCTGACCTTCCCCGATGGTACCCAAGCTCCCGAGCCGAGACAGCTCCGGTGATGACGGACATGTGGCCTTCGGACCGAGTCAGGTTTCCTAAATTCCCCATAAAAAATATTTAGGTGGCGACTCTTGTATCTGGCAAAGCAGTCTATGTTTGGCACTTCTTTCTAAATCTTGTTTTCTCAAAACGATTTGCCAGATTTGGACTCTTTGGTTCAAGATTAAGAACCGTGACACAAATTAGGGTGGGCGCGGGTCGGTTGCGGCCACAGAACCTCCAATCCGCCATCCGTCCGCCAGATTGGCGGATTGAAGAAAATCAATCTGCATCCGTCCGCCAATCCGGCGGATGTGGATTGAGCGGATTGGCGGTTTGGCGGATGGATGCGAATCGGTTTGGCGGTTTAAAATTTTATAAATTTTCAACATAATTCAACTTGTGCACTTCCTCAAACGAAAAAAAGAAAAAAAGAAAAGAAAGTATTACAGTCAATGACTTAAAAAAATATTACAATCACTGTATGCCTTATCTAAAGAAAAAAAGTTTGAAACTTTAGAATATCATGATCACTGCATGCCTCATCCACATATTACATCACGTATGATTTCATCCCATAAAGTATTTTAACAACG